>JAMPIV010016684.1:0-316525 GCA_024509875.1 Oreohelix idahoensis
TACGTGATTTCGCTCTTACCAAAGGACAAGCGGAATTACTCGGTTCGCGACTCAAAGAATGGAATCTTTTAGCGCCCAATACTCCGATATCTAAATTTCGTCATAGACACAGAGAACTTGTTCAATACTTTGAGATGGATGATGACATTTGCTATTGCAAAGATGTAACGGTCATGAGCACATAGTCAACGAATGGCGATTTTTCATCGATTCTTCCAAGACTAGTCTAAAAGCCGTGTTATTGCATAACAGAAATTTTTTTTCATCAATTCCAGTCGCTTACTCTGTTCATATGAAAGAAACTTATGACAATATGGCTATACGTTTGGAAAAAATAAAGTACAATGACTACCAATGGCGGATTTGTGGAGACCTAAAGGTCATTGCAATTCTCACGGGCATGCAGACTGGGTATACTACGTTTGATGCTTGCGATTTCAATAGGACATCCGCAACGGACAGGAACATTATGCAAGTAATGTGTGGCCTATCCTCGATAGAATGCAGCTCGGGCATAAAAATGTAATACGCGAGCCATTAGTTAACAAAGACACCTTCATTTTACCACTGTTACATATAAAGTTGGGGCTCATGAAGAATTTTGTAAAAGCGTTAGATAAAACGAGCAAAGCTTTCACTTATCTTCGAGAAAAGTTTCCGCAAGTTAGCGATGCAAAGATAAAGGAAGGTATCTTTGTAGGACCTCAGATTAGGAAAGTTATTGCAGACAAACATTTCGAGAACTTGTTACATGGTAGTGAACTTCGCGCATGGATGGCATTCAAATCGATCGTCGATAACTTTCTGGGAAATCACAAATCTGTCGACTATGTTGCATATTGTTAAGCAGTGCATAGATGCATACATAATTATGGGCTGTAACATGTCCCTCAAAATCCATTTGCTCGATTCGCATCTTGACTTTTTCCCTGACAACCTTGGCGAAGTCAGCGATGAACATGGAGAATGATTCCAATCAAGATATCGCCGTAAATGGAGTGATTAAACTTGTCCATCATGTGTTGTTGTAAATTTTATTTTCTTATTACTCTTATTTGAAATGTAACTTACATTATATTTTTCTCTAGGAGGCTGCAAGAAATATAACTAATAATGTGTGTGGTCTAACTGTGGGAGTAAAACAAGAACCAGTTGATGAGGTTTGTTTTGTGTAAACTTTAAAAGTTGAAGGTTTAAGTTCAAATGTACTCAGAAATATAATGATGATGACGATACATTTGTTTTATTCTTTTGCCAGAAATATTCATTCTCAGGTCTTAGTATAACAATAAAACTGGTTCAAAGTTATGAAGTCTGTGTGTTATTTTTAAGATACTTGTGCATAGAATGTATATATGCTGTAAGCAG
Organism: Oreohelix idahoensis; assembly: GCA_024509875.1. Taxonomy (NCBI): domain Eukaryota; kingdom Metazoa; phylum Mollusca; class Gastropoda; order Stylommatophora; family Oreohelicidae; genus Oreohelix; species Oreohelix idahoensis. The sequence continues at coordinate 1,369 of JAMPIV010016684.1, forward strand.
TGTGAATTACGTTTGTCTTTTTGAATAATCTGTTGGAAGAAGGAAGCGAAGAGAGTTTGAGCTGTGACTTTGGACGGGGACTTACTGTGGAATATGACTATTGTATGATGTCAGAGAGTGTTGCTCAGTTATTTTTAAGTAATAATTTATTAGATGTTCAAGATAGATGACCATCTGTCAGAAAATTTGAATGACCTTGTGTATCAAATGTAAGGCAAAGGTATGTTGTTCTTAAGGAGAAACTGATAGCAGATTTTCTGTGGGGTGGAAGTGACAAACAGTTGTGAAGGAATTCTGTCATTTTTTAAAGGAATACTCTAAGGCACTTCTGCTTCTTTATCTTTGAACACTCTCAAAAACTGTTTGATGTCAAGAACCTTGAGTTGACTACTGCCGTTATTAAAGTCATTAATGTGGAAGTCTGAAGGTGAAAAGGAAGAAGAAGATGAACACTCTCAAACATCAGTCTGAATATGGATCTCCTCCCCCCCCCCCGTTACACACCCATATTGAGGCATATTGGGAATATGGTGTTAGGCCAATATTTTCTTGACCATCGGCACACTAGGGGTGATGTGGTCAGCATCACGCCGGCCGCCTTAACCTTCCCAGACGTTGCTCTGGTACCCAATTGGGGCTGGGTCAACCCAGGAGCCGTTTGTGGCCTAAAATAATCCAACATCATCTGGGGATCGAACCATAGACCACTGAGCTAGGAAGGCAGTGCACTAACCAATATGCTACCGTGGCTCCCTGAATATTGTTGGAACAAAGATCCGTGGTCAACCTGTTGCTAACATCTTTTTTAGAGTTTTTCATGAGCTGGAACCGATGACATCCATGTATACTGTCTCTGTTTCTCACAACATCTTACAGCAACACAGGATCACAGTTGCCAAGGCAACATACTTGGCTCGGGAATGAAAACTTCAGTTCCACCTACGCTTCATGGCAATAGTGGAAGGAAAAAGTAAGTAAGTTTCTCATATGTGAGAAATCACTGGTCAGCCCAAAATGTTAACATCTCCATTAAGTTTGTCTTGGACTGGTACTGATGATGGCCATTTGTATTTTCTTTATTCCTCATATGTGGGACACTCCTGGAGGTGGATATTTGGTATCTCAGTCTGTATTAGTCTGTAGATTATTACTTGTTCTTTTCTATTGAACTGGTTATAGGTGTCCCTTTTTTCTGGTAGGTTACGTGCTAGAATAACGTGAATCTTGATCACTGTCGCGCCGTTATCCCGAACTGGACATTAATGGTCACAGCACAGATGGATAAGATAGATGTAAATTAAGAAATGTATGAAAGATATATAGGATCTGTTAAGTGGCTCGTTAAATGTTAGATTCCTATACAAGTAAGGGGTGAATAAGGTAAAGGAACCTGTTACACGCCCATTGAGGCGTATTGGGAATATGGTGTTAGGCCCATATTATCTTGACCGTCGGCACACGAGGGGTGATGTGGTCGGCATCACGCCGGCCGCCTTAACCTTCCCAGAGTTGCTCTGGTACCCATTTGGGGCTGGGTTGACCCAGGAGCCGTTTGTGGCCTAAAAAATTCCCGCCTCATCTGGGGATCGAACCATAGACCACTGCGCTAGGAAGCCAGTGCACTAACCACTATGCTACCGCGGCATAGGGTGAATAGGAAGGCGAATATTCTCACAAAAGAGATAATGTCTGAGAAGGGCACTGGAGAATTAATTCTGTTTCCTTGCGACAAATCTCCCCCTATTATTCTTACTGAATATTATAATTATTATTAAGCCCCCCATCCTCTCATACTGAGGAAATCTTCTTCTTCTTCCTCGTTCGTCCTGAAAAGGACGTTGGTTGCGTTGTGTCTGTTTACACCGGAGCTGCGATATCTGCGCCTTTCGGCCAACACATCAGACTTCAGCACAGCATTTTTTGGGACCAGGTTTGCCTTCCCTCTTCGATCCCTACTCTCTCAGCTAGACTGCAGTGATGCAGCCTGTTTCCAGGACCACCACGTGGAGGTGGAGTAGAGTCTTGGTCAGCTCTGGTTCGCTGACCCTGACGCAAGCAGTCAAGCTATGGGTCGCTGACTGCATTCTCTATTGCTGCATCTTTGGGTCCCATACTGAGGAAATGACATATATATATATATATATATATACCTGTGTTGTCAGCCTTGGCACAGGTTGTTAGGTGCTGTCATCCAGCAGCGATATGACATTACAAGTGCGAGCATTGATCTATGCCCTTTTATGCTTAGGAGTTGACAAGATCTCTGGCTTTTGGTTCTGCTGATCGGTCAAAAGACTGACTGTCTGTTACCGTTAGGCACCGGACACTGAATTCTGCAACTGCGAATGTTGTCCGATCAGAATCCTAAAAGTCTGAAGACACAAATGTGGCTTCATGAGTTTTCCTGTCATATGGGAACAGCTATCATTCCCATTCTAACCGCATACACCAGGCATATCAGAATTATCCTCTTTCATTCACTAAGAGGACTATTATGTCATGTAATCTAGAGATTACAGGCAAACTTTCCAGGTTATATAAGATATTTATACTTCACTTTCATACAGTCACATCAGGCATACCAATGTTATGTTCATCTGACTTCCTTTCTTGAGATGGCTATTGTGTCACAGAGACTAGAGTTTACAGGCAAACTTCCCTGTTACATATGACATGCATACTTCACCATCCTGCCATCAATGGTACCTATACTTTGTAGCGGTATGGCAGCTTGTGTACCCTGACAATCCCCAGAGCTATGCAAGTGGGAGATTTACTCCTGGTAGGTTCAACCATTGTATTGTTCAGGGTTCGTAGCGACCTGGAAAAACCTTGAAAAACCTGGAAAACGAAAAAAAAAATTCCAGGCCTTGAAAAGCCTGGAAAAATTGCTAAAAGCCTTGAATTTTCCGCATCGGACCTTGAAAAATAATACGAAATCGAAAGTTCGTTACTTTGTGTCCATTTTTTGGTTATTGATGGTATTTTTCGCAACAACAGACGCGACGAGTCTAAAAATAAATCTGCGTTTACGCCATTAACGCAAAGCGCCGAAAACGAAACCGCCGAAAACTTCTGGAAATGGAAGTGCGAAAAGGGAAGTAAAAATTGTAAAGTTACCGTACAATTTTTACTTCCCTTTGTGCAAAGTTACCGTACAATTTTTACTTCCCTTTGCGCATTAAATCATTTCCAGAAGTTTTCGGCGCTTTGCGTTAACGACGTAAACGCAGATTTATTTTTAGCACTCGTCGTAAGTAATAAATTCATTTATAACATCTATTTAAATAAGTCCAGTTTATAGATAGACCTACTGTACTTGCGTCTGTATTTACAATGTAGGCCTATTTACAGTTTAATTTTTAACCATGGCCAAAATTAGCCTATAAGCAAGCGTTTGAACGAAATTTCTTGGTTTACCTCTGCATACGGGAATATATTTGACACAGTTTATGATGGTCAGGAATAGAAATTGATGGCGATTCCATATCCTATAGCCTACCCTGTTATCAGACCCATGTCCCACTGTTCATTTCACCACAGTTTTTGGAAATAAATATATTTTGAATGCTTTTTTATTATATTTATGATGAAAAGACTTATCCCGTTCTACCTCTGAAGGGTTATAGGCTAATTAGGATAGGCCTAGGCCTACTTGTTTTCAATTTCAGATAACATGAATAACCCCCGATACACGAAAGTGGCATCACATCTGTCAAATGACTGTAATTAGGATAAATGAAAATCAGCAGTTTTGTGGATAGGCCTATGTTATTTAAAAAAAAATTAAATTAAATTTTTTTTAAAAATCGAAACAAACAAACGAAACAAAACCCAACAAAAATAGTAAAGATATGGGGGGGGGGTAAAGGTCTCCAGTTATCATAAGTATTACCCTCCCAATTACTATATATATTAACTTTTGTTCTAGTTAAATATTGTTTGACTGTATTATGTATGCGTTTAGAATTTTGAATTGGTAAATATACATAGCTTAGGCCTACTCATAAGTTATTTGTGTTCCCTTTTTTTTTTTTTAATTAAAACTAACAATACTAGGAGGCCTACAGATGTGACATCATTTGTGACCAAGGAAAAAACTCTTGAGAGCTGAGATTATTTGGACTTTTTTTTAAGTGAAAAGTCACCATAGTTTTAATTCAAATTTCATACGCAGCAAGGGACATATTCTCTTCTGCGGTAGTTTTGATTCAGCCTTCAGCTTTATTTCAAGACCTGAAATTCAGATTTGTGCATTTGGAACAGTAGCGGAAAATAGGAAGCATTTTCCTGTAGCACCGAAGAAAAAACAACTCAAATTGAAAAAGACAAAACATCCTGTGTTTTGAGCGACAGAAGATAAGGCATGCCGACAGTCACCTGGCATGATACGAAAAGATTTAACCTTATATCCACTGTTCACTCCAATAATAATATAAATCAGAAGCCAGTGCTTGCAGAAAAATACAGCAAAAGTATGTGAGGTGTGGAAACTTCAGCCAACTAGGTGCAAGCTACCCCTACCCACACAGATCCTATTTTTATATTATTTCTTCGTTGAAACTGCCCTGGTCAGTGGGCACATAACCTACAACACTGCCAACTCTACAAAAAAAGATCAAAGCGAAGATCAGGATGTCAGTATGACTCTTATTGAACCTGCTATTCTTCGACGCAATGTGACACCTTGAAAACCACAGGTCACAACAACACGACTTACTGAGCACCACTTCATTGATAAATATGAAAGGGCAAGGTACAAACCAGACTGTAAAGTGTGTAAGGCTGCAGGGAACAGAAGCCAGACTTGCATGTACTGCCCAGATTGCAATGTACCTCTATGCCTGATACCCTGCTTCAAGTTATATTACACAGTCAAGGATTATCAATGTGGATCGTTGACAAAGACTCTTGCAGAGGCCTACAGCTACAACTTCAACCCCAGTTAATGAAAAAAGCAGCTCAGACTCCAACTATTCCTTTCTGTAGAATAATGGTGTTGAGCTCTTTTCAGGTAACATGATGGCTAGTGGTAGATGTACCAGTGTACTAGCATCTTGACGCGAATGTAGAATGAAAATTGATAAAGAGCTAGTCAACAGAACTCCAACGAGTGGTAGGCAAATTTGGCCAACATGATTATACTCAACTCGTAGGTAAAGTTATTATAATTTATTACGTGGTATGAAGACGTTTAACAAGACGTTTAACAATGTTCCTTGACGGGTACGATCAACAAATTATACATAGTGGTGACATTTCCGATGAACGATACATCTCTGGTCATTTATATCTACAAATCCTCTCTCACGTAAGTAATAAGAATCCAATAATGTTCATGCTAGGTTTGAACAGTAATATAATGTCCGTTGACCTTGGCGAAGGACATCTAATTGGTTACACAATCTCAAACCACTGAATCCTGCATTCATCCAAAAAAACTGTCTTGATCTAAGACTTCAATTCTTATCCGTCTGTTCAACATCATATTAATGGTGCATACATAGAGATACATCTAGGTTAGTGTTTGGTTTCAACTAACCTCTCCAAAACCATGCCAAGACTTTGACATTGGCATAACGGCATTTAATATACAAAAATCCAATCCAATTACTTTCTTCCCTCTTAGGAATCCCCTTCTACGATAGATAACATAGGCTAATAGCTCCGCTGGTCCATTCTAGAAAAACATAAACCATATGCATTCCCGCTAGACTCCAGCAATGAGTAGCCATTACCTTTACGTTGCAATATAATAATCATTAATAATACTAAGGGGGGCGAAAACTTACATGTCACTCCCGATATTGGCTTCAACATGAATACCAACTATCCGCAATAGAAATGACTTCCACAGACTTGCAACGATTAACAAAATATCACACGGACATATGGTCCGGCCTACCCCTTTCAGATCATGACGTCAGACTCTCCCAAAACTAGGTTACCCGTGCGCAAAGAGCAACTCACACTCTGCATTGTGCACGTCGGTGCGTGAATAAATCGAACGCACAAATAATATAACTATATCAAGACTGGTGCGTACACTGGCAGGACCGAAGACTACCCCCTAGGTAAAAACGTACGCAATAGCTCCCTTATCACCGGCCCTTAAAAAAAATTAATTCTATTAATTTTTTTTGAACTAAGTACTCAAGAGAGGTGAGTCAAAACTACATCGATATCTATGAACATAAATCAAAGTCATAATGTTATACAATATTATGAAAAAGAATATAAAATAGAAATCAATATAACTAAATGAAAGTATGCATTAAAGCACACATCCACAATCGACCTACTTTGGAACGATGTGGTAAAATTCGAAGTAAAAGAAAGTTGAAAATGAAAACCAAAAAATATACCTCCGAAAACGGCGAGTATCTGCCTGAATGGCGAGGGACACCTGTCTCTGTACAAGAAAAAAGGGATACTCACGTAAAATCAATGTCAGGTTAGACATTAATAATAACCTGAGATTTCGCCTCGAGTATTAGCAGGCGTACCAAAAAAAAAAAAAAAAAAAAAAAGAAAACCAAAAAAGGATGATAAAAACATTCAACTAAATTTTCCAAAAAAAAAACATATTAATTCAAATGAAAATGAACAGCAACGGTGATGATAATCAATGACAAGAGAATAAAAAAAATGAAAATAAAACATGCAAAGTGAAACAAAGCATAATTAAACACGTTAAGAAGCAACACCCTTAATGTTTCTAACATTAGTAAGGTGGACTAGTTATCTAAAAGTTGAAAGATCATGTACCATGAGAAGTAAATATAAGTACAAAGAGACATTTACAACTATGAAAGTTAGTTAATGTGTACTCTACAATTAATTAAGTAGCTTAAATTGATTTCTTCTAATTAATATAGTTCTTAATTACAAACAAATAACTAATTACTAATTTATTTAAGTAATTGCAATTTTACTCAGTGTTACTGTTCCATTAAGACTAGTTAGTAATCGACGAGAATATGTTCTTAATGTTCCATACACGATGCAAAGATATTCTCTAACACAATATGTAGTATAATATGTTCCATAAGAATATTGACTATCCATTTATCACTATTAACAGTGTTTCCATACTAATAAAATGTTACTACACAAGAAGTTATGTTATAATCCAAAAGTAAGTATATCCTGGAATTATGCTGGTACGAATAATTCAGTTCCATACAAAGTATGTATAGAGGTTCAATAAATGATACCGTACAAAGTTCCTCTTATTATATATGACCTATTATCTGTGAGGACGTTTCAACATCTGGAAGTGGTTTAGGTTCGACAAGTTCGTTTGGGCATCTTGACAAACAGTCCGCAAACACATTTTTCACTCCAGGAATTGATTGAATTTCAAAGCTATATGGCTGGAGAGCTATCGCATATCTCGTTGACTTTGAAGATTTAACGTCCTTAGTGTTCAGTGCTGTGAGAGCTTTTTGGTCAGTTTCCACTACAAAGTGTGAGCCCAGTAAATAACGTTCCAGTTTTGTGACTGACCATACTAACGCGAGTAACTCCTTGTCAAGAACGGAGTATTTCATTTCGCTCGTCGTTAATTTTCTCGAAACATACATGACTGGAAATAAGGTGCCTGTATATTCTTGCATCAAAACTGCAGCAATGGCGTAAGAAGATGTGTCACTACAAAGAATAAAAGTGAGATCTTTGTTAGGCAACCTCAAAAAAGGCTCATTTGAAAAAAAATCTTTTATATAATCTAACGCGATTTGATGTTCGTTAGACCACTGGATTATGTTAGCTGTCCCTTTTCTCAGTAAAGAAGAAAAAGGAGCAGTTATAGTCGACAAATGAGGAATGAACTTAGAATAGAACTGTATTAGTCCTAAAAGAGACCTAACTTGTTTTTTTGTCTTAGGTGCTGAGATGTTTAAAATCTTAGAGACATTACTGTCTTCTGTGTACATTAAACCATGAACTATACGATGACCCAGAAAGGAGATGTCATGAAAACCGACAAATGCCTTTGAAGGTTTCGCTGTTAAGTTATAATCCCGTAAAGTAGAAAGTAAAGCTTTTAATCACTGAATATGTTCATCCCAAGAGTTACTGAAAAGACAGATGTCATCTATGTAAGTAATGACATCGGGACGATGAGACAGTACGCGGCGCATCATGCGTACAAAGGTAGCTGGCGCATTTACTAATCCGAATGGCATAACATTCCATTGGAATAGATCATGAGAACTAGAAAAAGAACAAATGACTATTACAAGAAAGAAATGATGACTGCATAGGCTGAGTCATCAAAGAATGTGAAATCAAAATCCAATATTAGTAGGTTACTATCTGCGTGACGCAGAATCGGGAACCAATTGTAATCGGAGAGAACGGTGGTGGAAATACACACCATTGTCCCGCTTGATAGCCATACGAGCATCTCTATTGGTCCTAAAAGTAACCACGGCGTCACCATACCTGTTATTGATATGAGGTAATAGACGTACAAACTTAACGTCCGCCGTGTGGTTGAGAAAATCTCCTAGTGCTTGCCAACTAGTTCGCTGTGGCAGATTTTGCACAAGGATGGTGCGAGAAGATGCACCTCTACCAATATAAGTGGTACCATAGTCACAAGAATGTGAATAAGGTTTATGGTTAACCTTAGTCCTTTGATGTAAATTATAATATTTATTATTTCTACATGTAGAATTATTGTTCTTAAATGTACCATACTTTTGTACTTGAGTATGACTACTTACGCCAGACAAAGGTGTAGGTGTACGGTATGTCGTAGACACCTGCTTGCTGGGCAAAGTTAAAACCTTACTGGCAACCTTATTGGTATTAATTTTCCCATCTGAGTTATAACTCTTATTTTATTAGGAACATCCTTTCCCTTTTTCTCAAACGTAACCTTTTTCTTACGATCAGTTGCCTGCTGATCAAGTCGAGGGAAGGTATATGTCCCCCGGAATGACTTACTAGTCTTCACAGGTTGTGTTGAAACCTTAATATCCTTCTTAACACATTAACTACCGAATTGAAAAACACACTGTGGCCGAATTAAATTTTTTTCCTTTTTTCATCCTGTAGGTGTTTGCACAGAGTAAGCTGTAGTTTTCGTAATTGTTTACAGATTTTTATGAATTACACGTTATTTTAAAGATAAATGAATGTACTATTACAATAAACACCAGTTGTAACTCTAATAGAGGTTGTTGCTATTTAACGGCCCTCCGATGGCCGAGGACTTGCAGTATTTTCACAATTAAAACTGCTTGCGCCCCCATCTCTATCAAAATCACAATTTCAATCAATGTGCACACCGTTTTCACTCTTGTCCTCGTTGCTAGATCTATCAGTCAATTGTTGAAACACGTTTCTATCCTATTCAGCCGTTAGACGAGATGTACACGCATTTTTTGTAGTCCTATCACTAGTTGCCACGGTAAACAGTTTTACACGATTTGATAACTAACCCAAAACGCTGAAAAATATGAACATAATATCAATTTTCCAGTGTTCTACAACAACCATGCTTTGGGAATTTGTTTTCCGGTGGCAACTTAAAATCTCGAACCAGATCAGAGAATGTTTCAGTACATTTTTCATTCGTTTTATTACTAAAATTAGATTGGCGCTCTGAGCGGCTTGCGGTCCAAATGTGATTATTTTGTGAGCCGCTGACAGCGGCTTGCGGTAGTTAATATGTTAAGAATGGACGCATGTCGTAAAGGTTGTAACGAATTAGCCACAGTGGCGTAATGAACAGTGGAATCATTTTCAATGCTAGATTCCAAGACCTTAGCATTACATAGCAATTTAGCAGTATGTGCATGTGAAACAAATGTAGGAATAGTCGTAAATGCACGGGCATCATGTATATTTTGCTCTTCCCAATCAGCAATCTGCTGTGGGGTACACTCTTTTATACCTTGTATTCGACCCAAAATCACATCGCTAATTGGGTTTGGAAGGAGACAGGCGTGGATCTTTCCTGAAAAAAATGGTGTTTTTAAATCAATAATGGCTGTGGGGAATGTTTCCACTGTCCCACTAAAAGTAACACATTGGATGGTCTCTCCAGTTGCACAGGCGGGGTCGACCAAAGAGTTCCGCACTCCCACAGTACTGCAGCCTGAATCAAATAAAAGAGAGCATGGAATGCCATTTAAAAATCTATGATTTAATTGAAGGCATCCCGGTCCATCGTGTGTAGCTGAAATGGCCGTACACACAGCCGGGAGACTTGGCAAAACATGTCCGTACCGTAGCGTCGTGATCGCCCTGGGCTGGGATAAGGTATTACACTCATCACAAGACTTGACCTGTTCGAAATCCAGAGAACATGACATAGCACTATGTGCATTAACATTATTATCCTGTTCATTGTTAGAATGTGTATCACTCAAAGCAACATTGGAGTGTTGTCGTGGCTTGCTCGAAGATCTATCTCTTCGTCGCGATCGATTTTGGTTATTATCCCCAAAATTGCTAGTATTTGCATTTTTGTTTACGTTAAAATCACGGTTAGTATGACAATTACCATTGTGCCATTGACCATTCTGTCTATTTTGATAACCTTGTCTGTTATTGAAAGATTGTGATCTAAATTTCCCATTATGATGATAATTATTGCTTTGATTATTTCCAAAATTATTTTGATGAAAATCTCGTGATCTGTGAGATTGGCCAGAAGAAACATTATATAGAGAAGTTTGATAAAATTGTTTCCCTTTAAAAGAATTGCAATTCTTGTTATTTCCCTTTCTGACTTTTCTATCTCTAAGATTCATTATCAATTTTTTTCTGTTTTTCCGCTTCTATTTTCAACTCTACATAATCTGACTTCAACTTCTCATAGTTCATTTTGACTTGTTCTAGCTCTCTAGCAATCCCATTCATAATATTTAAATCTTTAACTTCGAGTTCTGCAGCAGCAGTTTGAGTTAGATGTTCAACATCGATAGTGTATTTCCTGACATGTTCTTTATTAATGGCCTTTTCTTTTTCAAGTGCCTCAATGGCATTTTGATGGCTATTCGTAAGCTCCTCAACCCTTAATTTCAAAAGAGGAATCTCAGATGTAAGTTCTTGAATCTGAGCCAAATGAGCATGACAGTCTGTCTTTATAGTCATATTTAACTTATCAAATTCTCCAATGACCTTATTCTCCTTGTCAAGTAATTTTTTTACTGAGCGTAGTTCATTCTCTAACTCATTTTTCTCCATGAGTAATTTTTCAATATTTATCTGTTTTTCCTGAGATACTTTCTCCTGTTGACATAGAAGATTCCTGAGTTCTTGATCAGTCAAATCAAGATTTGCTACTTTTTTATCCAAAACTTTTATGTTCTGTTCCTTTAATAAATCCTTGATCCTTTCTGCTTCATTAAATGTGTAGTCTGTCTCAACAGCTATAGCCAACATGCACTTGAACCCATTGACTAGTGAGTGTGTGACAGAGACAGCTGTTGGGTAGCCAACACCCTTTTTCTTGAGTAGGTTCTTAATTTTTTCTTCTTCTACGAATTCTCTGAGCTTCTCTTTATACAAACCACGGGATTGCCCTAGATTAATGAGATACTGTACATGAGATACCTCAAACCTCTGAGCCGTGGCATGTTCAACAACTGCAAAAGCTGTTGCCTCATCAGGAGTCATACCAAGGGATTTAGCTTGGTAAATAAAATATTCTAAGGTAGACATTATTCAATATTATTCGGAAATAATTCTACTTAAAAGTGTTACTATACCAAGTGGTCTTCGTTCCTGTCCTAGAACGGTAAATTATTGTCATATAATTGTCAAATATATTAATAATCAATAAGTAATTTATGTAATGAAATGTTATGAAAGCAACAACGTGATAGACAATAGAAACAATACTGACAAGACGAAATAATCAAAGACAAGTGAAAACAGTCGCAGAAATCAAATAAAAATAAAAATGTGAAACTAAAATAGGATGTCGTAAAAATTTACGATGATAACTGCGATAAGATAATAAACAATACAATTGACAAGACAGTGTATAAACATATGTTTTGTAAAAAACTCAACGATAGTCAGGTGAGGATGGACAATAATCACATACAAGATACATCATAAAACTAAAGTACGAATGAAAATAACTATGAAAACAACGATTAAAACTTGACGGAACAGCTAAACGGATACTATTATAAGAGACAAGTAGCGATCGGAACTACAGCAAGGTTTCTAGCCTTGAACCGGAATTATCGCTCAATTGAAACTTACAAACTAAATCCTATAGAACATCTGACAAGAGCCCGAATCAGCTTCGAGATGAACCTCGTTTGTCAGATCGACCTCCCTACCGCCCACGATGAATATAAAACATATAACATGCAACATGACTAGTAAGTGGACATATAAGAGAATAGGCACAGCCAAACACAATACAGCAATAAACGATACTACGTTTATACTTATCTCGGCTGATTGCGAAACAAAAAATGTGCCTCGTCTCCGTAGATGTACGTTTGAGACTTCGAAATACTTCACCTTGAGTATTTGAGTAATGCTCGTACGATAATGAGGACTAAAAGATGAGGTCCAACGTAGTCATTCAATGTAGAACTTGATGTGGAGGTTCACTGTTGACCTTGACCTTCTGGTAACCGTTAGTTGATTCTGATTCACCGTCACACTGGGTTCCAAGTTCGAGATGTTGTCACCTTGAAAGTTCGAATTTTCTTTTCAACCGATACTTGGATTGAGTACGTTCCCGTGAAATTATTTATTTCCAGACCACACTGGCATACCAAATACTGTTGAGCTCTTTTCAGGTAACATGATGGCTAGTGGTAGATGTACCAGTGTACTAGCATCTTGACGCGAATGTAGAATGAAAATTGATAAAGAGCTAGTCAACAGAACTCCAACGAGTGGTAGGCAAATTTGGCCAACATGATTATACTCAACTCGTAGGTAAAGTTATTATAATTTATTACGTGGTATGAAGACGTTTAACAAGACGATACAATGTTCCTTGACGGGTACGATCAACAAATTATACATAGTGGTGACATTTCCGATGAACGATACATCTCTGGTCATTTATATCTACAAATCCTCTCTCACGTAAGTAATAAGAATCCAATAATGTTCATGCTAGGTTTGAACAGTAATATAATGTCCGTTGACCTTGGCGAAGGACATCTAATTGGTTACACAATCTCAAACCACTGAATCCTGCATTTATCCAAAAAAACTGTCTTGATCTAAGACTTCAATTCTTATCCGTCTGTTCAACATCATATTAATGGTGCATACATAGAGATACATCTAGGTTAGTGTTTGGTTTCAACTAACCTCTCCAAAACCATGCCAAGACTTTGACATTGGCATAACGGCATTTAATATACAAAAATCCAATCCAATTCTTTCTTCCCTCGTAGGAATCTCCTTCTACGATAGATAACATAGGCTAATAGCTCCGCAGGAATCAGCAATTGGTACACCGAAAATACCATCACTAACCAAGATCTGCTTACTCAATCTTTTGGCCAAATACCATCACTAACCAAGATCTGCTTACTCGTAGCAAGCAAGAGGACATGCACACCATCATAGCTGGCAGACGCTGGAGCTGGGTTGGTCATGTCCTCAGAAGAGACCCCGATGCCATCACAAGAACAGCTATGCTTTGGACCCCTGAAGGAAAATGAAAGAGAGGCCGACCAAAAACAACCTGGCGGAGGACTGTGGAGGCTGAGATGCAAAGAATGAACCAGAGTTGGGGCACTGTACGAAGGATGGCCACCGACCGAGCAAAGTGGAATCAATTTGTTGTTGCCCTACAAGACGCCACTAGGCGTAATGGCCACTGACTGCTTTGACGGTCGGCGGCTAAGGATCAAAGAAGAAAGAAGAAGAAGGTTCAACCAAGCTGGACTGGTCTGCGTGGGTAGGGGTCAGACAAAAGCTGGTACTCTGGTCCTCCAGGTTGGTGGTTTTAGCACAGGGCCTACACCCCTGTCTATGTAAAAAATAGCACATGTTACGGAAACAACAATAAATGGAAAAACTTTGCTGCGGGACGGACATCCGGAGTCTCAGGTTCGTATGACTGACAGTGGTGAAAGCCGAAAGTAAGCCACTGGCATGAAAACGGATGCCCCGACTGCAAAACACGAAACCAGAATTGGTTTTTGGAACGTCAGAACTATGAATGAGGCAGGAAAGCTGAGACAAATCACAGCAGAGATGAGGAACTACAAAATACATATCCTGGGAATAAGCGAGAACAGATGGACAGGTAAGGGGAGAATAAAAACAGCTACAGGGGAAACAGTACTTTATTCTGGCAGAGAGGATGGTCAGCACAACGAAGGTGTAGCCATTATCCTGAAGAAAGGAATGGAAAGGTCTTTACTGGAATGGAAACCCACCAACAACAGACTGATAAGAGCAAGACTGAGAGGGAGGTTCACCAACACCACAATTATACAATGCTATGCACCAACAAACGACAGCGATGAAGAGATCAAGGACGAGTTCTATCAACAGGTACAAATAGAAATGGAAACTACACCCAGGTACGATCTCATTATAGTAATGGGAGACCTAAATGCGAAAGTGGGAGCACACAATAATTATAACGAAAGAGTAATGGAACAGCAAATGAGAATGGGGACAAATTAATAAGCTGCAGTATTAACAACCTGGTCATTGGAGGAACACTTTTTCCACACAAGGAAGTGCACAAGTTAACATGGGAATCACCTAACGGAAGAGACAGAAACCAGATAGATCACATAATGATCAATGGCAGATGGAGACATGCACTACAAGACGTGAAAATAAGAAGAGGCACAGATGTGGGAAGTGATCATCACCTAGTAGTAGCAAGACTGAAGGTGAAACTCAGAGCTGCTGGACCAGTTGCAGTCAAACAGAAAAGATACAACATCACGAAACTGAAGGATCCCCTCACCAGAAAAGCTTTCATGGTCGACGTAAAGAGAAGATATGAGATTATCAAAAGCCAGGAAAGAACAGAGACCAGTGATGTTGACCAGAGATTCAACACCATCTCAACAATATACAAGGAAAGCAGCAAGTCATGCTTGGGATTCCAGGAAAGAAAGAGCCAAGACTGGAAAACACCAGATATGCTAAACACCATAGCGAAGAGAAAGGAAATGAAAAGAAAGAAAACAGAAGCTAAGTCTCCCAGGTTAAAGGCAATATACAGTGAACAGTACAGTCAGCTGGACAAGGAAGTTAAACGTCAAACCCGTGCTAACAAAAGGACATTTCTGGATGACCTTGCAAGACAGGCAGAAGAGGCAGCACTGAGAAATGAACAAAGCACAGTATACAAAATAACTAAAATCATCAGTGGAAAACGAGGTGCAAACAATATTAAATTAGTAAGAGATAAGCACGGAAATCTCATCACGACAGTAGAGGGACAGGAAACAAGATGGGCAGAGCATTTCAGAGAAACTCTGAATAAGGAACCACCAGAGACACAATTGAATGTTCCTGGGGCTGAAAATGATCTAGATGTCAATACAGACATCCCACGAAAAGAAGAAATCATCACAGCAATCAAAAGGTTAAAGAATGGAAAAGCTCCTGGTCATGATAACTTAAATGCAGAGCTATTTAAGACAGACCCAGAGCTAGCAGCAGAACTATTAGAACCACTATTTGCACAAGTCTGGAAAAAAGGGACAACACCAACAGAGTGGAGAAAAGGAATAATTGTCAAATTGCCCAAGAAGGGAGATCTTGCAGACTGCAATAATTGGAGAGGAATAACTCTTCTCTCAGTTCCCAGCAAAATACTAGGAAGGATAATTATACAGAGAATCTCAAAAGCAGTAGACCACAAACTGAGGAAAGAACAAGCAGGATTTAGAAAGAACAGAAGATGTGTAGATCATGTATTTACCCTCAGGAACATTATAGAGCAGTGCTCAGAATGGCAAAGACAGCTGTACATTAATTTCGTTGATTTTGAAAAGGCTTTTGACAGTATACATAGGGACAGTGTATGGAAAATACTGAGGGCCTATGGAATTCCAAGCTGCATAGTGTCAATAATAAAAAGCCTTTATGCCAACTTTACGTGTAGCATTGGGCAGAGCAACCTAACCTTTGAAGTGAAGACAGGAGTACGACAGGGATGCCCCTTATCAACCACTCTATTTCTGACAGTCATAGACTGGGTGATGAGATGAACAAAGCACAGTATACAAAATAACTAAAATCATCAGTGGAAAACGAGGTGCAAACAATATTAAATTAGTAAGAGATAAGCACGGAAATCTCATCACGACAGTAGAGGGACAGGAAACAAGATGGGCAGAGCATTTCAGAGAAACTCTGAATAAGGAAAAGAAGAAAACCACCAAAGGGTTAAAGAATGGAAAAGCTCCTGGAATGATAACTTAAATGCAGAGCTATTTAAGACAGGAGCAAGCATAGACATCAACAACAGAATGAACAAAGCAAGAACAGCCTTTTTTAGTCTAAACAACATCTGGAAGTCCTCTCAGTACAGCACAAGCACAAAATTAGGATTGTATCAGAGATGTGTGCTTTCTGTGCTTTTCTATGGCGCAGAGAGCTGGAGAGTTACAGAGAAGGAAATGTCGAAATTGTCCTCTTTTCACACAACATGCCTAAGAAAAATTCTCCGAATCTTTTGGCCAAATACCATCACCAACCAAGATCTGCTTACTCGGAGCAAGCAAGAGGACATGCACACCATCATAGCTGGCAGATGCTGGAGCTGGGTTGGCCATGTCCTCAGAAGAGACCCTGATGCCATCACAAGAACAGCTATACTATGGACCCCTGAAGGAAAACGAAAGAGAGGCCGACCAAAAACAACTTGGCGGAGGACTGTGGAGGCTGAGATGCAAAGAATGAACCAGAGTTGGGGCACTGTACGAAGGATGGCCGCCGACCGAGCAAAGTGGAATCAATTTGTTGTTGCCCTACAAGACGCCACTAGGCGTAATGGCCACTGACTGCTTTGACGGTCGGCGGCTAAGGATCAAAGAAAGAAGAAGACTTCACCATCACACAGTCATGCATCAGGCATATCAACATAATGTTCTCTGACTTCATCTCATAGTCAAGACATGATAGGTAAACTTAGACCTATGTAACTTCAGGAGTTAATTGGTTTAGTCAGTCTCCTTTCCCAAGAACTGTGTTCTACAATGATAGTCCGTTCCTTCACACAATGATGAATAGCAATAAAATAAAATACATTTATATTACACAAATAGATACGTTAGGTCCAACTGGGCAAACGGTCAGATTGCTTTCTTCTGTAGCACAACTATATAGTTTTGCGACTGAAACCTGGCAGTGGCACACTCCAGTTTATCAGCTGTGTAAGTGGCGTTTGCGTCTAAGCTTCTAGCTTTTATGAATGTCTTCTCACATGTTCTAGATCATTCGATGGGTTTTCACCATTTTTCACGTCACTGAATTGTGAGGGGTGGGTGCTCTGACGTAATCACACGTAAATTCTCTCCCTGACCTCTGAGCTTGTGTGACGCAATCTTGAACTTCGTCTCATGTGAGAAAGCTTCCCCACGCGGTAATTACTGGTTACTTCGAGAAGGCATGCACGTGCTGGCCAATGCAATGAAATTTGATACTGGGGCGTTTTCCTTCAGGTCCATCAAATAGGATACAATAAAGCAATGGAGGTTTCTAGACTTTAAGACGCCTTTTTACTCTTAACAAAGGTCTATCTTCTGGCCATGGGGTTGATGCGTTTGTGATATTAGTGCAGTAACCAATAGTAGGCGCTGTGATGTCTGGAAAGCGCTATAGTGCCGAAATGACTGTAGTGTAACATGAAAATTACTGAGAATAAAGAAGAGAGAGAGAGGAAGGGAAGGGAGACAAAGATGGAGAGAAGAATAGACCGTGATATGACAATCACTTTTGTGTAGTCCAGTGTATAAACGTCTTGAACTGTAGCTATATAGTAGGACTGTTGAAGCGTTTGTGATGTGCCCCAATTGCTTTGACCTTTCATTAAGTATTCTTATTATGTCTTGCATCTGGTTATGGTTATGGGATAGAAGATCAACATAGCAATTGGTTTTGGAAGTACACAGAGACAAGACAGATTATGACAGAGTTTATGAGAATAAATGCAACTAATGATTGTCAGGTTGCACTAAGAGAGAGATCAGTAGAAGACATGGAATCATACACTTATATTGGCAGCATTGTAAACAACATTGGAGAAATAGATATGATATCAAAGTAAGAATACAAAAGGCAAGAGAAGCTTTTGTTGCATTGGGAAATATATGAGAATCAAACAAAATCAAGGCCATTGCAGAATTTTTAATGTGGTTCAGATTTGATTTCATTGCACTCTGTTTAGTGGAGTAAGTCAGGTGAGAGTTGGACAAACTACCAGCAAGTCATCGTCAGCCTTGGCAGACAGTGCAGAGCATGAGACAATGGGAAATCAAAGCTGGAAATTAATCAACTGTTAATTATCATTCCAGGGATGAAAGTGCCATTGTGTACACTGATGACTCTGTACTCTGTGGTGAAAAATCAGGATGGGGCTCCTCGGCAAGAGTAAAGGGCAGGATTGTCCCTGAACAAAACAGTGCTTAGTTGACGACAACCTTTAGCATGAGAATGAAGGTTGTGGCAGCTACTGCAGCCCTAAGGTGGATGTCTGAAACCAAGGCAGTTGTTGTGTCAGACTATTTGTCTAAGCTTTGGAATGTCCAAAATGGATGGCTACAGCATAAATGCAAAAAACTATGAAGCCTGAAATCTTCAGGAACTTGTGTGAATCTTCAGTAATTAGTGTGGATCTAGAGTCATGGTCATGCAGGGGTACATAGTAATGAAAAAGCTGACAGGCTAACACAAGAGCACACATAGTGGGTGCATTTGATATGAATAAAAAAGAAATAATAAGGACAATTAATGATTGCCTATTAGAGAATGACAGGAGCAGTGGAAGCACAGTGGTTAGTGCACTGGCTTCCTGTTTGGTGGTCCATGGTTCGATCCCCAGTTGAGGTGGGATTTTTTTAGACCGCAAACAGCTCCAGGGTTGACCCAGCCTCATGAATTGGGTACCAGAGCAACTCTGGAAAGGTTAAGGTGGCCGGCGTGAAGCTGACCACATCACCCCTAGTGTGCCGATTGTCGAGAAAATATGGGCCTAACACCATATTCCCAGTATGCCTCCATGAGCATGTAACGGGATCCTATTAGAGAATGACACTGCAGTTATTGAATCAATCAGGTTAAGATGGCTGGAATGTGACATAAAATGTAAAACCTAGAAGAACAATCAGAAGACATTGATACTCTCTGACTTAAATTTAAGGACATCATAACAACAGCTGCAGCAGAAGCGTTTTGTGAATTTCAACTTGGGAAGAAGGGAACGAGGACCCTTGGTGGACAGACCAAGCATTCTTTTTAACCATAAAGTGTTTTAGCATTTCTGTATGGTGCAGAAACTGACATGAATCATTTGGAAGAAAGAATTGAGGCTCTTGAAATGTGGATATATAGAAGAATGGGGCGTATCTCATGGAAAGAGATGAAAACAAATAAGGAGGTCCTAGAAAATCTAGGTATGAAAAGAGAACTAATGAGGAAGGTCAAAGTTCGGCAGTTAAAATACTTTGACCACATAAAAAGGCATAACACCTTGCAGAAGACCATAACAGAAGGGAGAGTTGAAGGCAAACGTGCAAGGGGAAGACAACGCTATAAGTGGGAAGATAACATCAAGTGATGGACAGGAAAGAGTCTATCAGATTGCACCACCAAGACAAGAGACAGAAGACGTTGGAGATCCATTACAGCCAACCTTCGTTGTGGAGATGGCAACTGATGATGATGATTCTTTTCCAGAAAATTTGCCCTGCAGCTGCATTCTTTTTCATACAACCCTCATTTTTATAGTGGATGACTTGTAAATTCTATATTTATTTTGTTTTTTGGCCAATTTCTCTAATTTTTGGACTGTTTAGAGATAAATGGTTGATGTCACTGATGACGTCATTTTGTTGATTTGATAGGAGAAGAAGACTGGTGGAAAAAAAAAAAAATCAACAAAAAATAGACTTACCTCACTCCTTGTGCAGCCCTTCAGAGCAATCTGCCTTATAATTGAGCAGGGTGTGATAACGCTCAAAGCAGGGATATGGACAGAGAGGTACCACACACCTACGGCACACGAATTGGGTCTGGTGGCGCTTCTTGCCCCTGACTCTATCTCTGCTGGAACACACATCGCAGTCTGGCTGGGAAGGCCTGCCATTAGCCTGACGTTTAGGGTTAGGAATCATGTAGTGTTCCCCCATAACCAATCTGGCTGGTGCAGTGGCAGTGTCAGATACCCTTCCTCTGCGTTGTGTGACCCTAGACTGGTACCCTTCAAGCAGGCCATGAGCAATCCGCAGACGGAATGTTTCCGCCTTGATACGAGACGGAGGCTTGGCCCTCCACAGGACAAGCGAAGCCTCTTGTCAAACCATGACATATAGAGGATATTGCCATCTCTAAAAGTGATGGGAGGGTCACCAGCTTTGG
This sequence comes from Oreohelix idahoensis, assembly GCA_024509875.1. Taxonomy (NCBI): domain Eukaryota; kingdom Metazoa; phylum Mollusca; class Gastropoda; order Stylommatophora; family Oreohelicidae; genus Oreohelix; species Oreohelix idahoensis. The sequence goes on from JAMPIV010016684.1 coordinate 21,928, forward strand.
GTTTCGCCAACTTGAGTTCTGGGGGGACCCCTCGGCGGTTGGTCCGCAGTGTGCCGCAAGCTCCTGTCTGATTATCCCCAAGCTCCTTGTACAGGGCAGGCGAAGAGAAAAAGTTGTCCATGTACACAACATGGCCATGCCCATACAGGGGAGCAACAAGGGAGGTGACAACGCGGTGAGCAACCCCTATAGTAGGGTCCACATTGTCTTCCTTCCCAAGGTAGAGCTGCCAATTCCAGAGGTAGCCTGTCTTGGAGTCAGCTAGGCCCCAGGCTTTCATACCCCACTTAGACGGTTTGTTGGGCATGTACTGCATAAGGCTGGTCCTACCTTTGAAAGCTATCATACTTTCATCAACACTTAGCTCTTTGGATGGTATGTAATGGCTTTGCCATTGAGGGAGAAGTGTGTCAACAAACAATTTGATTTTGAAGGCTTTGCTGTGGTCAGGGTGCCCTCGTGGTGCTGCAGTTGTATTGTCCACGAGGTGTAGAAAAGATAAGACAGCAAGAAACCTGTCCCTACTCATCACATTCCTGAACCCTGGCATCTCAAGGAAATGGTCATTTGACCAATACAAATCAAATGACGATCTTTTCGTTACACCCATCAACATAAGCAAAGCAAGAAACGCCCTCATCTCGTCAGCTGTGACATCGGTCCACAACTTCACACGGGATGAGGCAATCGCATCTTCCCCTTTCTTTTCGCTAACCTGGCTGGCATAACGATTAGTTTCTGTAACTAATGTGTCCACAACATCATCTGTGATAAACAAACGGAACACATCTACCTCAGAAATGTCATCATCAACGCCCACAGGTCACGGCTGTTTGCGAGCGATCTTTTAGTTATTTCCCCTTTTTTCCCGACCGCGCTATTTATAGCCCACTTGACAGAGGTCACGTGGTCAGCTTCCTAATGGGAAAAACATGTGGCGATGTTTACTTTTGATAGGGCTTAATTAATGCTTTTAGGCTACTTTATTATTATAAATACCGGCTTTAATTTTGCGTAAAGCTAGACTAGAAATGTTAGAGTAAATTTTAGAACAAGAACAAACATTTTATCACAATTAGAACAGAAGATATAATAGTCTGAAATAGTGTAAAATTTACGTTTTTTTTTATATTTTGTTATGGTTTGTTTATATACAATTTTCACTAAATCGGTCACAATCAACATGCATAACAAATTACAGAAATCAAAAGTAGAAAACCTGCAGAAAATGGATATCAAAGATTTGTTTTGGTTTCATGCGTCAAACATTAATTATTGAAAGTTTAAATTGCAAGTCCACATTTATTACCTTAAAATAACACACCCAATGGTCCCCAAAACATGTTTGAATTGCTTTTATGCTACTTTATTATTACAAATACCGGCTTTAATTTTGCGTAAAGCTAGACTAGAAATGTTAGAGTAAATTTTAGAACAAGAACAAACATTTTATCACAATTAGAACAGAAGATATAATAGTCTGAAATAGTGTAAAATTTAGGGTTTTTTTTTTTTACATTTTGTTATGGTTTGTTTCTAATTCAATTTACACTAAAACGGTCACAATCAACATGCATAACAAATTACAGAAATCAAAAGTAGAAAACCTGCAGAAAATGGATATCAAAGTTTTGTTTTGGTTTCATGCGTCAAACATTAATTATTGAAAGTTTAAATTGCAAGTCCACATTTATTACACACCCAATTGTCCCCAAAACATGTTTGAATTGCTTTTATGCTACTTTATTATTATAAATACCGGCTTTAATTTTGCGTAAAGCTAGACTAGAAATGTTAGAGTAAATTTTAGAACAAGAACAAACACTTTATCACAATTAGAACAGAAGATATAATAGTCTGAAATAGTGTAAAATTTAGGTTTTTTTTTTTTACATTTTGTTATGGTTTGTTTCTAATTCAATTTACACTAAAACGGTCACAATCAACATGCATAACAAATTACAGAAATCAAAAGTAGAAAACCTGCAGAAAATGGATATCAAAGTTTTGTTTTGGTTTCATGCGTCAAACATTAATTATTGAAAGTTTAAATTGCATGTCCACATTTATAACCTTAAAATAACACACCCAATTGTCCCCAAAACATGAGAGCTAACAATTATCTCAATCATACATCATGAGTTCTGATCCAGTCTGCGCAATGTTTTTCTAATATGTGCTGTTTATGAATTGTCTTACTGGGGAATAGCTTTCTGAACAAAGACATATAAGTCTCTATCGATGCTGTTATTGATTCTTTACTAATTGGTTTACTGTGTGATATTTTGTTGTGTACTTTCTCAAATGCTTCTTTCAGTGAGTTGAATTGTTCTTGGGCAATAAAAGCTATGTTAGTTATATCTTGTTTGTCTGTAATTTTCAGTGTTTGTGTAATGATTGCTCTTGTAAGATCTTTATAAACTTTTTGTGCTGCCTATTTCCAGTTCCTACTAAATCTCTTCAAGTTCTTAAAAGTACTAATGTTTGCATGTATCTCTTGCGAATTCTCAAACATCTTTGCGTCTATTGTATCAGCTACATGTTCTAGAAGTCTGTGGTGTTTCAAAACAATGCCTAATAAAATATGAAGGTAAGGAGGAGCTACATTTTCAATTTCAATCTCTAACATTGGTTTGTGTAAACAATTATGATAATGTGCCACTTGCCTTTTATTCCCTTTCCCATATTTCATATATCTATTGTAATCTCTTATCAACATGGCCAAACTTCTTGGTTTGCAAGTTGTATGCAATCTGGATGTCTTTGATGAAAATGTTTGGTTTGTCTGGAGCTCAAGGAATATACCCATGTCTGTGGTGTCTCCAGCAAAACAAGGAAATAATCCCCGAATAAGAAAACAACAACTTGTTTACCATCCCACTCTAAATATTTTAGTGACTCTATCTGAGCTTTCATGCCATTCATAAATATTTCTAAATTATCATATGTATCTCTGACTCTAGCCATTGATAAAAGGATGGTATTAGATTTAGAATTTGGTTTCTCTAAATTTACTACCTGCATTGTAACTTTGAATGAAAGAAGATATACAAACAGTTACTTAGAATTCGCTGGCAGCCGTCGTGTGCACTGGATTGTCTACCAAAGAACACCAATGGAACAGTCCTTATCTCACACACAATTTAAAAAAAAATTCATATTATAAATAGAAGATTAACAAGACTTGAAAGATAGATCAAATTATGTGGAAGTAATCTATCTATAGCTTTACATGTTTTCTGACGCTTATATACGTAGCTAAATATCATTATAAATGAATGAAAATGCAAAAACAGATGGTGTTTACAAAAAGTTATTTTTTTTACTACCTTATTTAAGATTTGTGAGTATCAGGAATGCGTTTACAGAGATTTAAATGCTATAAAATCTGGTGACAATATGCTTGTTCTTGTAATGCCACACTCACAAAACTGACTACCACACATTATCAAGATATGAAACCAAAAAAAAAAGTATGTGGAAATAATCTTTAGCTTCCCTTCGAGAAGTCTTTATAATTATAAACTCAAACGAATGGGCTGATTTTTAGATATTAAATTAATAAAAAGATTACTTATTTTATGAATTTCCTTAAATGATGACGCTGTTTTCAAAAGTCTGTAACTCCGTCAAAACTAATTTCAAAGAAATAAAAATGCAATCAAAAATAGAACACAGAACAAAGTTATAGTACACAAAAGAATTTTAGCGCTGTGTTTATCCAGAACGAGTGTGTAATGATTTATATTTTACTGATTTTACTCACACATCAGCTGATTTTCCCCGCCAAAAACTTAAATAGTCTTTTACGGTGCACACAAAATTTTATACCCGGTATCAGAATTCCAGTAACCGAAACTAAAAGAGCGCTCTGGTATAGGGCACAAACAGCCGTGAGGTCCCACAACTTGATCAAAGTTGCGGAGCCAGTCGTGTTTGTAACCATCAGGTGCCCTAACAATATTCAATTCTTCAAAATCATCATCAACACTCGACACATCACTATTTTCCCCATCACCTTCATCATCCCTGTTCTGAGCACGAACCACATTTGCAGTACTAGGCCCAGCAATGTCGTCCTCATAGGAATCAGAATCCATGAAAATTTCAGCTAAAATGGCAGCTTGATCCATGCCGATTGATTTCGATTTGAAAATTGCACAGAAAAATTTCGCTAACACACCCGTTACAACTGAAAGTCAGAAAAGGTAGCTAAACTTCTTTCACAGAAGAGTCAATTTTGACATCCGGGGTTAAGATCACGTGCACACACATTATAAATTAGTTATCCAACAATATCCGCCTGTCGACATATGTCGACAACAGCTGGGAGAACATAGGTTGCCTTCGTCGACATATGTCGACGGCAGCGTGCTAAAGGTTAAAGAGAAAATGAGAGAAAAGAAAAGGGCATGAAAACAATACTTACAAGCTAAAAACACAGTAGGAAAAACAGAGAAATATAGAGAATATGTGATACTCAGAACAGAAGCAAAGAACAAGGAGCTAACAGCAAAACTGAAATCCTTGGAAGAATTTGGAGAAAAGCTAGAAAAAGATGCACAAGAAAACCAGAAATTGTTCTATAAGACCCTAAAGAATATGATGAAGGAAAAACAGTGCCCTCTTAAATTTATAAAGGACGAGCAAGACAAATTGGTTACTGCTCCAAAGGAAGTGATGGAAAGAATATTTCTCAGAGCTTCTTGACTGAGCAAGGGCAAGCCTTAGAAATGATAATCACTATCACAAAAGAGGAAACCAATGGTGATGAAGATGGTGTCAAGATGGAAGAACTGAAGGCAGCACTGGAGAAAATCAAGGTAGACAAAGCAGCAGGACATGATGATATAACGCCAGAAATGGTTCAAGTGCATGGGAACAGCAGGTGACCTATTACTACTGAGGGTCCTACAGCCATCCTGGCACCACAAGACCATACCAAAGGATTGGAGATTGGGAGATTGCAATCATAACACTCATATTAAAAAAAAGTGTCAACAGTCAGTGTGGAAATCATAGAGGCATATCCCTGCTAAGTGTCCCTGGTAACATTTACTCTAGAATACTGGTGCAGAGACTCAGATGCCTGGCTGAGCCACAAATGGATGAGGTCCAGTGTGGTTTCTGAGCAAACCAAAGTTCTCAGGACCTTATCTTCACACTCAGGCAGCTGAATGAAAAAGCCCTTGAGTGTAAAGGTGAGATGCATCTTTGTTTCCTGGATCTAGAGAAGGCATTTGACAAGGTTCCCTGGAGCAAAATTTGAGACTGCTTAGGGAGGAAGAACATTCCAGCAACTCTGATCCAAGCTATACAGAGCTTCTACAAGACTTGCAGAAATTATATGAGGATGGCAAACTATAAGTCAGAAGAGTTCAGGACCACCACTGGTGTAAGACAGGGTGCTATTCTGTCACCTTATCTTTTCATACTCCTCATGGACGAAGTCGTCAAAGCATGTAAGGAAAGGACCAAAATGTATTCAGTGGGGTACTGGAAGATGAGACAGGTCTGTATTTCAGAGCTGGCATTGGCTGACGATGTTGCCCTGATTGCTAAATCATAGGTTTATCTTCAATCCAACCTGCAAGTCTGGAGGGAAGAGCTGGAGAAGAGAGGGATGGTTATCAGCAGCTCCAAAACAAAAACCATGGTGATATCACAAGAGGAAAGAAGGCATCAGATTAAGCTGGGAGAACAGGTCCTGGAGCAGGTCAACCAGTTTAACTCTTTCAGTCCCAAGCAAAAAAGTGGGTTTGGCCCAAGCAAAAATGGCCACCCCTGTGCGTTTTTATTGTTGTTGTTTGGAAATAATTTTTTAAAATGTTCATATGCATAAATAACTTTGTTGTTGTATATGAAACTGAAGGTAATTGGATGTACTTTACTCTTGTGCTACAAGTATAAAAGCTTTCATTGAAAAATGATTAGTTATTCAAGGTAAAATGGAGGATATGCGCTTAAAAAAATGATTAGTTATTCAAGGTAAAATGGAGGATATACGCTTAAAAAAATCGCTTTAAAAATCTAAAATAAATATCTCAAAACAGAAACACGTTCACTCTTAAACATGTGCGGTATTTAAAAGAATGTACTTGCAGTCGGAAATGACTTTGTGGGTAGTTATAATTAGAAACAGTCTCAAACAGAGACACATATACTAAAGGTTTTTTAAAGTCGATTGGGCCAAGCGCGTCTAACCCCTGAGCCTTTATAAAGTCGATTGGGACTTAAAGAGTTAAATACCTCAGAGCTGTTATAGACTGGAAGGGAGGCATCAAAGAAGAGTTAGCTACTCATTGAGGAGCTTCTGGGAGACTTTTTCAGGCCATAAATCGATGATTCCTCAGCAAAAGAGAAGTTAGCAAGAAGATGAAGATGGCTGTATACCTATATTCCAGTCTTGACATGGATGCAAGTCTTGGGAAATGACTACACAGCACAAAAGCCAGCTCCAAACCTCAGAAATGAGGTAACTGAGGAAGGTGGTTGAAGTAACAAGAATAGATATGGTCCTCAACCAGATGATCAGGCAAGGCCTCAAAACCCAGCCACTGCAGACTCAAGTAGAATAGTCCCAACTATGATGGTTTGGCCATGTCTGCAGAATGGAAGAATATCGGCTACCATGACAAGTATGGGAAACTAAGAACCAGGGATCCAAACCTCGAGGACGACCCAGAGTCCGCTGGGAGGACAACATTAGGCAATTTCTGAGTGACCGAGGATTAGATTGGAACCAGGCCAGAAGGAAGACAGCCAACAGTATGGCGCTCCCTCCTCCTATCACAGTAGAAGAGGGATGACTGAGTAAATAAGTATGCAAAACTAGCAGGGAGGACGTTTTAGAGGATGAATCCGGCATGTATACAACTAACTGAGCTTGCAAGAGAAACAATAACATTCATACCCTTCAACATTTCTGAGGTTGCCCATAGTACAATGATGTCAATTCTGATCAGCAATAACAGTGATCATGATGATGATATGTGTGTCCCATAGTCAAGGGCTGAAACTGAAGTTGTATTAATACATGTTGGAGAAGATGTACTCAAGTCAAGGGTTCATGCTATATTGTATTTCCTATTGCAGAGATTTTTTGAGTGATTGGTGCATGATCACTTCCTCTCAGTTATCTGTTTATTATTCTGGTAGTAAGCTGATGAATTTCATCAGTTGCTATAGCAAAATCTAGATCATTAACTGTTTGGTCAGATTCTACTTGATTCCATTTATGTTGTGTGACATTGATATTTTTATAACCAAATATGTTGCTAGTAAGAACAGAAATGGAAATGAGAGGCATCAGTGTCACACTCCAATATTTATCCCATACAGTTATGTAAGTTTTCCTTCTTGAAGAACTGCATATCATGTCTTTATAAGTTTTCTTTATTAAGTTAATGATCTTCATAATGATTCCATAATGCACCATCAATTTCCAAAGTGATTCTCTGTCTACACTGTAAAATGCTGTTTCATTATCCACAAATCCAATGTATTGTGGTGAATTCCATTCCAGAATTTGTTCAACTAATATTCTAAATGTGGCTATCTGGTCTTACAGGATCTGTTTTGTCAAAAACATGCTTGTTCTTCTTCTGTCTGGGGACAATTTTAATCTCTCAAGGATGATCCTGTAAAATATTTTTCCTTGCACTGATAGTAACATTATCCCTCTGTAATTTGTGCACTCTTGTAAATTTCATTTCTTAGTCAACTTCACCAACTTTCCTTCCCTTCTGCTGGTACTTCTTCTCTCTCCCAGACTTTCCTAAGTAATTTGTATGAAATCTCTGTGGCCGTGCCAATAATTGCTGTGATGACCTCTGCTAAAATGTCATCTCTTTTCCATCTCTTAGAAGCTTTATGACTTTCTTTATTTCTTCCCAGTTTGGTCATTCACAGTTGATTTTGTAGTTCTTTTGCTTGCTCGATTTCTGGGGGATTTGGTTGAGCTGGTCTATTGAGAAGGTCTTCAAAATGTTCCGTCCACCTCTTCATTTATTCTTGTATATTGCTAAGCAGTTTTCCACTCTTCTTTGTGATGAGGCCATTTACTTGCTTGTACTTCCCTGTTACCTTCTTTGAGTTGTTGTACAAGTCCCTCATATTTCCTTTGGCTGGAGCTTCCTCTGCCTTCCTTGCCAACTCCTCGATATATTTCCTCTTGTCTCTGTTGATGTTTCTTTTTTACTTCTTTTTTTACTTCTATGTACACTTTAAAAGTCTTGGCTTTGGAGCTTCTTGTTTTATTTTCAGAACATTTTGAGGAACTTCTCAATAGACCAGCTCCATATCTACAGTGGGCAGAAATATTTTAACTATTAGATGTACAAGCACCCTCTCCAGACATGCTTATCTCGACTGCTGGATTCAAGGTTTTTACTAGTATGAGGATTCCTTATTTAATTTTTTTTGAACTGTCTTGGCATAAGAAGTGGTAGCTATGGAAGAAGAATCTTTAAATGCCTTTTAAATGGGTTTCTTGAATGCAGGTTGTATCAATATTTTGTCACTAAGGAAATTCCTGTACCTCTGGTTGTTTTGTTCCTCACTCTTTCTGCATTCCACTGAGCTACTATAAGACAGTTGGTTAGTTGGTCAGTTGCACCATTCTGCTTTCCCCTGACCATAAGGTAACCAGAGGCAAAGGTTGCCTCGGTGAGTCCTTTCGCTGTTGATTCTGGGTTGTCTCCCAAAGCCTTTCCATCTCCTGATTGTTAGTGCAAGGCAGCAGTTTGGTTTGTTTACCGAGGTTTCCATTTCCATTGGCTCTTGTTTGCATGATGCATCTGTTGTAGGACATATGGAATAGTTATTGTTGAACAGAATCGACATCATTGCACTCTGTTCAAACCCATAGGTGCTCAGTCTCCCTCAGTATATGTCGAAGAGTGTGAATGCTAACTGTTTCTGTAGCTCGCTGGTTTTATACATGACGGATGCATTCTCTCATATGTCCATCTCTGCTAACCCTATGTTTGATGCCATATTCCAACAGTCTTCTTCTTCTGTGTTCAGTTTGTAGTCATGATAAATCTGCAGTCCTGTCATCAGGACGATGTCCACAGTCTTTTCCAGGTCAGCGAAGCAGCCCCATAGCTTCTGCTTGAGCTCAGCACCCCTTGGCCAGGTCAGACATCGTGCTTCATCATGGGTTGGGCAGTTTTGGAGAATGTATTTAGGGTCTAGTTTCCAATTCCACATAGACTCATTTGTATGAGATATCCTGAGGCGTTAGAGATGACCAAGTAGTTTGCAGTGGCCAGTTCTCGGGCAGAAAATGATGGTCTGTAGGTGTCTGTTTAGTTGGTGGATTGGGTCATCTCTGTTGTATATATCACCTTCCTTCTTCCACTGAGCTTTTGTACTTGTTGTGAATGATGGTTTTAGCTTCTTGATAAGGCAATGGTTGGCTGGATTGTTTCATTTTACTGCCACTTCTAGATAGAGCATCTGCTCTCTCATTTCCAGCAACAGTCTTAACCTTGATGATTCGTCTATTGCAGTGTCATTTTCTAAAAGGCGATCATTAATTGTTCTCAGTATCTCTCACTTATCCATATCCAGCGTCCTCACTATGGGTTCTCTTGATGCTAGTCTGTCAGCTCTTTCATTACTGTGTACCCATGCATGACCAGGACAGTAGATCCACAGCAGCTCCTGGAGATTTGAAGCTTCTATGAATATTTTCCAGTCATGCCATAGCCAACCATTTTAAACCTTTAGAAGCATAGACTGAGAGTCTATAGTCCGTTCGGAAATTCGTGCCCACAGAAAGCATCAATTTTCTCCAAAACTGTTTGTTGTATGGACATGAATTTTTGCATGCAGTCTTAGATTTACCATGCAGTTAAGATTTTGTGATCATTACATCCACAGCTGTCGCGAAATTTTCTTTGATCTTCTTGGAACATTTGCCTAAATCTGCCCGTAACATTAATTCTTACAGTGAATCACAATATTTGTGCGACAAGACGGTTCAAAGGCGTGTCCTAAATGTGTAATTGGTTGTTCACGTGATTTTGATACGAGGAATGATGTTCTGATAATGAACCATGATAGCAGTAAATCATCAGGAAGCTATGACAAATCGTAACTGTTTATGTGTTATTATAGATTGGCATATGAAATTAGTTTATCACAAACGAAGGAATGCGATCAACGTGCCTCATTCCGAATCGGACGACTCCAATAAGTTCACAACAGTTATTGGTTGGATAAACTGCAAGCCATCTCGCTGCCAGTAATCTTCTTCATGTAGCACGTGTTCTTCACATTAAGCCTAGTACTCTGTGTCTATTCGTGAAAGGGCCTCACGAGTCATGTCTTTAACATCACACATTTTAAAAGTGGTGTTCTGGGCGGCCACTTGCCCTTTAACTCTAGCCCAAACCAGCTCTATTGGGTTAAGGTGAGAATGGTAAGGTGGGAGTCGAAGAGAAACATGACCATGCTCTTGGATGATTTTATCAATCAGATACACTTTTGTCTTATTCCTCTGTCTCACAAGCTGCAACAACTCTGGTTTTAAATAGCTGTTGTCAGCGAAGATATTTTCATTCACAAGCCACCTCCTGATTTCGTCTTTTGTGCTTGCCGAAGTGGGAGCTTTATCCTCCTGCGCTAGAACATTATGATAGGACGCATTATCCATCACCAGGCAAGACGGCCTATCTAGAGTTGGGAGGAGTGTATTCACTATCCAATCTCGAAAAATTTGCCCATTCATTTCACTTTGGTAGTCCCTACCATCTACAGACTTTCATTGAAAAATAAGCTCTGCATCACGGACAAGCCCATTCTGTCTGCTGCCAGCATGTGCTAATATAATGCGTTGACCTTTGCTGCTGGGAATTTTCCTTCTATGGTCTCCGTCAACAGATTGCCATTCTTTCTCGTTTGTAAAAAAATATTGAATAGCACATATCATCGCTTGTGCTGTGCTGTAACAAAAATTAAGTGCGCAATTTTTGAACGGATCTTGTAACTTTCCTGTAGAACTAATAAAAATTAACCCAAACAACGGTAAGAGTTTTTTATATAACTTAAAGAAGAAAATTCGAACATGACATAAGTTTTGTAAGGGCAAAAAATATATTAATAACTGCATTGATATCAGTAGGGCATGTAGCAAATTTCAATAACATCCGTCAAGGGGTTACAAAGTTACAACGTTCAATGTGTGGGCACGAATTTCCAAATGGACTATAACACAATGACTGCCTTTGTTAATGAAGTTTCAGTTAGCAACCTTAACCCTCCGGCAGGCGCGTTTCGTTTCTTCGCAAGAGCAGATGCGTGGCGCACAGAGTGTGCTGCTTAAAACAAACGTATTTACATTGATTGTAACGTCCTGATATAACCAACAGCTCCATGTATATGGTAGACGGTTGAAAGGGGCGTGCTACTAAGAAAAGTAGCAAACACCTATTAAAAAAAAAAAGATTTGAGTTGCGGTCCTGGTATTTCAATCTTAACCCTCCGGCGCGTTTCGTTTCTTCACAAGAGCAGGCGCGTGGCGCATAGAGTGCGCCGCTTAAAACACGTATTTACATTGATTTGAGTTGCGGTCCCGATATTTCAATCTTTCATTATCATCATCGTCGCTGTCGTCCTGACATGTATTAGGCTCTTAGTGGCCTGTTACGGTCTCAAATTTAATTGAAAAACAGAAAATTGAAATGAAAAATATACTTACATCACTGAGCGCATGGCGCACTTTATACACCACTAATGACACTCCTCAAGTTGCGGGACCCTAAATATCTTGTCGCATAACATATAACAACGCAACTGTTCAGAATGAAAGCTAAGACATGAATGAAGGAATAGCTAAGAGTTCAATGCAGCCAACCGCAAAAAAAACCGCGAAATTTGAATTTAATTTAATTTGGCGCACGTTGTGCGCCAATGCGCCCGCTGGAGGGTTAAGGCTGCAGTAGCTGCCTCTACCTACATTCTCATGCTCGGAGTTGTTATCTTGAAAGCCCCGCTGTGTTCAGCGACGATTCTGCATTTTACCCTAGCAGAAAAACCCCAACCTGATTTCTCACTACAGATCACAGACCCATCTATATACACAATGGCATCATTATCCCTGGCATTTCCAGTTCTGCTTTCCCATTGTTCTACACTCTCTGGCAAGGCTGATGATAACTTTCTGGTAGTTAAATCCAGTTCTGATCTGACTTACTCCACTCTTTCCCTTTGAATATATTTTAAACTGTGGTCACCTGCTTGATCAACACCATATTCCCAATATGCCTCAATGAGTGTGTAACGGGATCCTTTACCTTTACCTGCTTGATTGTTGTCTCTGCCTGTGCCATTAATGACATCCCCCTCTTCATTCTTGCTCCCTTAATGTCAGCTATGTTTCCATGCAGGGGTTGCCATTTTATTGGTTACTCGCATATAGGCTTTTGCCTGGGCCATCGTATATCTGGATCTAATCAACAGCACTCCAAGCATGTATCTCATTGTTAAAATTGCGGTATCTCGTGTATGGCCCAACGCTATATGCATCACTTCATTTTGGAATATTTAAGTTGGGGCAGTGATGCCATCTGATGCCCATCCTTGTTCGGCTGGAGTACACCACTGTTTGGTCTGTAACTGCTTATTTGTCCAATAAGATCGAGCTTAACCACAGCTGTTGCATCAGATCTGGAGTTGTTCCACAATGCACCACCTGTGAATGCACCGTATAGAGATCAATATCCCCACTCCATTTTTTTTATTTTTTCGTTTTGCCAGTCTGCTAACACCATATATAATCTAACTTTAGCAGACTCTTATGACATGTCTGGTGAATCAGTGGTGCCTTCTCCTCTGGCTTTTTGTATTCTTATCCATTTGCAACAGTACAGTGTATTTTCTCCTGAAAACAAAAAGGGATGTTTTCCCCTGGGGACAGTAGTGCACGTCTTCACCAATGAACTGAATGGGGTATGTTTCTTGGGAACTGTGTGATGCATTTTCTCTCAGTTACAATTTGGACATCCTCACATGCGTAAAATGTGGAGTAATATTTCCTTGGAACGATATAAAATGTCTTTCCCTGTGTAAAATATGAAATATTTTCTCCTTGAAAAAATGAGAGGTATTTTACCCTGGGAATGATAGAAAGCATCTCCCCTGGAAATAGTACAGGCTGAATAACAGAGAGAATCCTACCCTGGAAATAGTACAGGCTGAACAACAGAGCATATCCTCCCCTGGAAATAGTACAGGACGATTCTCCAGCAACTTCAGAGCAGAGGCAGAGGCCTTGAAAACTGCAGCAGAGGTTATATTGACAAAAGAAACGGCAGAGAGACAAGTTGCTTTCTTTACTGATGCACAGTCAGTAATTGCAACGTTGAAAAGACAAAATAATACAGACCTGGATGATCTCAGAATAGTGCTCCACAAACTTTGTCAACGATTCAAAAGTGTTGTGATCCAGTGGATCCCATCTCATTGTAACATCGCCGGCAATGAAGAGGCTGACAGAATGGCAAAAGAAGGTTCACATCTACCTCAGCCTGATGCAAGCATAACTTTTGAGGAGGCAAAGAGTTTTATCAAAATCAGTTACAGAAACAAATGGAATGTAGAACATCCAGGGCACACACAGAATGATGCTTACTACCAGCTCCACAGAAGAGAACAAGTGGTAATCTTCAGACTCCGCACTGGCCACAACAGATTGAGATACCATCTGTTCAACAAGCTAAAGATAGGAACTACCAATCAGTGTAACTGTGGCACTGATAAAATGACTGCTAAACATCTGATTCAAAGTTGCCCCTTATATGTGGTACAGAGAAAGTGCATATGGCCGACACCAGCTCCTTTCGTGGAAAAGCTTTACGGGGATTCAGATAGCCTCAAACTGACTACTGCTTTCTTTGAGAACATTCAAGTGGACGTCTGAGAGTGTACGAAGAAGAAGAAGAAGAAGTACAGGCTGAATAACAGATGACATCCTCCCCTGGGTATAGTACAATCTTTCCCTAGGAAAAGGATAGCATCTTTCTTTGGAAAATGCACAGTATCTACCAATGGAAACAAAATAGGGTATCTTCTCCTTGGAACAGTACAGATAGAAACAATATGGAATGTCTTCTCCTTAACATTAGAAGTGTTACACAAATCTCGGATAACCATATATGGAAGTTATCACATCACAGACAACTAGACATTTTAAATTGTCAAATCACAGTTAACAATACATTTCAGTTATCACATAATGGACAAACACATATGTCATTAAATTTGCACGCCGTCTCTCATTTAAGTGATCACTTTACAGACAACCACACATTTAAGTTGTCACAACATAGACAGCCATACAGTTAAGATATCACATCATGGACCAGTTTTTTCAAACAGTGTGCTGCTTCACAGTGGAGTGCTGTGAGAGAGCCAGAGGTGTGCTGCCAAATTTTGATATTAAAAAATAGGTCCAATATTTTTCCATGAATAAAGATCTGTGCCTCTAAGCAGGCTCACATTTCCCATTGAAAACAAGGCGTTAGCATAATAAAATTTAAAATCTCTCTAAAATTTTACATTTTTGTGATGTCTTCTATAAAAATGTATATTATAGAATTTGAATATGGTAAATGTAGCGCAAACTGTAAAATACTATAAATTTACGGTTAATTACATGAGAGTCCAGCATTAAGAACACAGGTGTTCTGAGACAGAAATTTGCATTGCCAAGTGTGCCAGTCTAAAAAAGTTTGAGAACCTATGTCATTGACAACCTTCACATAAGTAGATGAACAAAAATTAATTTGCTAAGAGTTTTGCTAGGATAAGGGACACAGAAATGGCCTATGTTACATCTACATTGTTTTTGTCAAGGACAAAGCAAATGAAAACTTGGAGAGAAATGAAAGTAAGAACTAATCTATATGCATATGAAAAAAAATAAAATAAGAATATGGATCACAAAGGATGGTCACTGCCCATGACTGGTGGCCCTTTATTAAAAGTTGCTACTTCAGTTCCTTGCCCTTTTGGCTAATTCCAGTTGAGTAAACCTTGTGACAGATGATGTTAACTGTGTTTGTTCTGGCTGGATATAAAAGCTGATTATATGCTGAAAATTGTGCAATTTAATCTTTTTTTTTTCTGCAGCTTAAAAAACAAATGATTGACTTGAATGTTTTACTTGGCCACATTATTTCTCAGGCTGATCACTGTCATGGCTACACTAAAGATCTTAACATTCATCCCCAAGTGGTTGACAACATGGATAGAAGGATGCCTGGAAGAGACAAGGATGAACAGTCTGGCTTATGTCTAGAAAATGAAGGTAAAGGTTTAGAGAATTGTACAGTACATGTTTAACTAGGGCTGTTGAGCTTGTAACCGATTCACAGCTAATGTCAAGTTAAAGGATTTGTATATGAAGTGTCTGTAGCTGTTGATTGAAGTATAGAGTGTTATTTATTGTTGTAGAACCAAACAGTAGCTTTCATTATGTGGTAAGTCCTATATTTGTGAGCAGCACATGTTGAACTGCATCATAGGGATGGGTACAGTTGCAGCTAATTTGGAAGATTGTGCTTTGCTGTATGTATCATAGTTTTTTTTGGATGGGTCATTTCTTTATACATGGTGCATCCAATAGACCCTTTTGCCCATCATTTCGGCCATTCCTCTTTTAAGTTGTTTTGGATATTAGTTGTCTGCATGTTGGTTGGAGTGTTTGTTTGAGCAATGCTGGCACCTAGATTTGCTAGTCTGTCAGCTTTTTTATTGCCTGGTATGTGGGTTTGTCATGGTATCTAGTAAAGTGTGACTTTGATGTTGATAGCAGACTGTCAATTGTTTCAGCTAGCTGTGTTATTTCTTCTGTTCCACAACTTTTTTTTGAAGCCTGACTGATTATCATCAATGACTTTGCTGCTTTCCAGCCACCAGTTAGAACCTCTGATTCACCATTTCTTCAGTGAGTTTTCCAGTTGCTAAGGTCAGTGAGATTCATATATAGCTCCCTGCCTCTTCAGCTGGCTTGTTCTTGTTTTAGCATTAGCTTGATGTTGACAATCAGCTATGCTTTGGAAAGAGTTCTTTGTGCCCATGTTTTGTTCATGAAGTTTAGGAGTACTGACTTTGCAATTGAACCAGGGTTTAGTATAATTTGATTAGTAATCTGGTCTGGTCTTGGAGCTTTCTAAAGCTTTATTATTGAAGTGTGTTTTTCGTTATCTAGATGGTACACTCAGTTTTAAACAATGTAGTGCTTGCTTTGGCATTAGTTTGTTCTGTTTTAATGTTCGTAATTGTTTATTCTAGCTTTTTCCAATGCCTGATTTTACTGACATCGGCAAAGTATTTTTTTAAACATTTCTACTATTTGTTCTCACTTTTTTTCTTATTTAGCATCCTTTTTCCATTAAGACCATAGAGAAGTTTCCATGCACCCTTTTTTCTTTACATTCCATCGTTCATATGTTTTTGCCCATGCTTGTATCTATGCTTTCCTATTATGATGTCCTACCTATGCTGTGAGTGTATTGTTAAAGCATTTTGCTGAGTTTTTCCACCATTTTTATAGCTAGTGTTCACTCTTGTAAATCAATTCTAGATCTGGAAACCAGAAAGGGCTGAAGCTTTTGTGGCGCATATTTTTAATTGTTATGTTAATGATTTCCAACAAGGTCTTTGTGATTTTATTTTATGTATTCTGTCTTGTATTTAATTTATTGATGCTGCTGAACTGAAAGTGTTGGTTATGTTGTCCAGTTATAGTTTTTTTTTTAGTTTCAGAAAGTCTTTCTCTTTTATCTGGATTTGTTTTGTCTTTCTACAGTAATTAGTAATGATCTGTGATCACTTCCAATGTCTACTAGAACTCTGTAGGTGCTAATATGTGTGATGTCAGCTGATATCATGGTCAGATCAGGTCTATAGACTGTGCTTGTATCTCTGTTCAAAAGATTGGATTCAGTTTTAGGAGTATGTTTGATATGTTGCAGATTTAATCTACTTCCCTGCCTCTTTTGTTGTATGTTTTATATCTCCATGATGATGAATGGGCATTAAGGTCTCCAGTTATTAAAGTTTTCTGAAATGTGCTGTCTTGCAAGTTTATGTTTCCTACAGATCTTGGGGGGGGGGGGGGGGGGGGGGGGGGGGGGGGCAGTAAATATAATAAATGGTGTATTTTATTCCTTTAAACCATTAATCCTTTGTCTACGTTCCCACTTTTGGAGGTGTTTCAGTCTTCTATTTGAATGTCATTTCCTATGGGTCTAGGCATAACTGGAGTCATCCTTATATGACCGCCAGCTACACACAAAACTATATTATACAGATGTGGAAGTAAATCTCTGTGAACCCTCATTGACCCTTAAAATCATCCACACACTTCCAGTGATTCCCCCTGTGGTGAAACATGTTGAGAACCCAGTATTGCATGCTAAGCTCTGGAGGAGTCACTTGAGCCCAAGACGTAACTCTGGCTTTTACCTAGTTGGCTGAATGCAGGAAGATGTCATTGTGGACCCATGATAGGCAGGGGGAGCTGAGAAGTGGCTCTGTTTAGGACATAACAATTCCATGGGAGAGCCCAGAACCAGAGCACAGTATTTTAGCTCTGCATATTTGGAGAACCCCCTTGGATGGCAGGGAATGCACAGTATGCCACACACTTCTCTCTCCTAGCTTAGGACTAGATGTGATGACCCTTTAAATGCAAGCCAAGCTGGAGAAACTGGAGTTCATGACTCCAACTCATCACATATCGGAATAGCAGAAAAGCCATAGGAAAAGCCTAGATCTGAAGTGTAGATAATACCGGTATGAAGGAGTCTTCAACTCCGCCTAGGCCGGTCCCAAGCCCGGCTGAAAAAGGAGGAGGGCGGCCTGCATGGAGGCCGTAAGGAGGCAGCCCCTCCACCATGCAAAGGCACAACAGGCCAATCACCTGTTTGCTTTAAACTTTTGATTATGAGAACTACAAGAGAGAAAACCGACTGATTCTAAAGGCGACAAACTGGAACGGACTATGACTTATGGAACTTGGAACATGAGAAGTATAAATGGGAAAGAAGAGGAGCTGGTGGAAGAGATGAGGAAAGCAAAACTAGAAATCCTGGCTATAATGGAAACAAAGAAAAAAGGACAAGGAGTCATGGATCTCGATGGCAACACGCTGCTCTACCGTGGTGTACCCACATCTGAAAGAGCTAAAGGGGGCGTGAATTGCATTGTGGCCAAAAACCAAAAAGATAGTATCAAGGGATGGAACTTTGTCTCGGAGCGCATTATGGTTGTGAAACTAAAAGAAGGAGAAACCATAGTCAACCTGGTCATAGTGTATGGGCCAAATGAGGATGAGAGAGCAGAGGTCAAGGAGGAATTCTTCGAGCTGCTTCAAAGGACAGTGGATGACTGCCTAGATGAAATTATCATGCTCGGAGATTTCAATGCCGAAGTTGGAAATGACCATGCTAGATGGTGTGGAGTTATCGGAAGATATGGAGAAGATACTCTCAATGACAATGGAAAGCGACTCCTTAGATTCTGCAGTGAGTAGAATCTGATCATTACAAACACAAAGTTCCCCCATAAGCGCATACATGCATACACTAGATGTGAACCAACAAAGAATGAGAAGTCAGTGATCGACTATGCCATTGTTAGGAGAAGCTCATTCAAATATGTCCGGGATGCTAGAGTTTGGAGGGGGCCAGAGATTGAAAGTGATCACTACCTGCTTACAATCAAAAGAACAACTGAAAGAGTTGCTCAGCCTAGGAACTGCCCAACATCATGCAAAAAACTAAGTAAACGAACGGGAGAAATGAGCAATAAGATCTACAAGCTGAGAGAGCCAGAAATTAAGACCAGATATCAGGGGCTTATTGCTGTAGCGGTGAGCAACACAGAAGAACAACCTGATGACTTGGAAACCTTCTGGATTAAATTCAAGGACATCATAAAGACAGCTGCTGCAGAAGCATGTGGTGAAGTCCGACTTGGGAACAAGAGAAAGAGGACACCTTGGTGGACAGAGGAAGTCAAAGAGAAAATAAGAGAGAAGAAAATGGCATGGAAACAATACTTATGAGCTAAAAACACAACAGGACAAATGGAGAAATATAGAGAATATGTGACACTCAGAACAGAAGCAAAGAACAAGGTGCTAGCAGCAAAACAGAAGTCCTGGGAAGAATTTGGAGAAAAGATGCGCAAGAAAACCAGAAATTGTTCTATAAGACACTAAAGAACACGAGGAAGGAAAAACAATGCCCTCTCAAATTTATAAAGGACAAGCAAGGCAAATTGCTTACTGCCCCGAAGGAAGTAATGGAAAGATGGAAAGAATATTTCTCAGAACTCCTGGATGGTGAGCATTGTGAAGCATCAGAAATGATAACCACTAGCACAGAAGAGAAAACCAATGATGTTGAGGATGACATAAAGATGGAAGAACTGAATGCAGCACTGGAGAAAATCAAGATGGGCAAAGCAGCAGGCCATGATTTTTAAACACCAGAAATGGTTAAGTACATGGGAGCATCAGGCGACCTATTACTCTTAAGGCCAGGAGCGGGCATGAAATTAACGTCAAAATACAAAAATGATGGATTTTGGGATTAGTCCATTTTCTGATACTTTAACATCTCCTGAATCTAAATATAACAGAATTAAATGTCAAAATGCACTCTAACAATATGTATTTTGACTTTGAAAAAGGTATGGTACAAAGAGATTTTCTCAAACTCGAGAAAATAAGCCTAATTGGACCTAGTTTTTCCCATAGCAACCAAGCTTACACCCCTACATATTATACATCGTTGGATTCGTCAAAATCTGCACTTTACTGTAAGCAGGTCACTTATTTCGGGATTCCAAATGCCAGATTGGAAATTTATAATTTCCAAGTCAACAAAAAGGGTTTCCCCTCGATTCTAAATTTTTAATTGGCTGTTCGCGTTCACGTGACCGGCAACAATATGGCTGCGTGTTTACGGAATCTCAGTTTTGATTTGTTATTGATGTGACAATGCCTAAAAAAACGAGATGCTCTCGTTACCTCCAACTGGAATAGGCCAGAGTTAGAGATGGAAGCAAGACTTATCCTACACTGCAGGTAAAACGTACTTATTGTGACGAGATAATGGTAAAAACTGGGACATTACTACTCAGGCAAGGAGTGTTGAAATAAACCATAGCGGACCGTTTGTTCGATGTGGCCTTTGACAAGAATTTAGAGACGCAGTAAACAGGAGTAAGGGTTAGGCTTAGTGGTTGAAATGAAGCAGACAGGACCGTCTGTACGATAAATCATTAGATTAGAATTCAGAGACGCAGTAAAAAGGGCTAATGGTTACGTAAATGTATCCTAAACCTAAGCCTAACGACGTTGGCGACTTACTGGGATGACATCTAAGAAGACGGCCCACAGTGACTCATTTCAACCAGGTTTAAGAATCTTAACCTAACCCTAAACCTTACGACGTTGGCTACTTACTGGAATATGGAGCCGCGGTAGCATAGTGGTTAGTGCACTGGCTTCCTAGCGCAGTGGTCTATGGTTCGATCCCCAGATGAGGCGGAAAATTTTTAGGCCACAAACGGCTCCTGGGTCGACCCAGCCCCAAATGGGTACCAGAGCTACTCTGGGAAGGTTAAGGCGGCCGGCGTGATGCCGATCACATCACCCCTCGTGTGCCGACGGTCAAGATAATATGGGCCTAACACCATATTCCCAATATGCCTCAATGGGCGTGTAACGGGTTCCTTTACCTTTTTTTTTTTTTACTTACTGGAATGACATCAAAGAAGGCGTCCCACTGTGCTTCATTTCAACCACCAGGGAGTTACATGAACTAGCTATTACGAGTAGTAGACAGTCAATTAAAAATCATCATGTTTTCCTGAGTTTACAGAATAACGGGTGACTTCTCATAATTCAGTACATTATCATGATTCTTGTAAGCATAGTGCATATTTGTTTCCTCAATTTAATGTTTGTTTCTTGTGTATTTTTATTGACATGTCTTGTCACAGATGCTTATGTGTTATTTAAAAAATGCCTGCCAGACATGTGCAACAGCCGGTTCTTGGTACCAGAAGAAAGATTGGAAACTTCATCAAATAGAAAGTGAAGCAAGGCTGTCATATACATTTTGAAGGTATTTACTTTTGAAACTTACTTTAAGTTTCCCCTTGCCTAAGCATAGACATTCATGTAATTTATTTTGATCTCCATAAATATCAAGTTTAGAAACATATTTCATGACTTACATGTATTGTTTTTGCTTCCATTGTACTTTAAGACACAGTTTATTAATGCTTGTTTACATCTTTATTTGAAATTTTACTAATGTAAACATTTACCTCTTTCTAGGAAGTTCAAGTGTCATGGAAGCTGAGGCAGGTAGTGATTTGTGAAGCTGTTATCTGACGCGACATATATTTTACTACACCGTGTAAAGTGATTGTGATAGCAAAGCATTCAATCAGATCATAGCAATTAAACCATATGTCCCTAATATTGCTGAATTTAATCAAGGACCTGAGGCTGCTATATTTTTCAAGAAAGTCCTGGGGCTGAACAGTGGAAAAGAGGCTTGTCGACTGGCAGGAGCAAGAAAGCGTTAAACGTCTGGTGCTCAGCTCTAAAATGGCAGAAAACTGCACTAAGAAAATGAAGGACATTTAGCACAAATCTCAACAGAAAGCCACACAAGAAACTGCAGAGGAAGCTGGATATGCTGCCGGTATGTTCTGCATGACTAGTAAGTTATTTTATTTTGCTACAGTATCACATACTTATTTAATTATATTCTCTATTCTAATTAAATTGAAAAATGTGATTTTAAAGAAATCATTATTCTCATACTAATTTTCTTATAACTTCCACACTTATGTATTAATTGACAAGAATAGGAACATATATTGCCCATAATCTTTTAAAACTTTTTATGTGATGGATTTTAAGTATCTGATCACACTTATGGTTAATTGACAAAAGTAATGTAAAATTTAGTAAAATTTGTTACTATTTTTAGACACTATTTTCAAAGTCCTACAGCTTTTTTTTTGTATTAAAGTTATCAAAAATCCATCACTGGAAAAGTTTTAACATATAATGATAAACATTGTGTTCATATTTGGTATTCATAGCTTAATAAATAAAAAAGCTTTAGCAAATTGAAATAGAACAAAGAATCCAATATTGCTCAGCTCTAAAATGGCAGAAAACTGCACTAAGACAAGGAAGGAAATTAGGCACAAATTTCAACAGAAAGCCGGATAGGAAGCTGCAGAGGAAGCTGGCTATGCTACCAGTATGTTCTAAATGACAAGTAAGCAATTTTTCAGGGGCAATATTACAGACTTATTTAATTGTAGTCTATTTATGGAGAAAAATGCGATTTTCTCAAAATCTAATTTTCTCATCCTAATTTCCTTAAAACTTCCACACTTATGTGTTAATTGACATAAAAATTGGCACATATGTTGCCCATAATCTTTTAAAACTTTCATATTGCTGGATTTTGAGTATCTGATCAAACTTTTGATTTATTGCAAAAAGTAATGTAAAATTTATCAAAATTTGTTACTTTTTTTAGACACTATATTCAAAGTCCTACAACTTTTTTTGTATTAAAGTTATCAAAAAACTACCAATCGAAAAGTTTTAAAATATAATGATAAACATTGTGTTCATATTTGATATTCATAGCTTAATAAATAAAAAAGCCTTAGCAAATTGAAATAGAACAATAGAATCCAATATGGCCGCCATTTCTATGGCAACCAGTAGTGCAGTGCCATAAAGCTCTTCATTTTTCGTATCTAGTATTGATATAGGTTAAGTCTGTGCATTTTCATTGAAATCCAGCAATTAATAACGAAAATAGCATTTCAGGGTAGCTCCTCCCCTTAAGGGTCCTACAGGCAGCATGGTGCAACAAGACCATACCAAAGGATTGGGAGATTGCCATCATAACACCAATTTTCAAAAAGGGTGACAATCGACAGTGTGGAAACCATAGAGGCATATCCCTTCTCAGTGTCCCTGGTAAAATCTACTCTAGAATCCTAGAGCAGAGACTCTGACGCCTAGCTGAGACACAATTGGATGAGGTCCAGTGCGGATTCTGAGCAAACCGAAGTACTCAAGACTTAATCTTCACACTCAGACAGCTGAGTGAAAAGGCCCTTGAGTATAAGAGTGAGATCCATCTTTGTTTCATAGATCTGGAAAAGGCATTTGACAGGGTCCCCTGGAGCAAACTTTGGGATTGTTTGGCAAGGAAGAACATTCCAGCACCTCTGATTCATGCTATACAGAGCTTCTACAAGTCTTGCAGAAATTATGTGAGGACAGCAAACCATAAGTCAGAAGAGTTCAGGACCACCACTGGTGTAAGACAAGGTGATATCCTGTTACCTTATCTTTTCATACTCCTCATGGACGATGTCATCAAGGCATGTAAGGAGAGAACAAGAAAGTATTCAGTGGGGTACAGGAAGATGAGACAGGTCTTGTATTTCAGAGCTGGCATTTGCTGATGATGTTGCCCTGATTGCTAAATCAGAGGCACATCTCCAATCCAACCTGCAAGTCTGGAAGGAAGAGCTGGAGAAAAGAGGGATGGTCATAAGCAGCTCTAAAACAAAATCCTTGGTGATATCACGAGAAGAAAGAAGACATGAGAATTTCATACATGCCACACTTAAAGGTTTACCCATAATCTGTACGGGGTGTTTGCGTTTTCAGATGTGTACGGGCCGTACACGGGTCTGTACGGGTTTTTTCGCCTAATTATTAAATATACATATAAATCTTGTGCCACTACACAATTTGCGTCATGAGATTCGGCGAGATTTTAAGCCAAGTGGATAAAAAAAAAAATAACCAATGAAAATCAAGCTGCCTATTTTTCAATTGCCGCGGGATGTGCGTGGCGTGTTCATTCACAATTTTTCGCTAAAGCTAGCGCAAGGTTACTGATTATTTGAACGATTACGCAGCACTGAAATCTTTTTTGAGTCGAGCCTATTGTTTAGGATTAATTTCCAGTTTAGTATTGGTAAGTAATTCATTTTAAAAAAAATATTACAATAACATTGTTTAGATGAAGTTAGATTTAACTGTCAGATAACTTAGGCCTATGCTTTCTTTTCCCCTAAGGTTTAGCATAATTGATTATTTACGGCTGGTAAAAAAAAAGAGGCTGATACCACTACATATTATTTGATTTCACTAAAACTTGTAGAAAGTGCGTAAGAAATGTAAATTTGAAAAATAATACAATAGCCTACAAATTATGGGTAGCCTAATAACGTAATGACGGTCGCCGAATGCTCCGCATGTATTTTCGTACCATTTAGAGTTATAATTAGGGTTACAGCTAGGGTTAACCCTAAATCTAAAGGGTAGGCAAATACACGCGGAGCATTCGGCGAACGCAATTCCGATATTACCAAATTATGAAACTGAAAAAAAAAAAAAAAACCACAATAGCGTGGAAAATTTACATCTTAACTCGATCAGAGAAAAGTTTATTTGGAGTTAGCCTACTTCTCTTCTTAGTTTTAATTTCGTTTCTTTAAAAAACAATGTTATTTTGCCTTTGGTGGTCATCATTACGGTCATTCAATGATTTATAATTATTAAATAATTAATTAGCCTACTATCAATGTTTGATTGACACTAAAATTTGTATGGGAAGGTCTATTTAAAACTACCAGTTGGGCTTTAACGGCTATTCCAATTTTTGAAGTTCGGTAGAAAATATACAGGCTAATATTACGCCAGCGCTAGTTTATATTTTCATTACCAGCTTTAGCAAAAAATTTATTAGATTTTAAATTTAAGATTCCTAACCCATAATGCTTATTACTGGTCTCTTTAGGCCTGTACTTTTATAAGGCACTATAGAAAACACAGCAACTGTTCTTCATTTCAACCATAAATTGTATTAATTTTTTTCCAAGATTCTATTTCATTATATAATATTAAAATTACAAATAATTATATTTTTCAAATTGATTATTAATATTTGTATTTACTTTTTCACATTAATATTTTTTTTTTTTCTGTCTAGCAGGAAATATTGCATCCATCTAACAGCATGGCTGAGCCTAACTTTAAAAAAAGGAGGTTAGAAGAAGATCAACGTCGTGGGAAGTTTCAATCTGACTGGACAACTACATTCCCTGGGATTATTGAGACATCCAAATTAGGCTCTTCACATGCATACTGTAGAATATGCAATAGAGATATTAAAGTGATGGCATCTGGCTTACACGATGTGAGGGAGCATTTCAAAACAAAACTGCATGAAAGGAACTATCAGCTGAAGAACGGAAGTTCTATCAAGGCCTTCTTTACTCAGCCTCAACAAGAAGATGATAAAATAACGAGGGCTGAAGTTTTATTTGCAAATTTTATTGCTCAACACAACATAGCTGCTTCTATAGCTGACCATTTTTCAGACTTATCAGCTGAGATGTTTCCGGACAGTGCTATTGCCAAACGTTTCAAATGCAAGCGAACCAAAACAACAGCCATTATTAAAAACTGCTTGGCTCCATCTGCAACGGAGCCAGTCATCAAATTATGCAGGAAGACACCTTTCTCCTTGATGATCGATGAGTCAAATGATAGAAAAACTGACAAGCGTTTAGCTATAATGGTGAGGGTATTTGAAGATGGCATAGGACCTAGAACCAGGTTGCTGGGCATGCCGGTCGGTACTGGTGGAACCAGTGAAGCTATTTTCAGTGATATTGATGCTGTGTTCAGCGACTTACAAATCCCATGGATTAACTGTATAGGTTTTGCAAGTGACAGCTGCAATGTAATGGTTGGCAAATCAAACTCTGTACTAACGCGAATCAAGAGCAAGAACCCTGATGTGTTTAGTATAGGGTGTATTTGCCACCTTGCAAATCTTTGTGCCAAGGAGGGTATAAAGCAGCTGACTATTCCTGTTGATGACCTTTTGATAGATATCTTCTATCATTTTGAGCATAGCTCAAAACGGAAAAAATCATACAGAGAGTTTCAACTGTTTACAGGAGTGGATGCACTAGACATACTAAAGCACTGCCAGACTCGCTGGCTTTCTTTGCAGAAAGTAGTGGACAGAATTTTAAATCAATATTCTGCTCTATCTTCATACTTCGAGAGCCACGACGATATGGAAAAACCATGCCGTGTCAAAAACATTCATCAGTTACTAAAATCACCACTGACCCAGATGACTCTACGTTTTCTCCAATTTGTGCTACCTCTGTTGACTGAATTTAACAAATTGTTTCAGACAGATGAGTCCCAAATAGGTGGTATGATGGATGAAATGGATCGTCTGCTACGAAAATTTATTGTCAAATTTGTAGAGATGAAATATGTAAAAGAGGTGAAAGATATAAGATTGTTAAAGTATGCTGAACGTGATCTACAGCATGATGACCATACACTTGCTGTTGGTCTGTCCAACAGGACATTACTGGAAGAGTTAGATATAAGTTCTCAAGTGAGAAATTCATTTTTCAGAGATGTGAGGAACTTTTATGTTGCTGTTGTGAAAAAGATATTGGATAAATTTCCATTTGAGAATGAAGTCCTTAAGGATATCAAAATTCTTGATCCAGCCTTTAAAGACACAGTTCAATATACAGCAATCTGTAAGCTGGCCAACACTTTTGCACCACATTTAGACCAAGAGGTGTTAAAGGATGAATTTGAAGATTATTGTTTGCTGCCTGATGAATGTATTTCAAGATTTGACGCTGGACAAAAAAGAAGCTTTTCTAGGTACTGGCTTGACATAATCAACCTGAAAACTAGCACTGGTCGTACACGATTTCCCAGTCTGGCAGTCATAGTGAAACGCTTATTGACATTGCCTCACAGCAATGCTGACTGTGAGAGGTCTTTCTCTATGATGAAAAAGATTCACACGGACTGCAGAAATAGACTAAATGATGATACAGTCACAGCATTTCTACAATGCAAAATAAATTCTAACTCTTGTTGTTTAGGTTTTAAAGCAAGTGAAGACATGCTTAAAAAGGCAAAGGCCGCATGTCACTATGATGGTGCAGAACCATCTAATTGAATATACTTTTACATGAATAAACTCTTTTGTTACGTTTTTCAGTCTTTGTACAGGTTTTGCGGGTCTTTGTACAGGTTTTGCGGGTCTTTGTACAGGTTTTTTTAATTTTTTGTACAGGTTTTTCATCTCTGAGGTGTGGCATGTATGTGAGATTAAGCTGGGAGAACAGGTCCTGGAGCAGGTCGACCACTTTAAATACCTCGGAGCTATTATAGACTGAAAGGGAGGCATCAAAGAAGAGTTGGCCACTCGAAAAGCAGCAGCTGTGAGACTTTTTCAGGCTATAAATCGAGGATTCATCAGCAAGAGAGAGGTTGGTAAGAAAACAAAGATGGCTGTATACCGCTCCACCTATGTCCCAGTCTTGACATGGATGCGAGTCATGGGCAATGACTACAACCCACAACAGCCAGATCCAAACCTTAGAAATGAGGTATCTTAGGAAGGTGGTTGAAGTAACAAGAAGAGACATGGTCCGCAACCAGACGATACGTCAAGGCCGTAAATCCCACCCCCTGCAGACCCAAGTAGAACAGTCCCAACTAAGATGGTTTGGCCATGTCTGCAGAATGGGAGAAGATCGGCTACCACGACAAGCATGGGAAACAAAGAGCCAGGGATCCAGACCCCCAGGATGACCCAGAGTCCGCTGGGAGGACAACATTAGACAATCTTTGAAGGACCGAGGACTAGAATGGAACCAGGCCAGGAGGAAGACAGCCGATAGGATAGTCTGGCACTCTCTCTTCCAAACCTCTACACCTCACGGTAGAAGGGGAACGACTAAGTAAGTAAGTAAGTATGAAGGAATCTTCAACTTGGTATTGGCTGCAAAAGAACGAGAAGCTCAACAGCCCTAGTTAAACAACAACAACAGTATTTATATTAATATTTCTGCAGATCATGAAAAAGGATATGATGGAGTTGTCTGAAACAAAAAATTTCAGAAAATAATAGATTAGAAGGACAACATTTGGATAACGTCACAGTCTATTATTAGTATTCTGTTACCTCAGTAATATTTATTTTATTTTTTAAAAATTATTGTCAAAATTTATGTTTTCTTCTTATTTATCTGGACATTATTTACAGACATTTATATTATCTGTCACTTTAATAGTGGCATATACATTAGTGTGACCATACATCCGGATTTGGCCAGATTTGTCTGGTTTTTCATGCATAAGCTGTGCATCCAGCCAGATTTTTTAAAAATGTTGAAATATCCGGCTTTTTCAAGATTTACTAAAATTATATGATAGATGCCATTTTGAAAATTCCCCGAATTTCACTTCTGATGACTGAATTTCATCAGAATCAAGCAAACAATGTATCAACAATCTCGCAAGCTTTCATATTGTTAGATTGTTTATCAGTAACAGATTATAACCATATTTTAACTCAATTTTACACATTTTCGCTCTTTTTGTTTATTGCCATCTGTTATCCAAAAAATGTACTTTGAATGATAAGATGGTATGAGGCTTAGTCATTTAAAACCTCATCTATTGCAAATTACAAATAATTTTAACTTTAATATTGAATTAAACATTAATTAATGACATTGTATATTTTTTACACAAGCCTACTCTAAGTGCCAAATTTAAAAAAAAAAAAAAAGGATGTTTTGGTTAGGTGCGCTTCCTTCAGGTTAGACACATGGATTGTCGGTGATAAGAGTAGAGTGGATGTAGTTTTCTTACAGCTTAATAGGGTCATACTGGACACGTAGATGGAAGGTCAACTTGTTCCGACACAGTGCTGACATCGAGTGAGAAGGTAGATGTAATATAACACGAATGTGTGTATAGTTCTGTTGAGTTGACAAGACACTCACTCAATCATAAGCAGAAGTCAATAAAGGGCAGACTACTGGCGTCGTTTCATACATTTAATAATGGATGTACACTTCGACATCACGAGTACAGTCACTTGAACAGGTTGGCATAAAAATCATCGTATACTTGAAAATGGGTGACAATATCAGATGTACATTCATGCAGTGGCACATATAATGGAACGATAGTAGACAAGCACTCAATACTCTGGTTGTCTATCGTCTCATGCTTCAACTGACTAATCGCGTCAGTAAAGGTGGATACATAAACATCAACAATGGTTCACTGACAGAACCTTCTCTTGGCTAAGTTTCTTAATCCGTACATTCATCAAATGTTTATAGCAACAATGTTAAACCACAGTAGTGGGTTTTCATAATATGTAGATCTCTGTACCATCATCAGATAATAAGACCTTTTCTGTTCTCTGATAATGATCCGCTTACAATGGCGGGAATCTAAAATGGCTCTCCTCCGTGAGCTTCACTCATCCAGGATGAGAAATTATGAAGCAGAATTACTTCAATATACATACGTAAATGTCCTCATTGGGCTTCTATACATCTCTGCGATTAATAAGGCTGGATACATCAAGTGATCTAGTGCTGCTAAATAACCCGACATCTTCATCTGTAGTCAACAATCCTAGATGTACGATAATACGTCTCCGATCTAGGTTTAGCAAAAAAGTTCAGCAAAAAATGTTTCAGGAAAACACACACAAGCGAATAACGCATGCCATTCCTAGGCGTTAATAATGGACATTAGGAGAATCTCTGATAATACGATCATACAGAGACAATCTCCTTCCTAGAATAATTCACAGAGAACAATCTACAAACTTTCTAATCGACCAGCCCATAGCAGTGATGACATGATGGCCTTCTCTGTTCACACCAAACCGGCGCATGCGCAGAAAAGCCTTTCACCCCAGAGTTCAGCTCACAAAATAGTCCGACATAGAAATACAAAGATATAAGACTGAATCACCTTAAATAGTCAAGGAATAAATATAAATTTGGGCCATAAACATTTTAAGCAAGACCAATCTGTTTCTGGCCATACCAAACGAAACATGACGTAAATCTAGAATTCATATGCCAGATTGAGACACAAGAACAGATAACCCATAGAACCGAGTACAACATCGAACAATCAGGGTTCTGTCCCTTAGACCAAGAATCATTGATTCTCAAATAAATACTTTTCATCAGACAAATAGTCATACTTTACACCTGTATGCCTACCAACAGTAATCTGTGCGACACACAAAAGAATATGTGCGCAACAGTCGGTTATTTTAGGGCACCTATATAAAAATATAAAAGACCTTGTGCTTTGCATAAAACAGTGTGTATTCGCAGATAAATTGAAAAAGAAATTTCCATGTTTTGCCAGAGGTCGGCAAGATTTAGAAGCAGAATGTCTTGTGTGCAGAGGTGGCACATTTGTGTTAGTAGCAAATAAAGTTGCTGTTGATTAAAAAAGAAGAAAACACACACACAAACCCACACACATAGCTACACACACACACATGAAAACATGAACACCATAAGAACGCACTTGTGTTTGAAAGTTCGCAATCAAAACTTACATTATTTACAAAAGATCATCTCATCATCTCAACCCGTAACCCGTCATGGGTCATAGGGGTGCCATGGTGGAAGCATCAGCAGACAGGGTCCTCCACTGCTCTCTATCCTCAGCAATGTGTACAAGGGTGGAAAAACCATGCCCTGCCCATTCTTTGATGTTATCAGCCCAGGATTTTCTTTGCCTTCCTCTTCTCCGCTTACCTTCGACTGTTCCCTGAATGATCATTTTTTAAAGGGAGTCATGACGAGTTACATGCCCAAACCAGGCAAGCTTTCGACCTTTTGCTACTGACAAAAGTGGTTGGTGGCCTGCATAGGTGTTTATTTTCTCTCTAACATAGACATTTGTTTTGTGCTCTTTATAGCAAATGCGCAAAATTATTCTATAACATTTATACATCTATAACATTTACAAAAGATACAAACATTTATACATCTATAACATCTATAACATTTACAAAAGATACAAGCGCGGAACTGAAAAAGTAACCAATACAGAAGGCCCTTTTGCTTTTCATACTGTGAAACGTCACAGTAATTTGAAATCAGTGGACTGTAAAGTGCTTACCATCATTCAGAAAGTGCCATCAAATTTGCATGCGCCAGAACCAGAACAACAGCTACTGTTATTTATGTGACAATGTTTCTGTGTGTATTTAAAAAGTAAGCAAGCGTTCCTAAAGACGATTTTTATCATCTTAATATATCAATAGACACAAAATCAAGGTGATTTGATGAAATTATTGTTTGATGTGTAAAAAATAAGCTTCACTGTCATTTATTGTTTAAAATAAATACGTCCTACTTTTTGTCCTAATGTTTTCATTATGGTCTCCTTCCATGTACTCCTTTCCAAGACCAATTGGTGAATACTGTCCTCCTTATTGCGTTGAACGATATGGTCACCCAAATATACATGGATGTCATATTAGCAACTTGTGATAAAATTAAAGTTTCTCGTGATTATTAGTGTAAGTAATGACACTCACATTTCCATCAAATAGGTCACTTATGTCTCATGACAACCTGTGAGGTTTAGGCTGACATAAAAAAATAATTTTAAAATGTTGTTAAATTCTCATGTCAATAACTTGCCTCAACTCATCATTTTTGCATTTCAGATATGCATACCTGCTTCCATAGTCATTTTGCCTTTTCCAGCCTGGAGTATGAGCAAATAATTTGTGAACACAAACACTTGGAAACTGTTAAACAAGATGAACTTCCAGAGGCTTTACTAGGAGACAAGAATAATCAAATAATTGTAATGGCAGTCAAGAAAAATGGTCACTTTGGTGTTGAACATACGCAAGAAGAGAACACTAAAGCAAGAATGGTTGAAAATGAAATGTCTGTGGATTCCACAAGCTATCAAGAAAGGACAGCAGAAATTTTTGGAACTCTGAATGATTGTCTTCAGAAATCATGCAGTGAAAACTGTAGTGAAGAGTCAAATAAAGTGTTTTCCTTGTCTGAAAAAAATGTTCAGCTTAGTAAGATTAATACAAATTATACATTACAGAGTAATGTACAAATTGAAAATCCAAAAAACGTGCTTAGTGGAGAGAAGCCTTACCGGTGTAGTGATTATGGCTTACAAATGATTCATTTGGGTGATCTAACCAAACACCGACGAGTACATACAGGAAAGAAGCCTTACAAATGTGATGTTTGTGGTGCATCTTTTGCTCAGTCTGGCAACATGAAAACACACAGAAGGATACATACTGGAGAGAAGCCTTACAAATGTGAAGTTTGCGGTGTACATTTTATTCAATCAAATGATCTAAGTAAACACAAAAGAGTACATACAAGAGAGAAACCTTACAAATGTGATATTTGTAGTGCATCTTTTGCTGATTCTAGCAACCTGAAAACACACAAACGAATACATACTGGAGAGAAACCTTATAAATGTGACGTTTGTGGTGTACATTTTATTCAGTCCAATGATCTAAATAAACACAAAAGAGTACATACAGGAGAGAGGCCTTACCAATGTGATGTTTGTGGTGCATCTTTTGTTCATTCTAGAAACCTGAAAAAACACAAGAGAATACATACTGGAGAGAAACCTTACAAATGTGATA
Organism: Oreohelix idahoensis; assembly: GCA_024509875.1. Lineage (NCBI taxonomy): Eukaryota > Metazoa > Mollusca > Gastropoda > Stylommatophora > Oreohelicidae > Oreohelix > Oreohelix idahoensis. The sequence goes on from JAMPIV010016684.1 coordinate 54,549, forward strand.
TTTGTTTTGCATCTTTTGTTCATGCTCACAAATTGATAACACACAAGAGAATACATACCGGAGAGAAGCCTTACAAATGTGATGTTTGTGATGCATCTTTTGCTCGTACTGAGACCTTGAAAGCACACAAAATAATGCATACAGGAGAGAAGCCTTACAAATGTGATGTTTGTGATGCATCTTTTGCTCGTACTGAGACCCTGAAAACACACAAGAGAATACATACAGGAGAGAAGCCTTACAAATGTGATGTTTGTGGTGCATGTTTTGCTCATACTGTGACCCTGAAAACACACAAAAGAATACATACAGGAGAGAAGCCTTACAAATGTGATGTTTGTGGTGCATCTTTTTCTCGTGCCGACAATTTTAAAAGACACAAAAATATACATACTGGAGAGAAGTCTTGCAAATGTGATGTTTGTGATCTACAATTTATTCATTGTAGTGATCTAAATAAGCACAGAAGAGTGCATACAGGAGAGAAGCTGTACACATGCGATGTTTGCAGTGCATCTTTTGTTCGTGCTAACAGATTAAAAGCACACAAAAGAATACACATTTGAGGCAAAAAATAAATGTGAAGGTAGTCCCATTACTATCTTAATAAGTGTGAAGTGTTAGAGACTTAATTACACTAAGTCGAGCTTCATGATAAGGGGTGGACCAGTTCCCTTCCTCACTGCCTTTGCTTTCCCTAATTTGAGTCAGGTACCCATATAAATCTTGGTAGGCTGGAGCATGATGCTACAAAGTTTTGAACCTGTAACCCTGTAACTTTACCATGAGAGGCTAATGCTCTAACCACTCTGTCAGTTAGATGTTACTTCAGAAAACCCTCACAAGTATGAAATTTATGTTGCATCTTGTGCTTGGGCTAATGACCTGAAAAGGCACAAAAGAATAATCATACAGGAGAGAAGACTTATAGACCTATGTGATCTTTTGGTGTAGGATATTATCAGCAAGGTAATCTAAGTGCACACAAAAAGAATTTTTACCGGTGAGAAGACTTACACACGTGGTTTTCTTGTTTTGTTTTTTAGTGTTGGTTTTTGCTCAGAACCAGCAGCTAAAAATTCCCACTGCAAATAAACCATAAATGTGTGATGTTTTGTAGTGAATGTTTTGTTGTTAAAGTAAAGCTAAAGAGACACAAGAGAGCATACAGGAGAGAAACCTGATATTTATGGTGTATTGTTTCATTAGCTTATGAGATCACAGTAGAGTACTTATTGGGGAGAAGTCTTTCAATTTTATATATTTGTGGTTCAGAGGATTTTTAATAGTATTGAACTAAAAACACCTTAAAGAGCACAGTTAAAGAAAAATACTTATTAAGTAGGATCTTTGAGGTGTTGGATTTGGTCTGTAAAATTATCTAAATGTACATAACAGAAAACATACAGAGAGAATCCTTGTAAATATGTTGTTTGTAGTGCTGAATTTGCTCAGTGCAGTAACTGAAGTAGACACCAAAGAAGATATTCAAGAGAAAAACTATACAATTGTGATGTAAGACTTTCTCATTGTAGTAGTCTAAATAAGCTCAAACTAATATACAGACATCACCCCATGTCATTCCAGGGGGTCTCTTATGAAACAAATAAAAAATGCTCTCTCAGGCATGTCGTACAAGGCAACTAATGTGAGGTTGTGCATAGTGCTAGCAACCTCAACATGTAAAACTAATTTCTACAGAAACCCCCACTGCTAGAACATTGAATGCTTTATACAGGCTTTCTGTATGGGGGACAGCTGTAGTGGGGGCTTCATGCTCCACATGTAGCAAAATGGAACATGATGATGATGAGTATGCACATATAATGATAATAATAACCCCTTCTTTCATAACTGACCATGGGAAATGCGCCCCTGGGGTGTCGGCCCTCAGCTGCTTTTTTCCTGGCGTTCCTTTCGATGTTGTCAGAGCTTCTTTTCGCCCAGTCTGAGGTGGTGCTGTAGAGAGCATCACCACATGGTGTGATTGGCAGCTTCATCCTCCCAGGTTGCTAGATTTATGTCCAGTGCCCTGTTGTCTCCCTTACACACATCTTTGAACCTCAGCTGCGGTCACTCAGCTGTGATCACTCAGCTGTTCTTTTGCCATCTGCCAGTTTTCTGTAGAAATCTTCGGGATGTGACCATCTTCCATACAGCGGAAATGGCCAAGCCAGCGTAGTCTGTGCTGTTTAAGCAGTGTATACATGATGTACACACAGATATGAGGGTGACGTTAACCAATGGTCGCCCTATTACTGCTTTATTCCATCTCCACTGAATCATGTTTTGAGAAATACGCATCCATAGTTTTGGGGGTATCAGTTGAAAATGAAGGAGTTATCACATTAAAATGAAATTTTGCACGATGATCGAAACTTGAATGTATTTGAAATAAAAAATTAGAATATGGAAATCATTTTTCAAATAAGAATTATAAGCAACTTCCGGTTGGAGATAGAATAATGTGCCAACAGAATTTTTCACTTTCTAGTTGGTTTCTTAATTCTATCTCTGCACACGTGCCTTCCAGTGACATAATTATTCCATCTCCAGTATCCTGGTGAAGACAGCCTGTGACGGGTGAAGAAAACCTCAGTTCAGATCTATAGCTTAATTCTTACGTTCTCATCTCAGATGTTCATTTGCTTTAAAAAATATTTATTTCTATGTTCTTTACGATTACACCTCTTTACAAGATGGTGAGAGTTTGGAGGCTATTTCCTGGTAAGGTTGTTCTTCCTCTCGCAAACATTCACTTTAACATGCTCGTTCCAGCAGGCCAACAATAAAAGACACAGGAGCCATTTTTATGTGAATATTATTTACTGTATTAAATGAACACAATTCTGTACTGATATTTCAGGTAAAGTCATTTTGCTACACATTCACACATAATAGGAATATGAGGAAAAAAACTACAGAGAAATCAAGATTTAAGCAGGGTGCTCATGAAATCTCTACAACTGTGGTATGTATCTGAACATGCTCTCCAGATTTGTTTTTTCTCGGTTGCCATAGATCAAGCTTTCAATTTCCTTAGGGCTACTTCATTTGGCATACAAATGCTCCATTGCATCTTCTCACGAGATCTTGATGATACTGCAGTTCATTCTGTGGCTGAAAGACACAGATTGTATTCAATCATATGCAAGTGTTCGAAAAGGGTAATTTTGTTGTTTTTTTTTTGCACATTCTTGGTAGTCAAAGAATGTATTTCCCGGCATAATAAGGTGTTCCAAAGTGAGTTCCAAAGGTTGTTATTGCCGGGAGTTGTAGTGAGGATAAGCTCTCACTGCAGATAAAATACTTCTATGGCACACGCCTCAAACAGCCTCTGACAACCAAGTCCAGCTCCCGGCCTTCACGTGTGGCTCAATTTGAGCCCGGCGGAACTGTTTCCACTGATGGGAGAAGGGGCAAAGGCGAGCGACTGGCGCCTTAAAACCAGCAGCTTCGGGCAGATAGGGCTCGTGATCCTTGGTTGGTAGCTTATCTAAGAGAAGGAACTCTGAATTCAAACCACCGTTGCCTTGCGGGAATATCCATTTGTGGAATTGGCTTCGGGAGTAAACCCTGAGGATAAATCCGGAGTCAGAGTCCCTAAGGCAGTCTAATGTTGATTCGACATTATTCTGGCAACTCCTGCGACATGGCTGGTACCAAACTGTATCGGCTACTGCCATTCCTTTGGATCTACCGGCTGTGTGGAGAGGGGGAACATGCTGCATGGGCAACAGCTTGATCTCCATATAACTGTGCCCAAGCTCGCGCCCTGGAGAAAGATATCTTCTACGGACAATTAGCAGATGGCAAGAGAACAGTTGGGCGACCACAGCTGAGGTTCAAAGATGTGTGCAAGAGAGATATGAGGGCACTGGACATGGATCCAGCAACATGGGAGGATGAAGCTGCCGATCGCACAAAGTGGCATGCTATTTACGGCACCACCTCAGATTGGGCGAAGAGAGGCTCACACAAGAAGCAGAGGTGAGGAGAAAACGTCGAAAGGAGCACCAGGAAAATAAGCAGTTGAGGGCTGTCACCTCAGGGGCGCATTCCCATAGTCAGTTATGACTGAAGGGGCTATTATAGGGTGTTGTTCCTTTCTTTTAGTCTTTTCATCAAACCAAGAGGACAGTATAGTTCATAGTGCCGGTTGTGTCATTGAATCACATAATGGAACTATGAGCTGATCCTCCACATCGCTGAATCAGAAGTTTAATCTGAGGACGTTTTTTGGAGAAAAATGCCAGAGCTAGAGTCATTATAGAAGTCGTATTTTGTGGTATACAAGCATCTGACCAAAGAGTGATCTATATGAGTTCATGATGATCTCTAATACCTTTCTCATATTGTTTCTAGATCTCCCATTTCCTACTTCATGCCACAAAACAAAGTAAGATTTCCTTATCAATGACAAAGTGGCAGTCAGGTCAAATGCCACAGCTTGTGTTTGTTAAGAAAAATGGAAACACCACATTTCTGGAGTGAACATATTTTCTAAGTCAAAACAAAGCACTGACTTGCTTTTGTTATTTCTGCCCTTTTCTCCATCAGCTTCAGCTTTTGTCAACATTGTTCTGGTGTATTTCTAATTCTTCTTTATCTTCAGACATACTTCTACCATTGCAAGTTCACACCTGACATATCTGTCTTTCTTTGAGGATAGAAAACTAATGTTGAATTCTGTATTTAATATTTGATCTTGTTTATGTTTTTTGACATGCTGGATGCCTCTTTCCTCACAGTGGGTAACATAAAACCCGTACATCTTTCTGAGCCTAAGCCGTTTTTCAAGGTACTCTTTTAGAGGTACCTCAACAGTAATGTGATGGTATTCTAGGAAAAGAGTTGGTGTGTTTCATGGAGGTTGACCTCACTAATTTTGTTTGCATTTTTTCCTCTGCCTGTATCAAGAGATCTTAACTCCGTGGAGAAGTAGTTGAGTCGCATCTGTGAGATAGTGTGTTGAAGCAAAATACTTCACACACTCTGACCATTATGGCAGTGCAGGCTCCCTTCATCTCTTATGGAGCATGCATCCATTACTTCAGCTGGTCCCCTTGCATTAAACCTGCACCAGATCAGCTTTAAAACAGCGGCTACAGCTTCTTGTTTCTTAACGTCTCCATAGTGATTCACAACATCACTTGATGACTACGACTAGTTTGATTGGCAGATCAGGAGATGAAATAAAGCAGTATTAATATGATTGGACTTAGAGTAATTAAAATCCAACAAACATTGAAATCAAAATGATTTTTCTGGAAGGGATAACTGTAAGATATTTTTTAGGATGATAAAATAGCTTAAATGATGTCACTTTATGATATCAGGTCAATTTTTGCCAAAATTGGAGATAGAATAAGGCAGTACTAAGGTGACGCAATGTCATCATCAGCATCACATTGCAGTCTTACACAAACACACAAACACACCAACTTTTCCTGTCTTGTGACTTTCCATGTCTTCTTTATTCTTTTCTTCATCATCATTTTCCTTATGTAGCATGAAGCTATCACTGTAGCATGAAGCTATCACTGTAGCATGAAGCTATCACTGTAGCATGAAGCTATCACTAGCTTGAAGCTATCACTGTAGCTTGAAGCTATCACTGTAGCTTGAAGCTATCACTGTAGCATGAAGCTATCACTGTAGCTTTAAGCTATCACTGTAGCATGAAGCTATCACTGTAGCATGAAGCTATCACTGTAGCTTGTGACAGGGAGCGTGTGGGAGAATGGGTCTCGGATGTCAGACAAGGGGAAGTAAAAATAAATCGGGGATTTAGGTAATGAGATAAGATCAGTTCCTAAAAATGGTTTAACTGTTTTGCATAAGCACGGGGTAAGTTATGGTAGTAAAGAAGAGATGGGGACTTTTAGTACTGTTAACAAAGGGAGATGACTTGTAATTATGTCCCTGGAGGGTTGTAAGTGAGTTGTTTTGAAAATAGTACGAACTAAGCAAGTTCGGCACAAGAGTTAGTGCGTGGAGTAGGTGAACTCTCCGTGACAAAGAATGGTAATTATAATTCGAGGTTTGAAGGTTAGTCAGTTGAGATTGAGACATGCTAGGTGTAGGAAGAGAAAAGGGTTTTCTCCCAAGTGTTAAAGTTGTTCATGGCGAGACCCTTGGAGGGGTGCAAACGAGATAGCAAGCCTAAATTGGGTAGCTTTCTGTGATCACAGAATTATGTACTGCTATCAAGCTCCTTAAGTTGTCATATGCCATGTTGATAGTGAAAATGCTGGTTGAGCGAAAACTAGATGTAGTTAATCAAGGTTTTTCTCAAGTTGTGTGGGTTTTCAAGATTTTGGAGCAAGAGGGGTTTTCGCAAGACATAGTGCAAGACAGACAGAGTTCATGGTGAGCAGGTATGATTGCAGTTTTGATTTCAATATAGACTTTTAGATAAAACAGACAGACGTAGTGATCAGGTAAACTCTGATAGAAAATCAACATCCCTGGCAGTTTTAGGGCAGTCTTCTAGCAAGATACACCAGAAGGTCACTAGGTGAAACATTATAAAGATAAACTTTCTTAGAAGATCACCCAGACGACATGACAGTGGAGAAACTAGATGAGAGCAAATCAGTGACAGAAATGTGCGAGATTATACGATTTACAGATGTTGCTGATTGAGAAAATGTATGAACTGGAATTATATCAAGTTGAATGTAAAATCTATGAGATAAATCTGCAGAAGAGTGAAGCGGATTCTACTGTATGTAAATAAACCTTGAAGTTCATTTTACTGCTGTTGGAGTACAGTGTGTCAACAGAGTTTAGAAAACATCAACCATCTGTACGTCTTGTCTAGCAGTGCATTCATCACCTTGTTTCATCAAAGTGTTTACGTTGTCTACTCACACATACTATCCACTGGTTAGGGCAGTGATCTGAACCTCTATACGAACACACCAACACGCATGGCCACATGCTGGTCCCCATGAAAGAAGCCCTAAACTGAACATTCACATGATCCTGAAGTGGTGGTTTTTGTGGTAATTTATTTTATATGAAAAGGTTACTAGTCCCATACACAACCTCAAGTTAGTCACCTTGTACAACATTCATCCCCTTCATGTCAATGTCTGATTCCCTTCTCCATGTATTGTTTGTTCTTCATTGATGTCTCTTACCCTGGAGATTCCAGATCAAGGATTGCCTTGTAGTGCTATCAACTGGTTTCTCATTATATGTCCTAACCACCACTAGTGTCTTCTTGTTACATCTGTTTCTACTTGTATTTGTCTAGTTCTTCCCATCAGTTCCACATTAGCAATCTTATCTTGACATTTCAATACACACAGTGTTATGAGTGGGACATGTGTTTTGGTCATGCTTACAACTTGAAAACTCAATTATGCATATTGTTTCAAGAGTAGTCTGAATGTCAGAAACACAGAAGTTATGTTACAATAAAGAAAATATGTTTGACTTGTAAAACTATTGTTATTGTTATTGTTGAACAGAATCAACATCATTGCAGTCCGGGGCAAAACTATTGTTATATATACTACTGGACAAAAGTTAAGGGCCGCCATTGTTTGTTGTTGTTTTGATGAGTTGATGGGTGGAGATCGGGCATTCAACATCTGATCATTGTTGCCTCTTCTCGTTCCATCTTGGTCTACCCTGTTCAACCTGAAAGTTGGTTATAATTGGGGTATTTAGTGTCATTTTATTTACTAATTTTGTATTCAATTTAAATAACTGTTGTCTTTTGCAGTTGCTGATTTTTATTTATATTAGTATTTGTCAATTTTATTTTCTCTTTTGTATTGTTTCTAGATAACTATTGTCCTTTACACTTGGTTTTAATTTGTATTAGTATTTGTTCTTTTTGAGTTGTTGTCCCTTTTTTTAAATACCTTGTCTTTCCTTGTCCTATGAGTAGTTATTTTTTGTTAATGCTTTGTTAGTTCTTGCTGCTTAATTTCTATTTAGTTGGATGATTTTCCTGAAGTTCTAACCTTATATTTTTTCCTTTGTTTTATGTATATATCTTTTAAGTATTGATTGGGCATCTCTTGGGGCATCTATACTTAAAACCTTATCACCTGTTAAGTCTATATTGTGATTTCTATAGTAAGTTTTTAATTCAAGCCTTTGTTGTTCATACTTTTTACAGTGGATCAGGTAGTGGTCTATGTCATTCTCTTCCTGACATTCTTGGCAGTGTGGTTCTTCTACCATGAAGTATGCTGCACCGAGTCGGAGACGCCACAGTTTTTTGTTCGATGGTATCTTTAATTCTTCTCTGACCTGGCATGTCCTCGTTGGTTCTTTCAGCAGTTTGAACGCGTGTCTGCCTTTTCTACTTTCCTTCCATGTTGTCTTCCATTCCTCGTTTATAGTTTCCTTCACTTGGCTCTTGATCTCTGACCTCCCAGTCCTGCTTTTATATTGTTTTTACTTGTTCTTCCCTTCTTGGCGTTCTGGTCTGCCAACTCGTTGCCAGCTATACCTATGTGTGCTGGAACCCACACTAGCCTCACACTACATCCTCTGTTCTCTAGTGATGTATTAATTGCTAGAATTTCTTCCTTTATGTCTGGCCGGCTACATTTACCTGGGTGTTCTAGTGCTTGTAGTGATGATAGTGAGTCTGTAAATATCGTAACAGCTTCTGGTGGGTTATCTTCGATTATTTCTAGACTTTTAAGAATTGCTACCATCTCTGCAGTAAAAATCGATGCCCCTTCCGTTACACTGTAGCTCTTTTTTATTCCCCATTGTGGTATTACAACTCCGGCACCTAGTTGCCCACTATCACCCTTGGATCCATCAGTGTAGACGGCCAGACTTTGTTTAGTTAGTTGCTCTATGAACTTTCTACTTATCATTTTGGCTTCCTTATCTTCTATGTTTTGTTTGATCTTTTCAGTAAGTGAGTAGTCTATGATTGGTGTTTTTAGTTCCCATGGTGGTATTTTGCTTCTGTATTTATTACTATTTTCAATTGTGTTTGATAGTTCTTTGAACAGCATTAGGTCTTCTATAGTTCTCCACCCTGTTGGATATCTATCTTTATTTAAGGGGACGTCCCATACACTTGGTTGGTTTTTGACAAATGCTTTATGTGCTGGGTGGGTCACTTCTTGTGCTACTTTACTCCAATAATTTAATCTCAGTTCTTTCCGTCTTAGACCAAGGGGAGGTATGCCGAGAGCTACTTCTAGAGCTTCTACTGGTGTGTCGATATAAATGCACCTGTAATGGTTCTCATGGCTGCATTTTGAATCCTGTCCAGTTTTTGCTTTGTTAGAAGCTGCAGCTGAGTCATAGACTATGCTGGCATAATCCAGTTTCCCCCTGATGAAGGACTTGTAGAACATAAGCATTATTTTATTGCTGGCCCCCCATCCATTACCTTTTACAATCCTTAGTATATTTAGGGGTCCCCTACAGCTTTCTACCAAATTGTCTATATGTTTATTATAATTTAGTTGTTTATCTAAAGTTATGCCCAGAAATCTTGTTGTTGAGGAGGTACATATTTTCTGTCCTTTAATGGTTATATTGATTTTGTTATTTTTTTTATAAATTTCCTTTGCTGAAAATCATACCTACTGTTTTGTTTACATTAATTTGGAAGCCCCAACTTTTCATCCACTCTGAAACTTTGTCTATTTGATTTTGAAGTTTTTTTGTAAACATGGTCCAAGTTTTTTCCAGATCGCCAAATGGCACAGTCATCTGCAAATTGTGATACTGCATTCTTTTATGTCATTAAATTCATCTGCTAAATCATTTACAGCTTATAGTGAAAATTGAAGGAGAGATCACTGATCCTTGAGGAATCCCATTCTGTTGTTCATATATTTCTGACCTTATCATTATTCACCTGTACAGCAAAAATATACCTGTCTTTGTAAAAAGGTTTCGATAGATACCTATAGGTTTTACCAGTAATTGCCAACTTTTTCATTTGTAAAGAGCTCCATCTCTCCAGCATTCATCATAATGCTCTTGCGACATCTAGAAAAACTGCCACTGTCTTCATGTTTTCTCTTTCCTCTTGAACCCTAGCTTTACATCATGTTCTAATCTTACAAGCTGGTCTACTGTACTCTGTCTGCTCTATACCCTTACTGGTTTGGGCTATATATAACTGATTTTTTTCTAGGTAGAAAACTTCCTCTTTTACAAACGTACCAGTTTTCAGTATTTTACCTAGTTGTGATGTTAAGGAGATACCTATATGAACTTAAAACATCAAAGAACGGGCTTCCTTATTTGGGTTTTAGAATGGGTACTATCATAGCTACTTTCCATGCTTTTGGTATCTTTCCTAATTCCAGATTTTGTTATAAAGTGAAGTTATTATGTTTATAGTTCTTTTGGTTGCTTTTTTCTTAAGGATTTCATAACTAAGTATAATCTCTTGAGGCATATAAATCTGTTTTCTATCTTTCAATTGCATTAGTATCTTCCTCTGTTACATCAGTAAAATATACGATGCCAAAAAGTTGCTAATTCAAAAACAAACTGCAGGCTAGTATTAGTCTTGAGTACCTTTTTAAGGTTGATGACAGGTTTAAATGAACTGCAAGCTTGTAAATTGAGACTGAGCAGACTGCAAGTTCTTCTCTAACAGTCACTATGCACGTTAAGTTACAAAACAACTTCGACAACCATCTGATACACGTGCAATTTCCTGTTGCAACATGATCATGAATTGGGCGTGTATTTAAAAATTCTTTAAATCGTTTAATGAGCATTCTGTGAAACCTAATCGTGCTGATTCTTTGCAATGCGTTTTTTTGACAGTTGAATCACGCTTAATTTGTTTTACAATCAATGCATCACCGTTAGAGTAGCCACAGTTATAATCACTTTAAAATCATGCCCACCGAGAAGTGAAGATTTACCCATCCCTACAATTAAAAGATTTAGGGCATTGCTGGGTTGAATTTTGTTATATCTGTCCGTCATTGAACTATGGGGCTTGCTTGTAACTCCAACAGCTTCTCCATAATTTTTTTAGAGGATTCAAGGCCACATCAAGTGGCTACGCCATCCTGTGGAGTTACCAATAAACATGATGAAACTATTTTCTTCCACTTGCGTATAAATCACTGATGGTGTTTCCACTTAAATTGTCCTTAAATAGTCCTTAATGTCAGTCTGCTACCATTCGCAGACGTTTCTCTTGTGAAGTAACTGGGCACTGGTGATCTGAAATCCATGCAAACAAAACCAAGTTATATCTTTACATCCTAAAGTCATCGCACATTGAGAAGTAAGTTTACAATGCACTAATGTCATTTATCTGCACATCCGATGGACCTACACCAGACTGTCATGGAGTGCATTTAATAAACTTAATGAATTGCTGCTCCGCAAATGTCTTTTCAATTTATTCAAATGGTCGAGTTTTAGACATAGCAGGCAAGACGATTTATCACATTCAAATGATGTACAAACTTTTTCATGCTATATCACAAAAAATCGTGTCAAGAACACCAGGTTAACTTTCTTTCATGTCTCAGGGGAGTCTTTTAAAAACACCTAAAACATCCCATCAACCAAAACATGATCGGCTTTCAAGTATAAGATTGACGAGATCTTAAACAACAGCTGTATAAATGACAAGCATGCTCTGGAGCCATTTACATGCTATCCTCCAATCCCATAGGCATAAATCACCCCATACCAAAAGTCACCCCACCACGGTACAGCAAAATACCTTCCTGTAAAAAAAGTTTTCTAGATACCTATAGGTTTTACCAGTTTGCCAATCTTTTGAACACTTTGTAAAGAGCTCCATCTCGCCAGCATTCATCATATGCTCTAGCTACATCTAGAAAGACTGCCACTGTATTCTCTTTCCTCTTGAACCCTAGCTTTACATCATGTTCTAATCTTACAAGCTGGTCTACCCTGACTGGTTTGGGCTATATAACTGGGTTTTTTCTAGATAGAATTTAACTCTTTTATTCACAACATTTTCCAGTATTTTACCTAGTTGTGATGTTAAGGAGATAGGCCTATATGAACTTACATCATGGGCTTCCTTATTGGGTTTTAGAATGGGTACTATCATAGCTACTTTCCATGCTTTTGGTATCTTTCCTAAGTTACAGATTTTGTTATAAAGTGATGGTATTATGTTTATAGTTCTTTTGGGTACTTTCTTAAGGATTTCATAACTAAGTATATCTTGCCCTGAGGCAGTATTAGATTTATCTTTTATTGCATTAGTTACTTCTTCCTCTGTTATATCAGCATCTAAATAGTTTGTTTCATCTATCTGGTCTGGTAGTTCTTTTAAAAAATGTATCCTAAGTCTTTCTCTTCTCTCATTTTCTTCCTGTCCAAGGCTACTTTTTGCACTGACTTTATAGAAATACTCGGCAAGGGCATTAGCTTTTTCTTTATCTGTTTCTGCTCTCTTTGGTAGTTTGATTGTTGGCATTATTGTTTTCTTATTGTTCCCTTTGATTGCCTTAAGCTTTTTCCATACTTCTCTAATTTGAGTGCTAGGTTTAAGTGACTGACAAAACTCCTTCCAGTTAGTTTCTTTGGCTTTGAATATTATTCTGTTAGATTCATTCTTAATAAGTTTATACTTATTATAGTTTTCTTCTGTTCTGTTATGTCTATATTTTTGTAAGGCCCTTTTTCTTCTCTCATGAATTTCTGCACAGCTTTTATTCCACCAGGCAACTGGTTCTTTATTCCATTGAGTTTCTCTTTTCTTATTAATGTTATTTATTGGTTTAAGGTGTTGTGGCATATATTTATTTGGTATATACTTTATTGCTATTTTCAGAATTTCATTGGTCAGTGTTTCTGCCCACAAGTCAGTATCATCTGATTCCATGTCTTTATATTCCATCACCTCCAGCTCTGATTGGAAAGCTTCCCAGTTTGCTTTTTTATAGTTGAAGGTAGGTTTCTCTGGTTCTGGGTTTGGAATGACATTTTCATGCATGGTTATTACAATGGGCAGATGATCTGAGTTTGTGTCTTGTAACACTTCCAAATTTACATTCGCTTGGTTGTTAGTTGCTATACTTATGTCTATTGCTGAGTCTGCCCTGTTAGCTTGTGGATTAATTCTTGTTGCAGATCCATCATTTAGTATTAGTAGTTCATTGTTTTCTATGAAGTCAAGTAGGCATTTTCCTGCATTATCTGCATGTTGTCCACCCCAAGCACAATGATGGGAATTAAAATCGCCTACTATGATTGTTTTGGGGCCTAGTCTGGTGCTTATGGCTAGTATTTCTTCATCTTTAATTGTGCCATCTTTAGCATATACATTTAGAATTGTTAGATTGTTTGGTTCAGCTGCTATAGTAACCTGGATACCTTCTATATTGGTTGTATTAAATACTTCCCAGTCTATGATTTTAAATTTTTCACTAACTAATACTGCGACACCTCCTCCTCTACCTTCTTTCCTATCGTGTCTAAGTATCTTAAAGCCCTTACAACTATATCTATTATTTGGGTTTAAATGGGTCTCTTGAAGAGCATATATATCAGTATTTCCTCCAGTCTCTGATAGTAGGGGTGTAAAATTTTTTTTAATACCCCTACAATTCCACTGGATAATTCTAAATCTTTCTAAATTGAATTTTAACATCATCTAGTGTACCTTTTATTTTGGTTAACTATCAAATTGCTCTTATTCTGCATTTCCTGTACTTGTGGACCCACTATCCATCAAGTTCTCAAGAAAAACCTTATTTAAACTTATCATTTTATTCCTAACTTTGTCCACTATGTATGGTAAAAGTGCCTCAACGTGTCCTTTGATATTTTCTTCTAGGTTGACCACTTTCCTATTTTCATCCAATGCTACATTCCCTTCTCTTTCTATGTTAATCTCCTGCCTTTCACTTTCCATTCTTTTTAGTATTATTTCACTTTCTTCTTTTTGTTCAGACAGTTTGACTAGTATCATTTCATTTTCTTCTTTCAGTACAGTCAGTTTAGCTATCTTCTTCTTCTTCTTTGATCCATAACCGCCAACCGTCAAAGCAGTCAGCGGCCATCACGCCTGGTGGCGTCTTGTAGGGCAGCAACAAATTGATTCCACTTTGCTCGGTCGGCGGCCATCCTTCGTACAGTGCCCCAACTGTGGTTCATTCTTTGCATCTCAGCTTCCACAGTTCTCCGCCAAGTTGTTTTTGGTCGGCCTCTCTTTCGCTTTCCCTCGGGGGTCCATAGCATAGCTGTTCTTGCGATGGTATCAGGGTCCCTTCTGAGGACATGGCCAACCCAACTCCAGCGTCTGCCAGCTATGATGGTGTGCATGTCCTCCTGGTTACTCCGAATAAGTAGTTCTTGGTTGCTGATGGTGTTTGGCCAAAAGATTCGGAGAATTTTCCTTAGGCAGATTGTGTGGAAGGAGGACAGTTTCGACATTTCCTTCTCTGTTACTCTCCAACATTCCGCACCATAGAAAAGCACAGAAAGTACGCAGCTCTCATACAGTCTTAATTTGGTGTTTGTGCTGTACTGGGAAGACTTCCAAATGTTGTTGAGAATAGCAAAGGCTGTTTCTCGCTTTATTCATTCTGTTGTTAATGTCCTTGCTTGTTCCGCCGTCAGGTGTTACTATGCTTCCTAGGTAAGTAAATGTGTCTGTCTGTTCTAACTTCTGGTTCCTTACTGTTATTGGCTCAGGATTGCCCACATTTAGTGTCATGACCTCTGTCTTCTTCAGATTGATGTTCAGGCCAACCTGCTGGCCATACTTATTCAGTCTATCAGTTTTGTCTTGAATGTGTTGGTGTGAATGCGCGAGCAGTGCAATGTCATCTGCATATTCCAAATCTTCCAGTGTAGAAAACGTTGTCCATCTAATTCCTCTTGGACTGCCCTCTGTTGTCTGGCGCATCACCCAATCTATGACTGTCAAAAATAATGTTGTTGATAAGGGGCATCCCTGTCGTACTCCTGTTTTCACTTCGAAAGTTACATTACTCGATCCAACACTGCACGTAAAGTTAGAATAGACAGTTTAGCTATATCCTGGGAAATTTGGTGCTGTATGGCTTTCACTTCTTGAAGCAATGCCTCTGCACTTTTCAGTGCACTTGTGTCGTTCGAGGATGTAGTTGAATCATCTGACTGGTTTTTTGGTACTCTTTTATTACTTTCTAACTTGTTCTTACTTTCTTTTGCCATCTGTGACTTAATCATTTTGACATCTTCTTGCACACTCTTAATTTCTGTTATAACTTTATTGTTCGTATAAGTATCATTTTCTTTTAATTCTTTAATGACCGTTTTGAAAAGGGTTTGGGTTGTTATAGCTACCCTCAATGCTTTTTTGGTCTGCTGATAAACTGGGCAGCCCTGGAATCTGGCACTATGGTTTCCTTTGCAATTAATGCATTTTCTGTTTGCATTATCCTTTTTATAGTCAGTATCTGACTTTGCCTTTTCGCATTGCGTGAAAGGGTGTGCCCCCGCACAAAACCTACATACTGCCTTCCCCCTGCAAGTGTGGCGCTCATGACCAAACTTCATGCAGTTGAAGCACTGCAACACTGGGGGAATGAAGGCTTCTGTGTTTTTTTGTGTTTTCCCAAATAGTACCGTCTTGGGGGGTTCCCTATCTTCTGTTGTTATCACTACCACTGGGGTAATGATACTCCCTTTCACCATTATTCTGTCCACGTGTACCAGCTTTATGTCTGGGTTATGTTTTGCGAGGATGTTCATAACTTCCTTGCTTGAAAGGGTAGTGTTTATCCCTTTTAACACACATCTACTGGTCACTTTTGCTAGCTCTATCTTTACTTCTATGTCGTGTGCAAGAGTCACTGTTTTTGCTTCTACTTTGAGTTCCTCTATCATCTCTTTTATTCTGTCACTCTGATTTGGGATAATTATTATGCCAAAATGGGTTTTTGAAATTTTGGCTATCGCCTTTTTGCCTAACACAGGATCAAGGATGTTTATAATTTTGTCTTCATCTAATGCCTTGATCTTGACAGCCTCACCAGCTACTTGCGTTATCTTTAAACGACATATGTTTACTACATCTTTATTTTTGGGAGCTGCCTGGGTTGCTAGATGTCTTGAGTCTTTTTTGGTACTTTCATTGCTATTTTTTTGGTTAGTATTTTCTTCTAGTTTATTAACTGCTTCTGCCCACGTTTTGCCTTCCTTTGTTGTTTTTACTTCTGAGCCTCCTTTCAGTTTATCCCCTCTGGTTTCATGACTTGTTTTGTCCGCGTTTACCTGGCTGTCCTGATTATCCTTTTCCCTGGGTCCTTTCTTTCCGTTCGCTGTGCTGGTTCCTGATCTTTCTCCTTTGTTGATTCTGCTTTTTGTTGTTTTTCCTTCTGCGCCTCCTTCCCGATTTTCCATTATTGTTTTACTCGTGTCCTTTAGTTCTGTTTTTCTGATTTCAGGGTTCGTGGTCCTGTTTCTTTCTGTCCGGTTTAAAGTTTTGTCTTTTTCTGGAGTTTTGGCCATCGCTTTCCCTTCCTCGGACTGTTTTCTGGTGAATACTACCATTGGTTATTTTCCCTGTCTTTTAGTATGCTACTATTTGTTGTCTTTGAATTATATTCTGATGATTGAATATTATATGTAATCTTTGGCTTTTGGCTTATTTTGTTATATATATCTTTACCCCACTACGATTCTTAAATTAAATAGTCCCCTAATACTTAACCTTAACTACAGTAGGCCTACTCTAATACTATCAACAAAAGTATAAATTATTCACCACTTAAATATGTCTTTCAAGATGGCTGCCTGATCTCACTCAAAGAATTGCCACGTGGCGCTATTTAATTTCTATTATTTTAATTTCTAAAATTAACTGCAATAAGCTAACACTGAAGATGGATAAAAATATCAACTTATCTGATAACTTGTGTAGTTCGAAGGATGTCTTCACTGTGTCTCGTCCTAAAAAGGACGTATCAAGCTTGTGTGGTTAGAGGTAAGCAAAAATGCGTGTTACCCCTGTAGTAGACGGAAGTGGAATGTTGAGAATGGATGGAATGGAGGGCCGCCATTCAGTTTAGACAAGGTTTATATACTCATGGAAAAAAGTAAGTGTGCAGCACTCAACAGGGCACTGTGCATGTGTTCTTGGGTGAACTCAAATGCAAGTTGGCACACATTTCTGTGTGAGTGTTGTTCACTTACCCGTGCAATTACAATTGGATCGCACTATTCATGGGGAGATAATCACGGTGCAAGATAAATCACGTGAAAAATGCCATAGGGGAGAATTTATCACAGATAAAAGGAAGGTAAGTGTGTAGCTCTATTCACAAGCATGTGAAAACGTAATCGTTGAAATTGAGAGTACCAAGAGTCCAACAGAAACATCTTTTTTGACAATGCCAAGATTGAACCAACAATGGCGAGCAATAGCTATAGGGATGTTAGCTGCTGGAGCGACTATATTAGCTGTATCACAACATTTCAATGTTCACAGGAACACTATATCACGCATTCAAGCTCGTAAGCTCGTTTCCACCAAACTGGATCCACTGCTGATCGCCATAGAAGTGGCCGACCACGAGTTACCACCCCTGCACAAGACCGTTACATACGCCTTATGCACTTGCGTAACAGGTTTATTCAGGCAACATGAACTGCCAGGAACATTCCAGGTTTAAGACCCGTGTCATGCAGAACAGTGCGAAATAGGTGGACATACACGGTACTGAAATCAAGATTTCATTTTTTCGTGGGGATGCCACACTGACTTTAGTTTTTACTTTCTTTCATGACACTTTCACTAAAATCAAAGTGATCACTTGGTCTTTTATTCAACATTCAACCACATTGTGTGCCAACTTTCATTTCATTTCGTCCATGAAATCATGCACAGTGCCCTATAAAGTGTTGCACACTTACTTTTTTCCATGAGTATATATAATTATTCCTGAGCAGGGTCGATTTTCCAAATGTCCGGTAGCTTGAAATCTCTCAAGAAGTCTCTGAATGGTAGAGTGGGACACTGCTAAACGTCTTGCAACATGATGAACAGATTGACCATCCTGAATCCATGCCATGGCTCGACCACGGTCTACAGTGCTGAGACTTCTCCTTGGTGGCATGGCTAATGCAGTGATCATTTCGACCACTTGTCATACTGATTTATTGCATACCAACGGTGAACACTCTTTACCGATGATCATTTTCCACGTGCATTCAAATTCAACTCACTTTTTCACCTTTTGAACTAGTGGGGCGTGTTGCAAAAACCATGAGTTTTTGCAGCAACAATTGCAATTTTCACGTGCGGGTTAAAGTGACCCAGTTTTTGGACATTAAAAAAAATTAACCTAGTGCACACAGAAATGTATACACATTTCTCTGAGCTCAGTTTTAATGAAATTTTTACTTGTTTTTACAGTTTGCCAATCAATTATATAAACCTTGTTGATACAGAGTAAATATTAGCAAGGGGAGGTGATCTTGAAAATGTTAAGCAAATAGATTCGATTACGGGTTATGTTGCTTGATTAAGCTGATGTTAAGTTAAAATTGTATTAGGGGAATTCCCTCGTGTGATCGAGAAGTTTCCAAGTGGCGAACACTGGTCAGTTCAAATCGCGATGATGTTTTTTTCTCTGAACTGTCTTGAGCTGTGAGTAAGCTCGTGTGACTAGCCCATGCAATTATCGAGACTGAGTTGTGTTTTTTAAACAACCGAGTCTCGTGTCTTTTTAGGCGGGACTCTAGTGTGTGAACTAATTGGATTCGGGTTTTGGGCACCGATTGGAGAGGTCGGTCCTACAGTGTGTGTTTCGAGTATGCCTGCGCAGTGCAAAAGTTCTAGAGGCCATATTATTTGTGTAGGCCTATAATTTCAGAGTTTATTGGAGAATTGTGTTTGTGAGTATTTTTGAAGAGGTAAGGATCCAGGACATTTATTTGAATATATATATGTCAAGATGAGTGAAGGCGAGATTACTGCAGATTGCCAGGGTGTGCAGTCTTGCGAGAAATTGCCGAAAGTATTCACCATTGATGTAGTTAGCACGGCGAGGATGATGTCCGTTTGGCTAACCGGATCTATATGATATTTGAGAGGCCATCGTTATTATTGAAAGGATCCACATCTACATTAAAGCGCAAAGGTTGAGAGCGTCTTTGATGAAGTATATTTGAGAGGCCATCGTTATTATTGAAAGGATCCACATCTACATTAAAGCGCCAAGGTTGAGAGCGTCTTTGATGAGAGATATTTGAGAGGCCATCGTTATTGCTGAGAGGATCCATATTACATTAAAGCGCCAAAGTTGAGAGCGTCTTTGATGAGGCATATTTGAGAGGCATTTGTTATTATTAAAAGGATCCATATCTAAATTAAAGCGCCAAGGTTGAGAGCGTCTTTGATGAAGCATATTTATGGAGGAAATTATTATTATATTAGCACGGTGATGCCGACCGTTGCTGAGAGGATCCAGTAGTAATATTATATAGCGCTAATGATTATGAGAAGTGGAGATATATAGCGCTAATGATTATGAGAAGTGGAGATGTGACTGGAGTACTGTATTATTGTATTGCTCTGACTTGTACTTAATTGTGACTGTGTATTCTGTGTATTTCATGAACGTGTTGTGGTGTAATTAAACGTTATTAACTATCATCAGCCGTTACACCATTCCATGCCTCTGATGCGTGTACCTGTAGTGTGTGAATGTACCCACGCAGACTCACTACAACATTTGACACAGTAGGAAAACAGTAGGCGTGACGATAGTAACGCATGACCATAAATAGCCTGGGTGGCGGAAATTTAGGTCAACAAACAGATTGAAGTCAATAGCAGGATCTCGTGTGTAGCAGTGGTATGTTAGTCTTACAGAATTTGATATTTTGACATTCGCGTGATATAAGAATTATGTTCTGCTCTGTGTGGGCGTATGAACAGTGTAATCATTAAAGAAACACCCATCACCATTTAATCAATCTCCAAGACCGGTCAGATCAGTAATAATAAGTTCATCAATAACTTAAAAGGAATCTCCACACACTGGCCCAAAAATTCTTTACAGTGGTGGGCCAGTTTATTTAACGGAATAAACCCACGGAGTTCGCGTGATAGGAAAGCCTTGCGTAGGCGTGGCTTATGTATCCTCATATTGCTCCATAGTCCTCGACCTAATTGGTTTACTGTGTCCAACACGGTGGAACATTATAATGGGAAGTTGACATGTTGTTGGTAGACAGTCAAGTTTAACTAAATGTGAAGTGTTTTTGAGGAGTCGTTTGCAGATTGTTTCAAGTCAACAGTTACAGAGGTTGCTGTGCTGCGTTTCCTGTATGCTGTACGTGCTGATGCTGTGTTGAGCGCATTCTACACTTTGGCAAGAACCTTAAGAGAAGAAAATCTAGTTGTGTACCTTTCGGCGCTGGAACGGTTTTATCTGCAGAACTTTGTGATATCTGGTGTGTCGGCGGAAGGGACAGAAGTATTATTAAGATAAGTGATTTTGTTCTGTGTAGATTGTGCCACTTTTCTGCATTTCAGCAAGTCTGCCTATACTATCCATCATTTATTCTGTTGATGATTGTCGTTGTGCTGTCGATAATTATATCGATTTATTGTACAATATGTTGATGCATAGGTAGTGTATGCCATATATAGGTACTATAACAGAAGTTGGTGTACAGTAATTAAGAAATAATTGCAATTTCTTAAAAAGATAATTGGCTTGTGGAGGTGAAAGTTTAATTAATACATATATAGTTGTCTAAGTAAGTAAGTCACTATGGACTATAATACAGATCCTGACGAAAAAAAATACCGTGAACTATTAGGATTTGGAGACCGTGAGCTGACTGAGTCTGAAATAACAAGATTGATATATGAAAAGCTAATTCATGAATGTGATGAGAGGATTGAGAAAAGGATGCTAGAAGAGAAGAAGCAACTGGACATAAAACAGAGTACCCTAGAGCAAAGGGAAAGTTTCATAGAATGTACTGCTGAAGTAAGTGAGTTACATGAAAAAATCTCTAAACTTACAGATGATTTAGGCAAATCAAACTCAGAACTTGCTAGTACTCAAACAGCATTGAGTGTAGCATTGTGTAAAATCAAAGAGTTAGAAACTCAGATTAAGGATAACAATAGTGAAGTTAGAAATCTAACTCAGGAACTTCAAGAAAGGAGAGAGATGTATGAGAAATTGAAAATTGAGAGTAATGAACATGAGCAAACTTATATAGAAATGCTTCATGAGGTGATGAATGATAAGACGATTCTCAGTGATCAAATTAAGGACATGAATATTGTACCCCTTAAGAAGAATGATGAGATTATGTATAATAACAATGATGATATTAAGATTCAGTCTCTACAACTAGAGTTGAC
This sequence comes from Oreohelix idahoensis, assembly GCA_024509875.1. NCBI lineage: Eukaryota > Metazoa > Mollusca > Gastropoda > Stylommatophora > Oreohelicidae > Oreohelix > Oreohelix idahoensis. The sequence goes on from JAMPIV010016684.1 coordinate 75,883, forward strand.
TCAGTTGAGGTCAAATAAAGAACAGTATGAGACAGAGACATTGTTAGAATTAACGGCTGAGAGAGAGAAGGTCGCTAAGATTAAAAATTTGCTAGCAGAGGAAAGCTGCAAGGTTTTAAGAGTTGAGAGGTTAAACAAGAAATTAAGTGCAGATATTTCACTTAGAGATATTCAAATTTCAGAAGCCAGAGTGAGATTGGATGGTCTACTTGACATTCTCTTAAAGAAAAAAAGGTGGTCTTCTGTCAGTGTTGACAGTGAAAGACATAAAGCGGACTCTAAAGGTAAGAATGGTGGACAGAAATCTTTCCGAGGGAAATATAACTTTCAACGCAATGCCGATAATTCTTACGATATTGGTTCCTGGCGGCAAACTAGCAAAGGAAAAGCTACAGTGTTAGATAACCCTGTAGATAACAAAAGAAACGATAATAAATTTCAATTCAAGTTGTTAAAAACAAACCAAGTATTAATTGAGAACCCTGATGGGAAAAAAGATAGAACTCCTTATTCCAGGAAGGAAACATATTTTGTGAAAAACAATAAAGATATGGTTAAATCTTTCGGTCACACCCAGTCAAGTCAGTGTGACCCAGTTCTTAAACACACTGCCACAAACAAGGATAAAAATACTTTTGATAGGAGATATAACCCTGAGGTTAAAATGTACCAAGGGATTTCTTCATATAGTAATGTTTCTTTGCCTAAAAACAAGAAACAATTTGACAGATCACAACATCGTGATTCTAAGAGTATTAGAAATTGTAATGGAAATAAATATGTGAAAGTTTGTCAATCTAGTAATAAATTTGTTGATAAAAAGCCATTTCTATCTGGTAGATATGTTTATCCAAGAGGAAATGCTAATTGTAATTATGCTAACTGGAATGTAAAACAGTACAACTGTGTCAATAGAACAAATAACAATGTTCTTAACAGCAATTATAGAAATTGTAACAAGGTTAGCTGTACTCCACATGAGAGCAAGGTTGTTAACAAGCAAAGTAATAACACTATTGATTGTCACACTAGTGGTGTCGAAAGGTCATCTCGTTCTTGTGAACGTAGTAAATTTTTTCAGGCTACAACAGGGATGAACTTTCGTTACGGTCAAGTGATCGCTAAGCCTTCTGTGATGTTTACATCGCGTAAGGAGGACTTGTTGAGGTGTGTGAAAAGGGGCCAAGACTCTACTCCACCCCAATGAATAGGTAAATGTGGAAGTTGATTTTCCGTTTTTCCTTATTAGATATAACAGATGATTAATAGAAATTTTCATTTGTATTGTCTCGTAGCGTGCGACGTTGTGATGAGTTGGCGCACTTGTTGACATTATTCGTGAAGAATGTGGATTATTTATCAAGCGGAACCTATGAGCGTCTCGCTATACATCTGACGAGTCACTTTTTGGAGGATCAAGAATTAATGACGGATTGACGGGAATATTTTTTTTTTACAGCTGATTTATTTTTTAGAATAGTACATGTTATTGTATTCTGTGAATAATATATCATATGATGTTGTATTAAAATATTTGTAATTTCTTTGAAACATTATGATGTTCATTTTGATGAATCATTTGATTGCTATAAATATATATTTTTTGTGGAACATGTATGACTGTTTCGAATGTACCAGTCCAATTTTTTATGCAATTGTATACTATTCTGTTTTGATTGTGTGTAACATATGTGTTGGTAATAATTTGTGTGTAATTTTTGATAAATGCAGTGAGCGGTGTCAAACCTGTGCTCATTTTTTCTGTATATTTTTCGGATTGTAGCTGTAATTGTTAGGATAATTATGTGAATTTATTGTTATGTTGTGTAATATGATTTTGTAGAATTATCTTGCAGTATCAGAAATAATTGTGTATTTAAATTGTTAGAAACATTGATCTTGTCAGAACATAGTACTTAGAATTTAAATAATAAGATTTTTTCAACATTTTTGCAACAAATTAATTTGATAAATATTTTTTATAAAAACTTTGAAGATATTTTTATAGGATCTTTTTCATATCTTATTGTACCAATGGATTTTGGATTTATTTATACTATATATATAGGCTGAGTAAGATATAAATTTACAGTTAAATAACACTGAAGCTCAACGCTATTGTTAATCAGAATTAACTTATAAATTAAATTGAACTTTTTTGTAAAAATTGATAGACACATCTGATACTTTTATTTGTTTAAAGATGGACAAATTGTTGTAACATTATGTTATATTTGTATGTTGGAAAGTTGATATACAGATGACATTGTAATTTTCTTACTTTTTTTTTTTTTGGTGATGTTTGTTTTGAAAAAAAAAGAAAAACTTACATGTTTTGATTTAAGTGTTTGTCTAGAGATAAGATACTTTATGCTTCTCTCATTTTGTTAGAAGTTAATTTCATTGTTAGTTTATTAGTTATGACTTAGAATTACTTAAATAATAATTTTATTTTTTGATAGCTTATCGTTCTGAAATATTTTGTACGGTAATTTAAAAAAAAAAAAATTGTTTTTTTGGCATTGTAATTTATTTTTGTGTGCCCTATGATTGAAGTGGGATATTACTTCTTTGGAAGTTTGTCTTATTTGATAGTATGATGTATTTTTTATTATTTAGCGGTTGATTGTGCGTTAGGTCAAAACTTAGTTATCGCAAATGCTATTATTTGTTTGTGTAAAGTTTATAATTTATTTTCAGTTAAGTATAACTTTGGTAACTTAGTTAAATTACTTATTAGACTTTGGTTAGTTATGAATTATTCGTTTTGTGCTGTTAGTATGGATATACTTTGACATTTTGTTTTGTGCCTTGTAATCATGATTGTATTTAATTTTTGTAAGATATTGTCTGATCTAAACATTTATTAGTATGTATTGTCATTGACTTTCTATGCGTTCATACCTTTGCTTTCCATTCGTCTTTAATGACTATCCTTCATTTCATTCTATCTTTTTGTTGTCTTTTCGATATGTGTTCATATCTTGTTTATATTTCTGTACCACATCTTCGTTTCTTTTCGTTCTACTTGTATACTTCATCTTCTTTCGATACTTAAACTTTCATTCGTTGTATTCTTGAGTTAATTATATAACTTAATATAATGTAACTAGTATTTTGGTAAATTTGTATTTATTGTACATGAAATTGTTTTTCTTATTGGTTATCTTGTGCTATTGTTAATTGTTTCTCATTTTCTGATTTCTTACTTTTCTTTACTACAGATCATTCTTCTGTCGCTTGATCTTGTTCTTTCACTTTCTATTGGTTGTTACTTGTACTAAATGTACTTAGCTTAGTGTTCTATTAAGATTAATTTTGGTATGATTGATGTTTTTGTTGTAATTTACATCGGTAACATTCATTGGGATATTTGATTGATTATGTTTGATGTTTTAGTTGTAATTTTACATTTATTGCTGAAATTGTGTATAGATGTACTATTGTAATAGGTACATTTTTTGGATAGATACATATTTTTTGGTAGCCATATAATATAATTTCATTTATCTCTAAATTTTTGGGACTTATATTTTCAACAAAAAAATGATAAATCATTTTTTTCCCGGGCGGTGTGGCAACTGATACAGAGTAAATATTAGCAAGGGGAGGTGATCTTGAAAATGTTAAGCAAATAGATTCGATTACGGGTTATGTTGCTTGATTAAGCTGATGTTAAGTTAAAATTGTATTAGGGGAATTCCCTCGTGTGATCGAGAAGTTTCCAAGTGGCGAACACTGGTCAGTTCAAATCGCGATGATTTTTTTTCTCTGAACTGTCTTGAGCTGTGAGTAAGCTCGTGTGACTAGCACATGCAATTATCGAGACTGAGTTGTGTTTTTTAAACAACCGAGTCTCGTGTCTTTTTAGGCGGGACTCTAGTGTGTGAACTAATGGGATTCGGGTTTTGGGCACCGATTGGAGAGGTCGGTCCTACAGTGTGTGTTTCGAGTATGCCTGCGCAGTGCAAAAGTTCTAGAGGCCATATTATTTGTGTAGGCCTATAATTTCAGAGTTTATTGGAGAATTGTGTTTGTGAGTATTTTTGAAGAGGTAAGGATCCAGGACATTTATTTGAATATATATATGTCAAGATGAGTGAAGGCGAGATTACTGCAGATTGCCAGGGAGTGCAGTCTTGCGAGAAATTGCCGAAAGTATTCACCATTGATGTAGTTAGCACGACGAGGATGATGTCCGTTGGCTAACCGGATCGATATGATATTTGCGGAATTTATTATTGTCAGCACGGCGAGGATGACCGTTGCTGAGAGGATCCACAGTTGTATTAAAGCGCCAAGGTTGAGAGCGTCTTTGATGAAGCATATTTAAGGAGGCCATTATTTATTGGACAACCGTTGCTCTACATTAAAGGATCCATTGTCTAGTTATTATAATGCTGATGTTGGAAGCATCACCAGAGAGGCCATTTATTATTTACATTAGAGCGCCAATGTTGAGGGCGTCTTTGATGAGGCATATTTGAGGAATTCATTATATTAGCACGGGGATGCCGACCGTTGCTAGGCATATTTGAGGAATTCATTATATTAGCACGGGGATGCCGACCGATGCTGAGAGGTAAAACACCCCCACACACACAAACCCTCCAGTAGTAATATTATATAGCGCTAATGATTATGAGAAGTGGAGATATATAGCGCTAATGATTATGAGAAGTGGAGATGTGACTGGAGTACTGTATTATTGTATTGCTTTGACTTGTACTTAATTGTGACTGTGTATTCTGTGTATTTCATGAACGTGCTGTGGTGTTTTTAACAAGGCATAAAGTATTATAACATCATTCATACAAGAAGTGTAACAGTTATGTAGGCTTGAATTTCTTTGCAGTCGACTTTCGTCGGTGAATGGCATGTGGTACATCGCGATGAAGCATCCAACAATAATCGGCAAGCATGGTCACACTCCACCGTCCTTGATAGCGTGATTCCATTACGGCGATATCTTGATGGAATCGTTCTCCATGTTCATCGCTGACTTCGCCAAGTTTGTCAGGGAAAAAGTCAAGATGCGAATCAAGCAAATGGATTTTGAGGGACATGTTACAGCCATAATTCTGTATGCATCTATGCACTGCTTAACAATATGCACATAGTCGACAGATTTGTGATTTCACAGAAAGTTATCGACGATCGATTTGAATGCCATCCATGCGCGAAGTTCACTACCATGTAACAAGTTCTCGAATTGTTTGTCTGCAATAACTTTCCTAATCTGAGGTCCTACAAAGATACCTTCCTTTATCTTTGCATCGCTAACTTGCGGAAACTTTTCTCGAAGATAAGTGAAAGCTTTTCTCGTTTTATCTAACGCTTTTACGAAATTCTTCATGAGCCCCCAACTTTATATGTAACGGTGGTAAAATGATGCCGTCTTTGTTAACTAATGGCTCATGTATTACATTTTTATGCCAGAGCTGCATACGATCCCTGATAGGCCACACCTTTCTTGCATAATGTTCCTGTCTGTTGCGGCTGTCCCATTCACATAGGAAGCAACAAAATTTAGTATACCCAGTCTGCATGCCCGTGAGAATTGCAATGACCTTTAGGTCTCCACAAATCCGCCATTGGTAGTCATTGTACTTTATTTTTGCCAAAAGTATAGCCATATTGTCATAAGTTTCTTTCATATGAACAGAGTAGGCGACTGGAATTGATGAAAATAAATTTCCGTTATGCAATAACACGGCTTTTAGACTAGTCTTGGAAGAATCGATGAAAAGTCGCCATTCGTTGACTATGTGCTCACGACCGAGGTGCACCATTAGACCGTTTACATCTTTGCAATAGCAAATGCCATCATCCATCTCAAAGTATTGAACAAGTTCTCTGTGTCTATGACGAAATTTAGATATCGGAGTATTGGGCGCTAAAAGATTCCATTCTTTGAGTCGCGAACCGAGTAATTCGCTTGTCCTTTGGTAAACAGCGAGATCACGTATTAGATCTGAAAGTTCTGAATGGTTAATTAAGTGAACACCATCATTCACCGGTATATAATCCGAGTCAGAATTAGTTTCTAAAGCAGGTAAACTATCACTTTCTGATGGTTCATTCACGTCCAACGGATATTGTTATGGTGGAACTGGGATCGGACACGTGATTGGATCATGAGGCACTGGTTTCGATACCGATTCTACAACTTCTAGAAGCCATATTTCGCTCAGAATTATTTCAAAATACAGTAACTATTTGAAAAATAGCGTAACATATGTCATGCATCTTTTAGCAGTATAAAAAGTAGAATTATTTTGCATTTTATTAATTTTTAATAAGTTATATAGTAAAAATGAAACGGAGCAAATAACGGTTTCCCAAAAATATATTTATTCACAAATATCTTAAGAACCCGACGTGATAGAGATAAACGGATTTCAGATTTGAAATCAGCGCAAGAAACTGACCTAAGAACACTTATTCTTATATAAGAAAGAAAAATGTTGTTTGTCAGTGTTATCAATGGTTGACCAATAATAGACGTATCAGTAGTAACTTCAAACATAGTTGTAACACTTGTCTAAACTGAATGGCGGCCCTTAACTTTTGTCCAGTAGTATATATATATCATTATTTGGTTAACTCTGGCCATCATAATACAAGTGGAGATAACAAATGTTTATATTTCAATCGTAGCCGTGATGATACATCAATTGCAGCGTGTTTCTTTAACAGGCGATGATTAGTAGTATTCAGTATCTCTCCTTTGTCCATACCCATTGCATCTACTGTAGATGCCCTTGAAGCTAGTTTATCAACTCTATAATTGCCGCGTACCCCTGGATGACCAGGACAGTAGATCCACAATAGTTCTTGAAGATTCGAGGTTTTCCATTCATGCTGTAGCCATCCATTTTGGACCTTCCGAAGCATGGACTGATAGTCTGACACAATAACTGCCCTTGCTAATGAAGTTTCATACAATAACCTTAAAGCCACAGTAGCTGCTTTTACTTCCATTCTCATGCTGGAGGATGTTATCATGTAAGGCCCTCTATGTTCAGCGACAATCCTGCCCTTAACTCTAACCGAGAAGCCCCATCCTGATTTCTCACCACGTACTGCAGACCCATCAGTGTACATAATGTCATCATTATTCCCAGCATGATCATGTATCAATTGGTTACTTTCCAGATTTGCTTTTCCATTGCCCCAAGTTCTACACTCTCTGGCAAGGCTGATGATGACTTGCTAGTAGTTAATTCAGTTCTCACCTGACTTACTCCACTCTTCCCCCTTGAAAGTATTTTCAACTGTGGTCACCTGTGGAATAGTTGATTCAGCCTGCGCTGACATCCCCCTCTTTATTCTTGCTCCCTTGATGTCAGCTATGTTCCTTCGTAGGGGGTGCCTTTTGTGTGTGGTTATTCGCATATATGCTTTTACCTGAGCCATCGCATATCTGGATTTAATCGACAGCAATCCAAGCATGTACCGCATTGACACAATGGGGGTGTCTCGCATTCAGCCTAAGACTAAATGCATCCCTTCATTTTGAATATGTTCCAGACGTTCACCTTGCGATACTGACAGCGTGAGTATTCCCAGGCCATACTCGGTTACTGACATGCCAGCTGGTGATATAGGAGAAACAGTAGTATCTGCTCCAGGTGAGCTGAGGCCACTGCTTTTAAAGCTGCCAGGTCTCTCTCGCATTTCTGTATGATGTGATCAACATCAAATTATAATTAAGGATAACTTAATCATAGAAACTTCGAATGTGTGCTTGTCGTAGATTTTGATAGGTATCTAAGATAGATTTGGCCCGTATCTGAAGAACTAGATAATAAGGTAAAAATATGTCCCTGGATTTGAGAGATAATCAATCCAGCCTATCGATTACGACTGAGATTTGTAGATCAGACAGTTTCCCTATAAATATATAGATATATATTCAACCACTCACTTCTATACACACACAGATACGTGACGACAATTAGACGCACATACGTGAAACCTATATCTATGGAATTGGGATCTTTTGGGACAAGCTGACCGACACACGTAAATAAAGTTTATGTAAATTTTATTTATCATAAAGAAACTACAACACAACAATATCTTTGAATATCAAAATCAAATACAATGAACATAGGTTAATGAGTTAATTAAAGAGTTAGACTCATAGGTTTAATCCTCCCTCCCTCTGTTGAGACAAGATCCCGTTAGAGCAAAGTTATTAACCCCCGAAAGAGTCAAAGGTTTTTACGCTATGGTCTAAAATTCCCTCTACAGTAAAGAACAGAGTTATAAGTTAATCTATTCTGAAGTGAAATAAAGGAGCAGCTTTAGCAAAACTTGCATAAGAAAATACAAAATAAGTACATGGGTTATATCCAAACAGAATTATTCTTCCCACGCTTTCTCTCGCTCTGACAAACCTGTGATCACAAATTCAGTCTCTCTTACCTACAAAGGTGCTTTCACCACATCTGGAACAATTGTTAATGGCACCCACAGCCCATCCACGGTTGGTTGTTTGGCGAATCAAGCCCCAGTTTCTCCAACGACTAATTAATCAAATGTTGGGAAACGCTTGATTCACTATTGTAAGTAGGATGCTGATAAAGGTCACTTCAATTTTTGTCCAGGTAGTAAAATAATTAAGAGATCTAAATGTCACAGTGTACATTAGCTTGGAATCTTCAATCGTTACATCAAATGTCAGGTAAACAAATCGGTTCAGGATCAATCTTCTTCACAACACGTGGTCGTTATACAGGTAATGTCAATGTTTGATTTGGTAGCCACAACAGGCTGAATGTTTATGAAATTGGGAAAAGAAATCTGGATATTCTATAAGTCCAGTTATCATTTATTCTTAATATTATTTGGGTTGGTACTCTGTCTCTTTCTGGGTGTACCACGAGACCAGACAAGTCACCTTGAAAAAACCCGATATTATATCAGAATGTTCTTTGATAAAGTTTATTTCCAGTTTCATATGGAATGGAAGCCGCTGGTAAGGTTTAGGGTTTGACCCAAATACTGTATAGGGAGAAAATACAAATACTTAACATAATATAGTATAATTCACAATCCTATCCTTACCCCGCGTAACATAGAATATATTATCCACTTCGGTTATTTAACTTAAATTAGAAACTATAAGCTTAGAGCTAGTCTCATCGTTTAAAAAAACTTCCGTGAAATAAATTCTAGTCATTTAAAAAGAATCAATCATCATGAATTAGAAATAAATACATATTTCGTCAATACTCATGATGAATCAGTGCATTTACTTAGTTGGTTAAAATATTCTCTGACTGGTTACTAGCAGTTAATTAAATTTTTATTATAGCTTGAAGAGTTTAGCTAGAAATATTTATTTGTTCTGCTATCCACTGTAACACAGTAAAACTTTAGAGAAATAATATAACGGACCTAACTAGTAAATCACTCTGCACATAAAATAATTAGTAAAATATAATTGACAATTTAAAAAAATAAAATCACTCAAACTACTAGTATAGTATTTACCTCAACACCGAACTACTGAGACTTTTCTCCAACGACTACTAAGAAATTCACTTATACAAGTTATTCTAGAATCGAAGCTAGTTGTCTAGAGAAATCAGTGAGGTACTGGATGAATTGAGTTAGATTTCTGTGGTATATATATATTAAAGATGAAAGGAGATAGTTAATTATCCCCCCGAAAACCAGACCCTACCAGATGTTCTCACCTACGGGAAATTCTACGTTCAGTTTTCGGCTTATACGTAATTCAAAGCCGAAAACCCAGGATCTTTGTTCTCGCTTAGATCAGACATTGACAATGCGCTAATCAGTGTGAGTTTCCTTCGTCTCTCTCTGCTCGTATTCAAGCGAGAAATGTCTTTAGATCTCCCGATTTGTCGTGTTTAATTACTTATCAAACGAACGGATTCAGGGAAAGGTAATAAAGATTTCTCACTTAGGTTCCCAAGATCTACTCAAATTTATTCAAATCTGGTCGCTGTCTGATCTCTACAACGATTTGATCTCTGGCGCTGGTGTTAAAATTACAGCTCATGTTAGCTAATAGGTCTCTGGTAGACTCTCATCAAAGAAATTTTCTTAGCGTAAACCGCAAAGAAATATAGCGACCAGCATTAAAATGCGTGCTAAATGAGAAAAGAGGGACAGAATTCAGAGTAATAGGAGGTTTTATGTTAACCCAACAGGCGTAGATGAAAGTTTGGTAAAAGAGAAGTGTAGATATAGAAAATAGATAATATGAAATCTATTATCATAATCTGTCACAGACGTCCCCGCTTAAGATATGAAACCACTTCATGTCCACTTTATGGACATAGATTTCCTATATCAGTGGCGTCTGGGTGACTGTTTTCTTCCCTCTCATCTTCCCCCTCCGTCTTTCCCCAATTCCCACTCATGAAGTCTGCTCCAGCGTTTTTCTTTCTCTGGAATGTATTCCTTTTGCGCTTGAAAGAGTGTCGCCGAGTTTGACATTTTTGAAAGATTCCGAATGTTTGCAGTGGTAATTCCCTGCAACTATCGTCATCTTCGTCAGTTATGGCGATCGCCAGGAGATGTTCAGAGGACGGCACTGGTCTTTCCAAGTATTTCTTTAACAGATTTACATGGTAGACCTTCTCCTTTCCTTTGATAGCGATCTGGTAGTTAGCCCTTGAGATCTTTTTAAGGACGGTAAATGGCCCTTGCCATCCGATACGTAGTTTGTTGTTCCCAGTTGGGAGTAGCAACAAAACTTTGTCTCCTGCTTGCAATTCTCTTTCTTTCGCGGCTTTCCTGTATCGGTTTGCGTGCTTTGCGCGTGCTCGCTTAAGGTTGGTCGTTGCTAGGTCCCATCCTAGTTTTAACCGTTCCTTAAATTCCGACACATATTTACTGGCTGAGACGACTGTCTCATCAGCCTTCTGGTCTGTCAGCGACTGAAGTAAGGCTTCAAGCGGCCCCTTAATAGGTCTGCCGAATAAAAGTGTAGCTGGGGGAAATCCTGTGGAAGTATGTGGGGCTTCCCTGTAGGCGAATAAAGCTGCAGGTATACAAAGGTCCCAATCTTCAGGTTTCTCTTGTCCCAGTTTACATAGCATCATGTTGAGGTTTCCGTTGGCACGTTCTACTAACCTACTTCCGGCCGGATTATAAGGGCTTATGTAGATGCTCTGGTTCCTCAAGATCTTAATGATCTCATCCATTAACAGGTTACGGTATGGGGATCCGTTATCCGTCAAAACTTGTTGAGGGAATCCCAACCGAGTAAAAATCTGCACGAGAGCTTCTGCGACATGCTTGGCATCCGCGCATGTTAGCGGTATTGCTTCTGCCCACATAGTGCATGTGTCGACTAAGGTCAGGATAAACCTGTTCCTTCTTTTAGTCCTTTCTAAGGGTCCTAAAATGTCGATCACAACCCGTTGAAATGGTGTCCCCACTACTGGCATTTCACCCATGGAAACTGCGGGTGTCAAATGCTTGGGTGCCACCCGTTGGCACTTGGCACAGGATTTGACGTATCTGATAATATCAGTCTTCATCCCTGGCCACCAATAGTGAGTCTGTATTCGCTGATTTGTGGCGTTCTGTCCCATATGTCTGCTAAAGGGAAGAGAGTGCCCCATTTCTAAGATTTGGCTTCTGTACTGTTTCGGTACTAGGAGCTGATTAAAACTTTGTTCAGGCTTGCCCGTTCTGCGATAAAATACGCCATCCTTAGAAAAAATGTCCCCGTGCTGTCTAGGGTCCTCAGCCATGGGCAGTTTCCTAATGCAGGGTGCCAAGGTAAGGTCCTTTTGTTGCGCTTCTTTAAGTTCCATAGGTAACAAATTTGGCGCAGGCTCCCGTTCCTTCTTGGTTTGCCCTCTCGTGGTTACTGTTGCCACAATTGGCTCTTCCTGTTTCCCAATAAACACGTATCTACCGCCAAGTATGACTGGGTAGATCGGGTCATCCATAACAGCCGCTTTGATCACACCTCTGACAAAATCAGAGTGGATCTCCACCAATGCGGTGGGAAGCGTTGTTGGTACATCTCCTTTGGAGACTCCTCAAAGTTCGACGGTTTCTTCTGTCTCTTGACCGGGTTTGACTAGGTGTCTGGCCACAATGCAATCATAAGAAAGCCCCGTGTCAAAAAGACAATAAGTTAAAGACCCGTTCAAAATAACAGTTCCTCGCGTTGAGGGCCTCTCTCCCTCAGGTTGAGAATCACTGACATCAATTCTGCCTTGCGAGACTGTTAGCAAGCATCCGATGCGTTTAGGCTCGGTGTGCTCGCTCTGATCATCTGTCCCGTGCGCAGGGGTTTTCCCTTTGTCACACTGTTCTTTCTGACTGCGCTGCCATGTAGGACGGTTGGGTTGATCAGTCTGTTTGTTGTTGGTTGGGTACTTGTTTTTGCAGAACTTAGATTTTTCTGGAGGGGGGTTCTGGGGTCCAATTTCTCTGTGGTTATTTTGGTGAGAAGAATGGGAAGATTGATCTAGGTTATTCTTTCGAAAAGCTTCTTCTGTCGGTTTACGTTTTGTGGCCGGCAGTTCGGCCAGCGCATTGTGATATCGCTCAGACTTTTCCAAAATGTCTTCCAGCTTTTCTGCTCCCTGCTCAGCTAAAAATCTGCGGGTGTCACTCGACAAAGTATTTTTTATCTGTTCGGTTAAAACAAACTCCTCAAGTATGGATATTGGGCTGAGCTGATCCAACACATGTAATTAAGTTTTGTTAAGTTTATTATCATAAAAAAAACTTCACAACATCCAATATCAATAGCAATAGAAAAAAATCATAGGTTACAGAAAATAACAAAATATAGACCCATAAGTGCAATCCCCTCTGTTGAGACAAGATCCCACAAGAATGAAGTTCATAACCCCAAAAGGTCAAACGATTTGCGATATGGTATAGAATTTGACTATACTGTAAAGAACAGAGTTCCTAATTAATCTATCCTGAAAGTAACAGTATTAGCAAACAAAAAGGAAGAATAAAAGTTAGTACAATGATTATACAATAGAAGAATTATTCACTCTCTTTCTCTCTGCTCTGACAAACCTGTTGCTACATTCAGTCACGCTTACCTAATAGTTGTTTTAACAACGTCTGGAACATCTCCACGATACACGTAACAAATCCATTGTTTGGGTTTTGGCAAAATAAGCCCCAGTTCCTCCAAAGCTGATTAATCCTCCTATTTGGGGAACGCTTACTTTGTTACTGTTAATTGGATCTGGTTATGTCACATCAATTAGTCCAGGTAGGGAAATAATTACGAGATCGAATGTTCACAGTGTACAATAGCTTGTAATTTCCGATAATTAAAGAGAATGTCAGGTGAGTAAATCTTTCTGGATAAATCCTCACCACACCACAGTGGTCAGTAGTCGGGTAATGTTAAGTTTGATATTTTTTCGCCACAGCGGGCTGAATGTAAATGGAAATGAAAAGAAATCTGGGTATCTATATGTCCAGTTATCGTTATTCTTATTTGTCAAATGTTCTCTCTCTCTCTCTCTCTCTCTCTCTCTCTCTCTCTGGGTAAAACTAGAGGGCCGAACAGGTCAACCTCGAAGACCCGATATACATAAGAATGTTTCTGGTACTATTTGACTTAGACCCCTTTTCTCAGATTTAGACCGCTGGTAGGTTTGGTTTGTGACCCGTACTAGATTTAGGAAGAAAATGCAAAACATTAAATCCCACTATCAGTATTCTATCCTAACCCGCGTAATGTATGATTTCTTATTCATACGGTTATTAAATTAGATTAGAAACCACAAATGTCTAGCTTATCTTATCGTTTTTATTAACCCGTGAAATAAGCGCTAGTCATTTACAAAATTACACATAATGGATTAGAGATAAAAATATATTTCGTCAGTACTCTAACGCCTAGTGCATTTACTAGTTGATTAAAATATCTCCTTCTGGGTAATGGCGAGTAATTAAATTTACGTTAAGCTGGGAAACATTATCTATATGTTATTTAATACGCTAGCCAATTAACACAGAAAATCCTAGTGAAATATACTGACGAACTTTTTAACAATTAAATCACTCTAAATGCTAGTATATATTTTTACCGCAACACAGAAAATGGAATTATCTCCATGAAATACTAAGTAATTCCACTTGTACAATGGGTCTAGGATTCGCACTAGATATTCCGAAAATTGTGTGGCTACTAGATAAATTGATTTTAAAGGTTGGGGTATATATATGAAATTTGTATAAATTCGCTAGCGAGTGCGAGATATCGCGCCTGAGCCTGTCTTTTGGGAAAATCTGCGGTTCATTCCTGAATGAAAGCTTTATTTCACACTTATGCCGACCATGTAGACATTTGCTGGCGAGCAGACGACTTTGATCTCGTCTCTTACTGTAGCTAATTACGTTCCACGAACAAACGGGTGAGGTCGGTAACTGTGGTTATCGCCCCTTTCTTTTCTTCATTCGATTAATTCCCCCTGTCAAATATAACCGTCAAAGGTACGTCTTCTGACTTATCGCCCTTGATTCTACCATTAGACGACCCGTTCTTTCTCTACGCGCATTCTAGTCTGATCTGTCACTATTTCAACGATTTGCCCAATCGCTCGCGTGATAATTCAGTTAACGGCTCTACTCGCTGGCTGTTTACCTGTCCCGTCATGGACTAGCTAAGAGGTCTTTTTGTAAATACTCGCTAGTGCCTGTAAGACATAGAGAAAAGAAAAATAGGCGTGGCTAAAAATATGAGTTAAGACAGATATTGGAGTGTAGGGGTTCTGCGTTTAACAAACGTGCATACTAATAAGGAAGCAAAGGTGGGAAATCATGTAATCTATTTACATAATCTGTCACAGTGCTGTCACCGGGTCTGTTCAATCTGTACAGTGAAAATATAATGAGATCTCTAGAAGACATGCCAGGAATATCATTTGGCGAATATAATATAAACAACTTGAGATACGCTTCTGATACAGTCTTAATAGAAAAAAGTGAAAAGGAGCTGCAGGAAATGGTTGATACAACAGCGATAGAAAGTAAAAATAAAGGCCTCAGCCTTAATAACAAAAATATAGAAGTAATGGTCGTCTCAAAGAAAAAGGCTTCCCCAGAAAGCATTATCAAAGTAAATGGAACAGTTTTAAAACAGGTAAATAAATTCAAATACCAGGGCACATTAAAACAGCGGATCTCAGAAGTGAAGAGCAGAATAGCTCAGGCAAACGCAGCATTCTATAAAATGAATAGTATTTTATGCAACAATTCTTTGTCATTGGAGGTAAGAAAGAGAGTTCTTCAGTGCTATATGGAACCAATCCTTACATACTGGAGTGAGTCATGGACAATTAATAAACAAGTAGGGAAGGCATTAGAGGCCACGTAGATGTGGTTTAACAGAAGAATGTTAAAAATACCATAGCCAATAAGAGTAATGAGGATGTACTGAAAGAGGCCAAGTTAGAAAGGAGGAATCCACTTTTGTTGGGCATGTAATGAGAAGGGGAAAGCTGCAAGATATCGTAACAACAGGTAAGATTTAAGGAAGAAGAGATAGGTGTAGATAAAAAGGAAGCAAATACTGGACAGCTTGATATCGTGGCACGGAAAGAAGTCAACAGCAGAACTGATAAATTGTACTGGAGACAGGTAGTTGTGGAGCGACATGATCTCCTACGCCACTAGGCATGGTACTTGAAGAAGAAGTGATCAACATGGTACTTGTATCAAAGCCCACGATGGAATGTACCTCCAAGGCATTTTAGCTTGTCGTGTCTGTGACATAATTTGTGCGCTCTCTTCTCCTCTCCGGCGGTATTGAACTACATTTGTTGTGCGTACTGAATTAGGTGCATTATTCTTTTGTTAGCACACTCTTTTCCCCTACTGTTATTGTTCACATTTCACTCTTCGATGCATGACATGGCCAGTCAAGCGTATCGCCCATCCGTGAAAGATGAATTGAGTCCTAAAACATGTTAATACCACATTGAATCCAGCTAAATGCGAGCATGAAGTGTTTTCTTAAGATTGCATAATTACTTCCGACTCGACAGCAGGGTTAGGTGATTATTGATAAAGGCAATCTTGGAAGACATCTGGAAGAGCGAGCAGGACGAATGATGTATGCAAACTTTCGGACAACCTGGTTATGATCAGGAAAAATGTAAGAAATTGTAACGTAAACATTACCAAGAATTGTCGGATGTAGCAACTCCATATACGGAGGATGACTGTTTGAAATTTTCAAACGCATGAGTCATACAGAATACTACATGAGGAAAAGTTTTCATAATATGAACTTTTAATGTATTGGCTGGCATTTGCGGCCCCAATAAACAAGCGTGCTGATTGGGAGTTTTGCAGAAAACGCCAGGTGGAAAAAGTTTGACATACGGCCCTGCATTCCTGAAAACGTCGACTTAGACAGCTCGGACCTTGCCACAGAAAATAATAGAGATGGATTCTGAATTTATTGGACCGGACACAAAATATTAAGAGCATCTCTGTACATCGGGAGCCGCGGTAGCGCAGTAGTTAGTGCACTGGCTTCCTAGATCTGTGGTCCATGGTTCGATCCCAGTTGATGTGTGATTTTTTAGACCGCAAACGGCTCTGGGGTCGACCCAGCCTCATGAATTGGGTACCAGAACAACTCTGGGAAGGTTAAGGCGACCGGCGTGATTCTGACCACATCACCCATAGTGTGCCGATGGTCAAGAAAATACGGGCCTAACACCGTATTCCCAATATGTTTCAATAGGCGTGTAACGGGATCCTTTACCTTACCTTTCTGTACATCAGTAGGAAACTCTCCAACATTAACACGGAACCCGGAATTCTACAGGACCCCTCAAAAGTCACAGAGGGATTCTGAAATTAAAAAAAGTCTCCAGACGTGTGTTCGAGGCATCTGTGTTAAGTTGCCAGGACTATTCTACTGAGCAAGATGTCTAAGATTTCTCAATTATTGAGGTGAATGTTACATATAACAGTCCCAATTAAGATGGTTTGGTCATGTCTGCAGAATGGGAGAAGATCGGATACCACGACAAGCATGGGAAACAAAGAGCCAAGGATCCAGACCCCGAGGACGACCAAGAGTCCGCTGGGAGGACAACATTAGACAATCTTTGAAGGATCGAGGACTAGAATAGAACCAGGCCAGGAGGAAGACAGCCGATAGGATAGTCTGGCGCTCTCTCTTCCAAACCTCTACACCTCACGGTAGAAGGGGAACGACTAAGTAAGTAAGTAAGAGTGTTACATATTTTTTTATGCCGTGAATTCGACATATTCATACTTGTTAGTGGTGTTAAAGATTCATACTAGGCTGGCAACCTCAGCATGGGAAAAGGATACATTCATGAACCACCACAGCAAGTGCTGGTGATTGCTTCATGCTAGTTCTCACGGAAGAACTAAAAGCAGAGGTAACCCCAAACTCCAAATGGAGCAGGGAGTGAGTGATGATTTTGGGAATAGTTGTATATTATCATTTGGTGAATGTATATACATTTTCTATGTACCTTCAGGCATAAGCCACTGCAGCTGTCCAGTCACAAATTTGTCCTTAAATTAACTGACATACTGGTGATTTTTCATCACATGCCCTGAGTGATATGACCAACGCTCAGGGAGAGTAAAAAATAAGAGAAAACAAATGGCTGACAGCGGGAAAAGGCACCTGATTAATATCAGGCAAACAGATATTTTAACAGTGGAATTTGTTCTTTAATTCCCTCTAAAGTTTTTGGTACCAGTACGAAACGAACCGACTAATTATGGTACGATCCAGAGAGACCATTTATTGGACTACTTGACTGTGGTTGGAAGCTTGAAATCGACACCTGAAGATTCTTGCCTTGACTCGGAGCGGTTGCTTCCTGAACTGATCTGGAAACGTGTCCTCACCACAGAGACGAATCTACGGAAAAGCAGCATCGACACTTCAGCATTTTGGCAAGTCACCATTTTAACAGGCCAACAAAACAAACGATCTTCGTTTTTAAAAAATTCATCAAGCCTAAAAACTTTTCGGTGAAGAAATCTAATTATTTTTCATAATCACCAGTCATGATTATTTACATTTGTTTCAAAGTAATTGATAATTAAATTTGTATATGTTGATTTTGACAAATTCAGAGTTGAATTAATCATTACAGAGAGAAAGGCATATGTATGATCCAGAACCTCTAGTATATATGTATATCGAGCTAATAAGAGAAATTTCGCTAAATAAATCAGCTTGGAGCTTGAACGAGCTAATTATAAGATAATCCTTCACAACAGGCGGCGGGTCCGATAAAAAGTTAACGTGCCCAGATTCATTGACAGGTCTGTATTTCAAAGCTAGCATTTGCTGTTGATGTTGTCCTGATTACTAAATCAGAGACACATCTCCAATCCAACCTGCAAGTCTGGAAGGAAGAGCTGGAGAAGAGAGGGATGGTCATAAGCAGCTCTAAAACAAAATCCATGGTGATATCACGAGAAGAAAGAAAACATCAGATTAAGTTGGGAGAACAGGTCCTGGAGCAGGTCGATCACTTTAAATATCTCAGAGCTATTATAGACCGAAAGGGGGGCATCAAAGAAGAGTTGGCCACTCGAAAAGCAGCGGCTGGGAGACTTTATCAGGCCATAAATCGAGGATTCCTCAGCAAGAAAGAGGTTGGTAAGAAAACGAAGAAGGCTGTATACCGCTCCACCTATGTCCCAGTCTTGACATATGGATGCGAGTCATGGGCAATGACTACAACCCACAAAAGCCAGATCCAAACCTCAGAAATGAGGTATCTGAGGAAGGTGGTTGAAGTAACAAGAAGAGACATGGTACGCAACCAGACGATACGTCAAGGCCTTAAATCCCACCCCCTGCAGACCCAAGTAGAACAGTCCCAACTAAGATGGTTTGGCCATGTCTGCAGAATGGGAGAAGATCGGCTACCACGACAAGCATGGGAAACAAAGAGCCAAGGATCCAGACCTCCAGGACGACCCAGAGTCCGCTAGGAGGACAACATTAGACAATCTTTGAAGGACCGAGGACTAGAATGGAACCAGGCCAGGAAGAAGACAGCTGATAGAATAGTCTGGCGCTCTCTCTTCCAAACCTCTACACCTCAAGGTAGAAGAGGAACGACTAAGTAAGTAAGAGAGTAAACATTTGTTACACATAAGGGAGGGAAACCCGAAGCCTGTAAACAGTAAATTAATATGAAACAAATATAAAGGTATGTTATCAGGCACTCGCAGGAAATAAAGAAGTAGAACACCAGACAACAGAAAAACAACAGACATGAGTGGCTTACCCAGGATTTGAACACTGGACCTTCCGTGCGACAATCCCGCCTAGCCATGCAAGCGAATCACACTATCCGCCCTGCCATCTACGCATCATCAAAAATGATGTTTCAATGGCAGGTCAACAGTGCGAACCACAATACATGACACCAGAAGTCCACCATGGGCAGTTCAGCCTATTAATGACGCAATCACTTCTGTTGTATTTCTATCAAGCAGATGAGGCCGAATCCAACAAGACAAGGACCTTAATACTGTGTCCATGTTTATACAATACCAAACCTACCCACTATCCTGTTCTCACTGTTCTAGTCTACTATCATTTACTGGACACAGTATTAAGGTCCTTGTCTTGTTGGATTCGGCCTATACTGCTTGATAGAAATACAACAGAAGTGATTGCGTCATTAATAGGCTGAACTGCCCATGGTGGACTTCTGGTGTCATGTATTGTGGTTCGCACTGTTGACCTGCCATTGAAACATCATTTTTGATGATGCGTAGATGGCAGGGCGGATAGTGTGATTCGCTTGCATGGCTAGGCGGGGTTGTCGCACGGAAGGTCCATTGTTCAAATCCTGGGTAAGCCACTCATGTCTGTTGTTTTTCTGTTGTCTGGTGTTCTACTTCTTTATTTCCTGCGAGTGCCTGATAACATACCTTTATATTTGTTTCATATTAATTTAAAGTAAGAGAGTAATGTCTGGGAGATCTGCTTCAGTATGAAGTTGTTCAAGGAGCACCACAGCACACATGCTTTGTTAGAATTGATCTTGGAATAGGTTTCCTCGCACCATTTAGAAACCATGTACGCTTCTGACCATTTCTTATCTGTCTGAGTCTGTCCTGTAAATGAGTATGTCATCAGCAAAAGTTAATGTTCGTCCCTGACATGTTTGTTGAATTGCAGCTACTTTTGCTGAATAGACGTTAAAAGGCACAGGTGACAGGGGATAACTCTGGGGTAGTCCTGGGCAAATGTGAATTGGTTCTGATGTCCATGTTCCCAAACGAAATGCAACTGATCTCTCAGTTAAGGCAGGTGCTATCCACCTTGTTAGCCAAGGGTTTACACCACATGTCATTACACCGTAGACGTCACACAAAAATATAAGAGTTACGCACGCTTCTTTCATAAATTATTTATACTTTATCAGCAATAGGTAAAGCTTTATCCACATTTGTTAACTTGTATTCGCAACAGTTAATTTTTATCAGGAATAAATAACTTTTATCTGCAATAGGTAACAACTCCTTAGTGGACGATATATCTTCTTCTTCTTTGATCATTAGCCGCCGTCTGTCAAAGCAGTCAGTGGCCATCACGCCTGGTGGCGTCTTGTAGGGCAGCAAAAAACTGCTTCCACTTTGTTCAGTCGACAGCCATCCTTCATACAGTGCCCCAGCCCTGGTTCATTCTTGGCATCTCGGCCTCCACAGTTCTCCGCCAAGTTGTTTTTGGTCGGTCTCTCTTTCGCTTTCCTTCAGAGGTCTATAGCATAGCTGTTCTTGTAATGGCATCAGGGTCTCTTCTGAGGAGGTGGCGAACCCAATTCCAGACTTATATTAACATCATAATTTCAGGTGAAATATCGGATACTTGTTATAACCTTTAACTGGATTAAATTGTTTTTAATTATATAAATAAATAAAAATAATAATGTAATACAATGAGACTAAAACAGTAGCAGGTTATCACCATCGCGACAACAGTCTGATAAGATTTAAAAAATGTATGGAGATCAAAAAGAAGTCAAATTCAACACACAAATCAGAATTAATTAACATGTCAAATCAATCCTACTGTATAGCTCTGAGCATGGACAATAACAAAAACAACAACTAAAAAGCTTTAGATTTTCATAAATAGGTAAAAAAAAAAAAGGTGGTCTCATAGCAGATACTGCCGTAGGGGAGTGAAGTGTTAAAGACTTCACAATGTTAGATCAAGCTTCGAGAGATGGGGTGATCAGTTCCCCTTTTCGCCGCCTTTGCCTTTCTTGACTCCAGAACTGAGTCAGGTATCCACTTATAGCTGGTAGAAGTAGCGCGACGCCACTGTGTTTCCAACCCACTACCTTTGCCATGAGAGGCCTGCGCTCTAACGATGAACACCCCATAAATGGGTGCTTGCCTAAAATCGAAGGACTGTAGTGGTATGACAAGATCAGTCAAGTGGAACTGAAGACATGAAACATACATGTTCCAGAAAAGCAAGACATGAGAAGAAGACACGGGTGATGGATCGGATACACATTGAGTAAAGCTGCATATAGCTTTCACATGCAGTAGTTGTTCTGGAATCTCCAGAGGAAGAAAGCAGAGGAAGACGACGGAGCACATGGAGAAGAGAATTGGGGACAGACATAAAGGGGGTGAAGAAAAGATGGAAACACCTTGAGCTGATGGCACAGAACAGGACGACTTGGCATAAAGCATATGCACCTTATGGAGTTGAAAGGTCATAACGATTGTCGTAGATTAGTGATAGAGGAATTAAGACACAGATTGGTCCCTTCTGAATAGAAACAGAACAGATGATAGCTCAGTGGGAGATAATGATAGAAATAGCTTTATACGAGTGAGATGGTGGAAACTAGATAAGTCTGTCTCTGAGACTCGAGGAGATCCTCTCGCTCAGCCTATCTCTACAACGAAAATATGTCAGACAGATTACTCAGTTATATAGATGTACTATATGTCAATCACTCACATACACACACACATAAGTGACGACAGTTAGACGCACAGACGTGAAAACTATAACAATGGAATATAGATATTTTGGGACGAGCTGACCGACACACTTGAATAAGTTTATGTAAATTTTATATATCATAAGAATTTCACCACAAATCATAAAGTTGAATATCAATCACATATAAATACACATAGGTTAAAGAATTACTAAAAAGAATAGACCCATAGGTGTAATCCTTTCCCCCTCTGTTGAGCCCACGATCCCGTTAGAAGAAAAGTTATAGCCCCAAAGAGTCACAGATTTATACGCTAGGGTCTAGGATTTCCCTCTACAGTTAAGAACAGAATTGATATGTTAATCTATTCTAAGAGGAATCCTTAGCAAACAAACTTGCATAAAGAACACACAAAGTGGGTGCATAAATTATACCATAAGGGAATCACTCAGTCCTGCTTTCTCTCTGTTCATTCACCAGTGGCCACTGACTTGCTTTCTTACCTACGAACGTGATGTCTTGCACCTTCAGGCGCAAACTTTAGGACACACACACACCTTGAATTCGTGTTCGTTTTGATAAAGAGAACCCCAGCTCTGCAGATACAGGTTTCATCCAATGTTCCGGGGAGCGTTCACTTTACAATTATATTTTATGATTAATGTTTATGTCACTTGACTCAGTTCAGGTAAGAAATTTTAAATGGGCTCACAATGTCAGAATCTCGAGATTTCCAGTACTTAGGAAATGACAGGTTGGTAACTTCTCTCAATATAAAATTATTGATCACACCACAATTGTTCAAACGTAGGAAATGTTACTGTTTGTAATTTTTCTCGACACGGGGGCTGAATGTACATGAGATTTAGGGAAGAAATATAATCTGGCTCGATAGGCCTAGTTACTGCATTTAGTCTTAAAGTTCGTGAGATGGGTACTATGTCTCCTTCTGGATGCAAACACAATGCCAGACAGGTTTTACCTGGTAACCCCACTTTTAAGTACAAAATGTTTTTTCTAGGTTATTGTCATATATACTTGTGACAGACGAATTTCAGCGTCCTTGAACTGTTAGATGATATGGTAGACCCTGGGATAGCATGAGAACCCTCATTCATTTATGTTGCAAATTTAATCGCCAACGTGGGTCCCACGTTTGCTAATTAGTATGCACCATAGCAGAGTGGACTCTTTACCACGTTTGCTAATTAATATGTAGACAGTTAGCATGCGAGGAACCAGGAGATTCGCTTGGTATTTAGTTTAGATAAGCCACGCCTTCCACCTTACCTTAGAGCGATCTAAATCTACTACCTCCTTCACAATTCTTTCTTACCGCCTTATAGGCGTTGCCAAAGTTCAACGAGGAAAGCGGTTAACGATCAAAAGGCAGTGGTGGTCCCAGGATGGACGAAGCAGTTTCACGCCTTCGTTTAGCACCTCAGTGCGAACCAGAGAAGAGCGCTGAAATCGTGCGCGGACGAACAGACACGGGGGGAAATCTAGGAGCTTTGCCCAGCGGCAAGTAACGCAGATTTTCCCTGATATCAAATAAGTTGTGAATTTTCGCGTGTCCCCCTGATCCTTCAATTCTTTAATTATATACTGAGACCACTGAAGAATGCGTTTATCATTTGCGCCAGAGAGTCTGAAGAAAGGACTAGCTTATAGAACAAGATTTCTCGCGGATATCTTCTATATTGGAGTCTAAAAAAATTCATTCTGTTTGTGCAGCGGTAATATATTAGTTCCAAGTGATCAGTGGTCTAGTTCTTTCATTTTATTTCACTGGATTTTGTGTTAATTTAAACCTATTAAATAAACCCATCTCAAAAGTTTCCAGTTGTAAATTAAATGATATATCTATACGTTATTTCCAAATATAATAAGATGCTTAAATTAATTTAGAAGCCGCTAAGGGATTTATAGCCAATTAATACAGTTTAGTTCTGTATATACATGTGTTCTTTTAACTATTAGACTCGCGGAGAGTTTTCCTTAAATATATATCACTGAATACGCTAGTGTTTAAAATAGTTTTAACTGTAAATTTATCGCGCGTCAGAATATGATTCGTATTGGGTTTATGATTTCATGTTTTCTATTTTTTCACATAGGATGATCATATACCTTTGCATCCCAGCAATTATAGAGTCCTCCAGACTCGGTTCTTCTACCTTCAGAGATTTTATAAACATTTTAAATATAATCTTCGTGTTGCGGCCCTGTGCGGTCCCACTCTCAATTTTGTTACATGAGAGGAATCCAACCAAGAACATTTAAATGATAATCTCAATAATTCTGTAAAGATAACTGGAGAAGAACAATTGCAAGAAGCTATACTATATATATATTTTTTTTAACGCTCTGCTGTGGAAAAGAATGTATTCTTCATGTACACTGACCGTCACGTTATTTTCCACTGGATTTAAAACCCCGAAGAGAAAAAACATAACTCACTGATCAGTCTTTGTCATCACTCTGTGTTCATCACGCTATAGAAGTTTTCCACCACCAGCGGTGAAATCCAGGAGACCACTACCTTCTCATAACTATACCTGTGACAGTGCCATCCCATAGAAACTTTAGATAAAATCAAAAAGGAATACTAAGGCTTCACCTTCCAGCGATTACGGGAAAATTAGCTGAACGCCAAACCCGATAGTCTGGGGCTGGAAAACGAAGGAAACGACTCATACATTTGTTGAGTATTTACTAGCTGTTTGTGTTATTCTATGGATTGCCAGATTCAACGATCGGTAAGTGTGAAAGTGTGTGATGGCCATCGCTAGCGTGCATGAATGAATGACATTTTTCTTGATAAACTTATAATTTTCTCTACTTGGTAAACATCCATATACTGTATTCCTTGCATTGTTCTCTTTAAGTGGGGTTGCTTACCTTTTCTTATATCCCCCTCCCTTAATCTGCTTAGTCAAGGGATAACTTGGAGAATACTAGGACTCTGTTCCTACACCCCATACTAAATATTGTAAAACCCCCTATCAGAATAAATTAATCTATCTTTTGGTTAAATTGTCTCTTTCTGATAACACTGGTCTTTGGGCTGGGTTTTTTTTGGTCTATACAAGCGGGAAGGGCATATTGGGATACTACTATTCTAACACCCCCCCCCCCCACCTTGTTATTTGTATTTTTCTGTAACTATGATCTTTTTGACTGTACCATGCTAAATGTTGTGATTTTGGTTTAAATGATATTAAACGCCATAAACCTTATATTACTGTGTTGGCCGACCCATTACCCTATATCTGTTATATGTAGTTTGTATTCACGTCTGTGTGTTTGTAGCACCAAATTGGTGTGTGTACATGAGTGTTGAGTAACTGGCAAAATTGTTTAGCCAGGAGAGATTTAGGAGTCTACCGATAAATAAGATTGTCGTAAGATAGGCAAATTGGAGAAGATTACCCGATTTCAGATACTGTCCTTACTCTTTTCAGCACCCTTGTGAATCAACTATCTATTTCTTAACCGTTTCTTAACCCTTACTATCACAGAGCCTTCACTATCATTCTCCACTAGGACGGGACCACTATTTCTAAGACCTATCTCAAATAAAATTACGACAATACTGAAAAACCGCTTGTAGATTTTGGGCTTGACCCATATACTGTATAAAAGGAAGAAAAATCATAAATACTCAACCCTAATAGTATACACAATCCTACGCGTAAAATAGAATATGTTCACTTCGGTCATTTAACTTAAATTATAAACTGCAAACTTAGAGCTTGTCTTATCGTTTAAAACTCCCGTGAAATAAATTCTAGTCATTAAAAAGAAATCAATCATCATGAATTAGAAATAAATACATATTTCGTCAACACTCATGATGTATCAGTGCATTACTTAGATGGTTAAATTATTCTCTGACTGGTTACTAGCAGTGAATAAATTTTATATTATAGTTTAGCTAGAAATTATTATTTATTCTGCTATCCACTGTAACACAGTAAAACTTAGAGAATTATCAAATGACGGACCTATTCTAGAAAAACACTCTGCACAAAAATCTAGTGGATATAATTCAAAATAACAATATATCTCTCGACAATCTAGTCAATATAATTACCCCACACAGGACTACTTAAGACTATACTCCAACGCAAACTGAGATTATACTTAATAAAGTAATCTAGAAGCAAAGCTAGCTATGTCTAGAGAAACTGCGGAGTCTGAATGAATAAAGTTAGATTTCTGTTGGGGTTTAAATATTAAAAGATGAAAGAAGATAGTTAATTAACCCTCCAAAACCAGACATCTCACCTACGGGGAATTTCTACGTTCAGTCTGCAAAATCAAAAGATCTATCTCACACTAAAACCAGACATCGGCAATGCGCTAATCAGTGAGAGTTACCTTCGTCTATCTGCTCGTATTTCAAGCGAGCAATGTCGTTAGATCTCCCGATTCGTCGTGTTAATTACTTATCACGAACGGATTCAGGGAAAGGTAATAAAGATTTCTCACTACGGTTTCACGCTATCTACTCAAATTTATTCAAATCTGGTCTCGGCCTGATCTCTACAACGATTGATCTCTGGCGCTGGTGTTAAAATTGCAGCTCACGTTGCTAATGGGTCTCTGGTAGACTCTCATCAAAGAAATATAGCGACCAGCATTAAATGCGTGCTAAAATGAGAAAAAGATGGACAGATTACTGCGTAATAGAGATCAGGTTAGCACAACAGGCGCAGGCGAAGCCGGGCAAAAAGAAAGATGAAGATAAAAAAAATTAGATATATGAAATCAATTCTCATAATCTGCCACATCGATGATGATGATGATGACTAGGTAACTAATTTACTTTCGATTAGTGCTTTTCAATATTACAAACAATAGTTAGAAAAAGGGAGGTGGTGGGGTGTGAGAGATTTTTGACAGCACGTAAAGGGGTGGCGTCTGGGTTTTTGTGACGAAATGTGACAAGGAGAGGTGGTTAAAAATGGCTAAAATTGCGTAACGTCATATGTGGACGACACCATAGACTTAACCTCACACACCCGCCCCATTACCGCCACCCACCCTAATTCTAATCTTCCCTACCCAGTGGCGTACTAAGGGGGTGCTAGGGGCGGTCCGCCCCGGGTGACAGCCAGGAATGGGGTGCCATCAGACACTATTATGATAGTACTTACTGTTAAAAATATACTTGCAAGTGAGTTCCTTTATGGGGGAGGGGGTGCCAAAGGTATGATCCGCCCTGGGTGCCAAATACTTGAGGGACGCCTCTGCCCCTACCCCACCCCTTCCACCAACAATGCCATAAAAAATGCTGCAACTATGTGCCTTCGCTTTTACATACATCATCTGGTACGTAACCGTATAATGCTGCAATAATATACATTGTACGGAATTATAGCCGCTTGACCAAAATAGACTAAAATGGCGGCCTTTAGTGCACCGATATTCCCATCAGCTGATAATTGTGTATCCAGTCTCATAGCTCTTATTAATAAATAAGCACTTCGACTGTTATACATAATTAATATTTACATTCTGGTAGGTGTTATTTCTACATAGTCATCGTCTGCTAGACCAAAACTTATCGGACATGACGGTTTAAAAAAAAAAAAAATCAATTTCTTCATTAATAAATAAAAGATTATGGTAGATGACTAAACATTTCACTGAGAAATACTTTAGGCTACGCCAAGAAATATGGTAGCCTAAACAACATCTGGAAGTCCTCCCAATACAGCCACAAGTACAAAATTAAGATTATATCAGAGCTGTGTGCTTTCTGTGCTTCTCTATGGTGCGGAATGCTGGAGAGTTACAGAGAAGGAAATGTCGAAATTGTCCTCTTTTCACACAACATGCCTGAGAAAAATTCACCGAATCTTTTGGCCGAATACCATCACTAACCAAGATCTGCTTACTCGTAGCAAGCAAAAGGACATGCACACCATCATAGCTGGCAGACGCTGGAACTGGGTTGGTCATGTCCTCAGAAGAGACCCCGATGCCATCACAAGAACAGCTATGCTTTGGACCCCCGAAGGAAAACGAAAGAGAGGCTGACCAAAAACAACCTGGCGGAGGACTGTGGAGGCTGAGATGCAAAGAATGAACCAGAGTTGGGGCACTGTACGAAGGATGGCCACCGACCGAGCAAAGTGGAATCAATTTGTTGTTGCCCTACAAGACGCCACTAGGCGTGATGACCACTGACTGCTTTGACGGTCGGCGGCTAAGGATCAAAGAAGAAGAAGAAATATGGACTGAAACTAGTCAGAGTTACATACACTATTAATTAAATGTATTTAAACCCACATAACATGTGATGTCTTCAACGGATAGAAAGAAAACCTTTTGCTGCTGCAGCTAATAATTGTTGGGCCTTGGACGGGAGAGGTGAAATTGTCAGCGGACACTAGTCCATTACCACCCGATTCACTGGATTCAGATCTGAGAACATTAATTGAAAGTAAAATTTAATTGAGAGTATTCCACCAGGTATGAGGCAACTGATGCAAGGTTGTGCTTGGGGCTAAGTCTCATCTTGTAAAACACATTGCTATGAAAACCACCATTGCACAGTGAACTTTATTGATTGCCTCCTGCTTGTCATGGATTAAAAGTTACAGTCATTTATATAAAAAAAAAGTCTTGCTGACATCTGTGTATTTTCTTTCAAATCTCTTACATATGCACTTGTATACACTGATAAATCCATCAAGAAATCTGAACTGAAAGTAGTCAGGGCTACATACACTGTAAATTAAATGAATGAAAACTGCTTATCTCCACAGGACATGTTATGGCCCCCAGGGGGATGGATGGAAAAC
This sequence comes from Oreohelix idahoensis, assembly GCA_024509875.1. NCBI lineage: Eukaryota > Metazoa > Mollusca > Gastropoda > Stylommatophora > Oreohelicidae > Oreohelix > Oreohelix idahoensis. The sequence continues at coordinate 104,672 of JAMPIV010016684.1, forward strand.
CTTTTCCAGCTGAAACTAATAATTGTTTGCGCGGAATAATGCTGATTTGGGGGGTGGGGGGGGGGGGGGGGGGGGGGGGGGGGGTGGGGGGGTGGGGGGGGAGGGGGGTGGGGGGGCGGCTGATTATGACCTAATTCTTTGGACTCACATCTGAGAACAGTGATTTTAAAAAAAAATTTTAATGGAAAGTTACCACCATGTTTGATATAAAAAGCAATTAACGTAAAGTTGAGCATGAGGCAAGCAGTCTCATTATGTAAAACAAAGGGCTACTGGAAAGTCCCCTTTAATTGTGGTCCCATTTCTTATAGAGTGATAATGTTACATTCATTGATACAGAAATGTGCTGATGATACCTGTGTATTTTCTTTCCATCTCTCGTATACAAGCACACATACACATATTTATTAGGTTGACCATATGTCCAAATTTGTCCGGCTTTCAACATTTAAATTTTTATTGCCCGGCCGGCTTTTTAAAAAAATGGTGTTTTGTCCAACTTTTTAACAAAATTAGAAAAAAAAAAAATCGAAGTTTTTTTTAAATGGGAAAAAATCAAAATTTGGTGAAATCTGGCCATGCTGACATCCGTTCAGATTTGATAGAAGAGATGGATACCATCAGCTGTTCCACTCCAAGGTGCATTCACCTAGATCTAGGTTTTTTTTGGTCCTGTGTAGATGTCATTTTCCTTTATTAGTTGAAGAATGCCACCTAGATTTCGGCCTAAATAGCCCAAGTATCAACCAAAGTAGCCCAAAAATCGACCAAAGTAGTAAAATAATAGCCCAAGTCGCTGATATCTAGGTTTTCTTTCTTTTCAAAATTCAGAGTGGCAACACTGGTATCCATCATTACTTATTCTACTTTGACTTTTGACACAACAAACCTCAATCTATATCAATCGACTGAAATTTTAGTTTTATTCTTGTTCATTGAGTAAGTAATACTATAATCTGAATGATAATACTTTTATTGAATTGCTGGCGCATGAGAAGTGGAGCAAATTCTTTGAACAATCAAGAAATGTTTAAGTTACTGAACTACTGTTCAATACTTTTTTGCTGTTCCAGGACATAATGCTAATATTAAGAGGCTTTTTTCTTTAATGGAAAGTCAGTGGACAAAGGATAGAAACCGATTCACTGTTGAATGTATTAAAGGAATATTACAAGCTCAATACAATTATTCATGTACAGAGTCACATGAATATTTAGTTGGAAATTCAGACTTATGAGAAAAATAATGTCGTGAAAAGTACAATGCTAAAGACTGAATATTTAGTGATGTTGAAAAAAATAATGCTTGATGAAAAAATTTTAAAAAATGTACATTTTATGATTTTTTAATTTAAAAAAATTTTGTTGAAGTATTTCTATATAGTTTATCATGACTCTTTACATAAATGTATAAACTTAGTGAAATTAATGTGTCCTCTTTTTCTTAAAAAGTGTCCTCCTTTTAAGTAAAAAAATCAGAAAATGTCCTCCTTAAAAAAAATAAAATATGATCACCCTAATAAATATCTGAACTAGTTTCAGGGATGTACTTCACATATTTGTTACCTGGGGCAGATCTTCTCTTTGGCACCCCCCCCCCCCTTCCCCCAATAAAAATACCCCCAAAAATTGTTTGCGAGTAGATTTTACAAGTATAGGACAGTCATATTAGTGTCCAATTACACCTGTCCTGGCTGTCACCAGGGGTGGTCCGCTCCCTTCACATCAGTACGCCACTGTCTAAGTATGTCCTGTTTGTCTAGTACTACATGAATTAAGATACATGTCATTTTACTTTCAACCAATTCTGATATTTTATATATTCTATAGGTTAGGGGTCAGCAGGCTGTTGATCTTGATCTACTGGTAGAACCCAAGGTATCATTTCGTAGATCTCTAGGTGATGGAAGGGGACAACAAAATTTTTAACCTTGGGTAAATTTTATTCTAGCCCTCTCCCACAGGCACTTAAAAGCATGGTGTCACCACACTCACAGTGAAAATCTGCAAGTTAGCTTAATAAAATTCACTTTATTTGTGATGTTTTCTTTTAAAGTGAGGTTAACATTCTGTAAAATATTTAGTTTTAATTTTTCCACTGCTCTGTTGATGGAATTTCAGGAAGCAGATTGTATTGGAGAGATAAAAGTTACATATAGGCTGGACTTATTCCAAATTCCAGATACTGTGAAAACAGACATGATTTTATCAAGGTAGATCTTTAGAGAGCTCAATGCTTCTAAAGTAGATCTCCACTGCTGCTGGGTTGCCTACCACCACTGTAGGTCATAGTTCACAGTGACAATATATATATCATTAAACACATTGAATATTGTCTACACAGGTTTCTGTAGTGGTACAATAAACATGAACAATTTTGAAATGTGTAACAATTATACCATAGGGGTTGGTTATTGTTTAACTAGGGCTTCTGAGCTTCTCTCTCTTTTGCAGCCAATACCACATTGAAAACTCGTTGGTATTATCTACACTGTAGATCTAGGCTTTTCCTGTGGCTTTCTTCCATTCTGAAACATGTTGAACTGAAGTCATGAGCTCCAGTTTCTCCAGCATGGCTTGCATTTAAAGTATCATCACATCTGGTCCCAAGCTAGGAGGAAGAAGCGCATGGCATACTGTGTATTTCCCACATCCAAGGGGGCTCTCCAAATATGCAGAGCTAAAATACTGTGCTCTGGTTCTGGACTCTCCCAAGGAATTATCACATCCTACACATAGCCACTTTTCAGCTCCCCCTGCCTATCATTGGTCCTTTGTGAGATCCTCCTGCATGCAGGTAAAAGCCAGAGTTACATCTGGGGCTCAAGTGACTCTTCCATTCTTAGTGTGCAATGATGTTTAACCACAGGGGGAATCCCTGGAAGTGTGTGGATAATTTCAAGAGTCAACACCCTTGTAATTAGCCTCACAGACATAGGTTCACTTTCACATCTGAATACTGTATCATTGTTCTAAGATGGTGGTCATATGACTCCAGATATGCCTCCATGCATGTACTATAGAGGATACAAAATAACTGTGCAAATAATTAGTAATGTGGCTGTACAGAAGATGAAATAGAACTTGAAGGTAGATGTTTTTTTTTTATTGACAGAAAAAGATGTGCAGTATAACCCCTGATGGGTTGTAATTAAATTGTCTATGTCTAAAGTTTTTTGAAGGTAGAATGTGTGATCTATATAGATTAGCTTGCCTTGAACAAATCTACTACTACAAGAACAAGAGGTGACGAGTACATGTCCCACCATCACCAGATTAGTAACTGTAATGTATACAATTTAGTGTTAACCTGAATGATCTGTTTCTTTTGCTAACATTTTTTGAATATTTTCTATTGTGCTAGAAATGATTCATCACTCACTTTTTAAATTTTTTCCAGACTGCAAGAAGTATGGAATCACAGAGCTTTTTATCTAATGAGAATATAAAAAAGGAACCAGATGGTGAAGTGAGTTTTCTTGTTATTATTATTGGTAATAAGTGACAGAAATGATGTACTCTCCAAAACAAAAACCTTGGTAATATCATGAGAGGAAAGAAGGCATCAGATTAAGCTGAGAGAACAGGTCCTGAAGCAGGTCAACCACTTTAAATACCTCAGAGCTGTCATAGATTGGAAGGGAGGCATCAAAGAAGAGTTAGCTACCTGAAGAGCAGCAGCTGGGAGGCTTTTTCAGGCCATCAGTCAAGGATTCCTGAGCAAAAGAGAAGTTTAGCAAGATGAAGATGGCTGTATACTGCTCACCAATATTCCAGTCTTGACTTACGATGTGAGTCATGAGCAGTGAGGACAACCCACATAAAAGCCAGCTCCAACCCTCAGAAATGAGGTATCTGAGGAAGGTGGTTGAAGTAACAAGAAGAGACATGATCCGCAACCAGATGATATGGCATGGCCTCGAAACCCAGCCACTGCAGTCTGAAGTAGAACAGACCCAAATACAATGGTTTTGGCATGTCTTCAGAATGGGAAACTAAGAGCCATTGATCCAGAGTCCGCTGGGAGGACAACATTAGACATTCCCTGAAGGACCGAGGATGATTGGAACTAGGCCAGGAGACAGACAGCCGATAGGTTAGTATGGCGCTCTCTCTTCCAAACCTCAACACCTCATGGTAGAAGAGGACAAACTAAGTAAAGTTAAAAAAAAAAAAAAAATGATGTACTCAAATGAAGTGATTAAACTTGTCCATCATGTGTTGTTGTAAATTTTATTTTCTTATTACTCTTATTTGAAATTTATCTTACATTATATTTTATTCTAGGAGGCTGCAAGAAATATAACTAATAATATGTGTGGTCTAACTGTGGGAGTAAAACAAGAACCAGTTGATGAGGTTTGTTTTGTGTAAACTTTAAAAGTTAAGGTTAAAGTTCAAATTTACTCAGAAATATGATGATGATAATGACGATACATTTGCTTTATTCTTTTGCCAGGTTTTTGTATAACAATAAAACTGGTTCAAAGTTATGAAGTCTGAGTGTTATTTTTAAGATACTTGTGCATAGAATGTATATATGCTGTAAGCAGTGTGAATTACGTTTGTCTTTTTGAATATCTGTTGGAAGGAGGGAGCGAAGAGAGTTTGAGCTGTGACTTTGGACGGTGACTCACTGTGGAATATGACTATTGTATAATGTCAGAGAGTGTTGCTCAGTTATTATTAAGTTTAAAAATGTATCCGATGTTCAAGATAGATGACCATCTGTCAGAAAATTTGAATGACCTTATGTATCACATGTAAGACAGAGGTATGTTGTTCTTAAGGAGAACTAGTAGTAGATTTTCTGTGGGGTGGAAGTGACAAACAGTTGTGAAGGAATTCTGTCATTTTTTAAAGGAATACTCTATGGCACTTCTGCTTCTTTTTCTTTGAACACTCTCAAAAACTGTTTCATGTTAGGAACCTTGGAGTTGACTACTGCCGTTATTAAAGTCATTAATGTGGAAGTCTGTTTCTCATAATATCCTACAACAAAGTGAAGATCTCCATAAAGTTTTTCTTGGACTGGTACTGGTGATGTCCATATGCATTTTCCTTACATGGGGGACACTTCTGGAGTAGATATTTCTTTAATGTATTGAACAGTTGGTATCTCAGTGTGTTTTGATCTATAGATTATTACTTGTTCTCATCTATTGAGCTGGTTATAGGTGTCCTTTTTTTCTGGTAGGTTACATGCTAGAATAACATGAATCTTGATCACTTTTGTATAGTCCAGTGTATAAACTTCTTGAACTGTAGCTGTATAGTAGGACTATGTTGAAGCATTTGTGGCGCCCCAGTTGTTGTGACATCTCATCAAGCATTCTTATTATGTCTTGCATCTGGTTATGGGATAGAAGATCCAGGTTTACTGGAAGAATCTAGCAATTGGGTTTGAAAATACACACAGATAAGACAAAGATTATGAGAATAAATGTGACTAATGATTGTCATGTTGCACTATGAGAAACATCAGTAGAAGACATGGAATCATATATACAAGGGGATTGACATAAGTCTTAGGCCTGACCATGAAGGAGTCACAGGAGGAAGATGAAACTTGGCACATTTAAAGTTCATCATATTTGCACTGAATGTGTAAAGTACTCGTTTGTTTCTTCAATGGGTTTTCCCGCTACGGTGCACGGCGCAATGTACCCTATTGACCGGATCTGCTGCTCCAAAGATTTGACAAAACAACGGAAAAGAAGGAGGCCAGAGCTGTGATAAAATTGCTGATGTTTCAGGGAAAAACACCTACAGAAATACACAGGGAGATGGAACCAGTGTTTCTTGATTCTTGTCCTTCATATACTTCGGTAAAAAACTGGTGTCAACAGTTTAAGTGCGGCCGCTCAAATGTTGCTGATCTGCCAAGATCTGGTAGACCAGCCTCAGAGTGCAACGATGAAAATGCAACAAGAGTGAAGAAAATCATTGACCAGTATCGAAAAATGACAATTGTGGAGATAGCTAGTAGAGTAAAACTAAATGAAAGAACAGTTTATAGAATTTTACACAACAGACTGAACATGAGAAAAGTGTGTGCACGCTGGGTTCCGCGCGACTGTTGACACGTGAACAGAAGCAAACGAGGGTAAATTGCTGTCAACAGTTGCTAAAAAAATGTCAGTCAAAAAATTTTTTGGAGACCATGGTGACAGTAGATGAGACTTGGGTACACCATTATGACCCCGAATCCAAAATTGCCAGCATGCAATGGAAAACCCCAGGCTCCCCAACACCTGTCAAGCCGAGGACGCAGAAATCTGCAGGAAAAGTGATGCTGACTGTTTTTTGGGACGGCAAAGGTGTCCTTTTGAAAGATTATCTGCCTCGTGGCAACACAGTTAATGGACAGTACTATGCAGATCTTCTCACAAAACTAAGAAAGGTTGTGACCAGGAAACGAGGGATAACGCGCACTCAAAATCTTCCTTTGCTTCAAGACAACGCGCCCTCTCACAAAGCACGGCTTGTGCAGCTAGCAGCCAACGATTTGAATATTGAAATTCTTCCACACTCACCATATTCTCCACATTTGGCTCCATCAGACTTTTTTCTATTCCCAAATTTTAAAAACAGCTAAAAGGAAATCATTTTGACAGCGATGAAGAGGTTATACTGGCATGTGATGACTGGTTTAGTTTGAAAAATAGGGTGTTCTACTCCCAAGGTCTTTTCAAGGTCAAGCAGAGATGGCAGAAGTGTGTCAATTCAGACGGTGGCTATATTGAACAGGAATAAACACTATACAAAATTTCAGCTCTCTGTGACATGGTCAGGCCCAAGACTTTTGTCAATCCCCTTGTATATATGGAGAAATAGATGTGATATCAAAATAAGAATACATAAGGCAAGAGGAGCTTTTGTTGCAATGAGCAATATATGAGAATCAAACAAAATCAAGACCAGTGCAGAATTTTTATTGTGGTTCAGATTCAATATTCTTCTTCTTTTTCTTCTTTGATCCTTAGCCGCCGACCGTCAAAGCAGTCAGTGGCCATCACGCCTAGTGGCGTCTTGTAGGGCAACAACAAATTGATTCCACTTTGCTCGGTCAGTGGCCATCCTTCGTACAGTGCCCCAACTCTGGTTCATTCTTTGCATCTCAGCCTCCACAGTCCTCCGCCAGGTTGTTTTTGGTCGGCCTCTCTTTCATTTTCCTTCAGGGGTCCAAAGCATAGCTGTTCTTGTGATGGCATCGGGGTCTCTTCTGAGGACATGACCAACCCAGTTCCAGCTTCCCAAGAAACAAAGGCCATCAGATTCAATATAATTGGACCCTATTTAGTGGAGTAAGTCATGTGAGATTTGGACAAAATACCAGCAAATCGTCGTCAGCCTTGGCAGGGAGTGCAGAGTGTGAGACAATAGGAAAGCAGAGTTGGAAATTAATCAGCTGATAAATGATCATGCCAAGGATGATGATGCCTTTGTGTACACTGATGCTTCTGTATTCCATGGTGAGAAAGCAGGATGGGGCTTCTTGGCTGGAGTAAAGGGCAGGTTCGTAACAGAACAGAGTAGGGTTTACATGACAACAACCTTTAGCATGAGAATGGAGGTAGAGGCAGCTACTGGATGCATCCAAATGCATCCAGCATTTATACAACTATCTTGCAACTGGAACAATAGCATTCATATCCTTTGACATTTTCAGAGGGAGTCTAAGCTGCTGTGGGTTTGCCCATAGTGCAGTTATGTCAATATCGATCAGCAATAACAGTGATCATGATGATGAAATGTGCATCCCATAGTCAAGGGCTGAAACTGAAGTTGTATGAATACATGTTGAAGAAGATGTACTCAAGTCAAGCGCTCATGCTATATTGTATTTCCTATTACATAAATTTGTTGAGTGATTGGTACATGGTCACTTCCTCTCAGTTAGCTGTATACTATTCTTATAGTGAGCTGATGAACATCATCAGTTGCTATAACAAAATCATGTGTGCTCATTGTCTTGTATGCTCTGAAATAGTAAGTTGGTTTGTTATCTGACTGGTTTTAGGAAGTTCTTTTTTCCCATTAAAAAACTGCCGTAGCAGTTTGTGATCATATCTCCATTCAGTCATCTATCACTACCTTTTAGCTTCCCAAGAAACAAAGGCCATCAGCATACGCATGCCATGTCCCCCTGTCTTGTGCCATCAGCTCAAGTTCTTTCCACCTCTTGCTTATCATTTTTGCTTCTGCAATATCAATAGCTACACCAGTCTACACTGCACACAAGCTACCCATTTGGAAACAACAGGTCTTCTTTGACATGATAGAAAACATTCCAGGTATTGAAAGAAAGAACAGTCAAAATGAAACAGAAAGAAGAGTCCTCACCACAAAATACATAAAGAAACATTACCCAAGAAACACCTGGATCCATGCATGTACAGATGGATCAGCAGTAAATGCAATAGAAGATGGGGGTGGAGGAGTCTTTCTGAGCTTAAGCAATGGCACACAAACAAACTGTCAGTTGCAACAGGAAAATTCTCAAGTAACTTCAGAGCAGAGGCAGAGGCTTTAAAAACTGCAGCAGGTCCTAATGACAGAAGAAAACTCAGAGAGACAAGTAGTTATCTTCTCAGATGCGCTGTCAGTGATTGCAACACTGAAGAATCAAAATAATAATGACCTGGATGACCTAAGAGTAACACTTCACAATCTGTGTCAGCAATTCAAAAGTGTTGTGATACAGCGGATTCCTTCTCACTGCAACATCCCTGGAAATGAAGAGGCTGACATATTGGCAAAGGAAGGGGGAAAGCTGCCTCAACTTGACACAAGCATAACTTATGAAGAGGCCAAGAGTTTTATCAAGCGCATATACAGGAGCAAGTGGGAAGCAGAATATCCAGGCCACAATAAAATGATGCGTATTACCAGCTCAGCAGAAGTGAACAAGTGGTAATCTTCAGACTTCGCACAGGTCACAACAGATTGGGATACCATCTGTTCAACAAGTCAAAGGTAGGAACTACTGATGAGTGTAACTGTGGCACTGATATAATGACTGCTGAACATCTACTTCAAAAGTGCCCAAAATATGCAGAACAGAGAAAGCGCATATGGCCATCACCAGTGCCATTCCTAGCAAAACTCTAAGGAGATGTCAACAGCCTCAGACTGACCATTGCTTTCTTTGAACATATTCAAGTTGACGTCTGAGGGTGAATGAAGGAGAAGAAGATCTTCACTTCTATCTCCAGTTCTCTTCTCCATGTGTTTTTTGGTCTGCCTCTGCCTTTCTTTCCTTGGGGATTCCAGAAAAATCTCTGCTATGTAATGCTATGAACAGATTTCCTCAGTTGGTATACTATCCATTGCCATCATCCTCTAATCTCTTGTTCCACTGACACTTGTCTAATTCTTGTCATCAGTTCCTTGTTGGTGACCTTGTCATACCATTTCAATCCTTCTATTCTACATAAGCACGCATTTATGAAAGTATGTAGCTTTTTGGTTGTTGGTTTTGTTAGTCTCCATGTTTCAGAACCATACAATAGGACTGACTTGACAGTTAAGTTAAAGATTCTTATCTTTGTACTGGACTTGATTGTTCTTGATCTCCATATGTTTCCCAATGCAATGAAAGCTCCTTTTGCTTTATGTATTCTTATTTTGATATCTTTGTCTGTCACTCCAACTTTGCCTATACTGCTGGCAAGGTATGTGTATGATTCTACATTTTGTAGTGGTGTTTCTTCACGTCTAACCTTGTTATCATTTCTTGCATTTATTCTCACTATCTTTATCTTTTCCTTCTGTATTTTCAGACCCATTTGCTGTGACCACTCATCCGTTATTTTCATTTTGTCTTGCATCTGATTGTGGTAATGGGACAGAAGAGCCACATCATCTGCAAAATCTAGATCATCAAGCTGTTAAGTCAGATTCCACTAGATTCCATTCTGTTGTGTGACGTTGATGTTTTTATAACCAAATGTGTTGCTAGTAAGAACAGAAATGGAAATGAGAGGCATCAATGTCACACTCCAATATTTATCCCATACAGTTCTGTAAGTTTTCCTTCATGAAGAACTGCATATCATGTCTTTATAAGTTTTCTTTATTAAGTTAATGATCTTCAGGGGGACTCCATAATGCATCATCAATTTCCAAAGTGATTCTCTGTATACACTGTAAAATGTTTTTTCATTGTCCACTAATCCAATGTATTGGGGTGAATTCCGTTCCAGAATTTCTTCTTCTTCTTCTGTCCTTAGCCAAAGACCGACCAAGCAGTCAGAGGCCATCACGCCTTGTGGCGTCTTAAGGGCAACAGCAGATTGATTTTCTCTGTTGTAGTTTCCCATCACGCCTAGCGGCGTCTTTAGGGCAACAACAAATAGATCCATCTGCCGTTGTTTCCGTAATCGGTGTGACAAGCCAACGGGTGATCAGCCCATTGGGCATTCCAGAATTTGTTCAATCAATATTCTAAATGTGGCTATCTGGTCAAACAGGATCTGTTTTGTTGAAAACCTGCTTGTTCTTCTTCTGTCTGGGGACTCTTAATCTCTTAAGGATGATTCTGTAAAATATTTTTCTTGGCACTGATAGTAACACTATTCCTTTGTAATTTGTGCACTCTTGTAAATCTCACTTTTAAGGCAACTTGACCAAACAGCCTTCCTTCATGCTGCTGTTATTTCTTTTCTTTCCCAGACTTTCCCAAGTAATTTGTATGAAATCTCTGTGGCAGTGTCAATATCTGCTTTGATGGCCTCTGTTAAAATGTCATCTGCTTTTCCATCTCTTAGAAGCTTTATGACTTTATTTATTTCTTCCCAGTTTGGTCATTCACAGTTGATTTTGTAGTTCTTTTGCTTGATGGATTTCTGGGGGGATTTGGTGGAGCTGGTCTATTGAAAAGTTCCTCAAAATGTTCCGTCCACCTCTTCATTTGTTCTTGTACATTGCTAAGCAGTTGTCCACTCTTGTCTGTGGTGAGGCCATTTACTTTCTTGTACTTCCCTGGAAGCAGAAATGGAAATTAATCAACTGATATATGATCATGCTGTGGATAATGATTCCACTGTAAACTGATGGGTCTGTGATCTGTGGTGAGAAATCAGGCTGGGGCTTCTCTGCTAGGGTAAAGGCGGAATCGTCGCCGAACATAGCAGGGCTTACAAGATAACAACATGAGAATGGAGGTGGAGGCAACTACTGCAGCCTTAAGGTGGCTAGCTGAGACTTCATTAACAAAGGCAGTCATTGTGTCAGACTCTCAGTCCATGCTTCAGAAGGTTCAAAATAGTTGGCTAAAGAAAACATTCATAGAAGCTTTGAATCTGCAGGAGCTGGTGTGGATCTACTGTCCTGGTTATGCAGAGGTATACAGTAATGAGAGAGCTGACAGACTAGCATCAAGAGTACCCATAGTGGGGACACTAGATGTGGGTAAGGGAGAGATACTTAGAACAATTAATGATCGCCTGTTAGAGAATGGCACTGCAATAGATGAATCATCAAGGTTAAAAATGTTGAAATTTGGCATTAAATGTAAGGCTAGCAGAGATGGACGTATGAGAGAATGCATCCATCATGCATATAACCAGCAAGCCACAGGAACAGTTAGCATTCACACTCTTTGGCTTATACTGAGGGAGACTGAGCACCTATGGGTTTGCTGGAGTACAATGATGTTCTGTTCAACAATAACAATATTTTGCCATTTAAATGGGCTTCTTGAATGTAGGTTATACCAATATTTTTTTCCCTGAGGAAATTCCTGTACCTTTGGTTTTTTAGTTTCTCACTCCTTCTGCATTCCACTGAGCTACCATAAAATGGTTAGTTGGTCAGTTGCACTACTTTGCTTTCCCCTGACCATTAGGTAACCAGAGGCATAGGTTGCCTAGGTGGTTCCTTTCACTGTTGATTCAGGTTTGTCTCCCATAGCCTTTCCATTTCCCGATGGTTACTGCAATGCAGCAGGTTGGTTTGTTTACGAAGTTTTCAATCTCCATGGCTAGAGCTTACATTGGCTCTTGTTTGCATTTTGCACCTGTTGTAAGACATATGGGATATTTAAGTGGGGGCAGCAGTGTCATCTATTGTCCAGCCCTTTATGGCTGGAGTACACCACTGTATGGTCTGTAACTTCTTATTTGTCTAAAATCTAGCTTAGTCCACAGCTGATGCATCATATCTGGAGTTATCCCACAATCCACCCCCTGTGAATGCACCGTGTTGAGGGCCATCCACCCTTTTTTATTTTCGTTTTTGTTTTGCCAGTCTGCTAAGACCATCTAACTTTAGCAGACTCTTACGACATATCTGGTGAGGCCATGGCCCTTCTCCTTTTTGCCTGTTGTATTCTTATCCCATTGCAACAGTATAGTGTATCTTCTACTGGAAAAAATAGGGGATGTTTTCCCCTGAAGACAATAGGGCCTGTCTTCATCAATGAACTGTATGCAGTCTTCCACTGGGAGAAATTTGGGGTATGTTTCTTGGGAACAATGTAATATATCTTCTCTCAGTTACAATTAAACATCCTCCCCTGGATAAAATATTGAGTAATATTTCATTGGAGCAATATAAAATGTCTTCCCCCTGTGTAAATATGAAGAATTTTTGCCTTGAAACAATAAGAGGTATTTTATCCTGGCACAGTACCTACCTGTAGGAATAATAGAAAGCGTCATCCCTTAGCAATAGTATAGGCTGAATAACAGAAAGCATCCTCCCCTGGGTATAGTAAAGGTTATCTTCCCCTAAAAAAAGTATAGAGCATCTTTCTCTGGAAAATACCTGGTATCTGCCAGTTGAAACAAAATAGGGTATCTTCCCCTTGGAACAGTACAGATGGAAACAATATATGGTGTCTTCTCCTGAGATATACATTAGGTATCATCCATTGTGATAAACATTTGGAATCTTTCCATGGGAAAATACAGGGTATCTTCCATTGGAAACTACATAGTAACTCCCCATGGAAACAGTATTGGGTGTTTTTCCTTGGACCATCCTGATCTCTTGTATTAGGATATTATATTAATATAGATCTATTGAAAATGTCTCTGAACATGTTAAAAAAATATTTTCAGATAAACAACATTACGATAGAATCAAGTTATGAGCAGGAAAAATGTGTGTCCCCTGTCAAGGTGGAGAAAGTGACCAGTTCCAGATCTCTGTTGTTTCCAGCTGAGGATAATTTTCTATGTGAGTATACACTACTTGTTATTATTTGCATTAAAAGTTTTCAAGATTTCATTTAATAATTAGACTATGATTTATTAAAATGTACATTTATTAAAATACATAATTCTTATTGACTTGTTTCATTTTGAGTTATTACAAGGAACAATGTTTTTCAGATTTTAAAGATGTCTTTAAGAGTTACTTTTGACATATTTCACATTGATATTTTTTTGTTCATCTAATCATGTTATTTACTGTCTGAAACATATTATAGTGTAATTGCTACAGAAGATTTGCAAATGCATTAACAAAGTCTTTGACCAGAAAAGTTGCTGGAAATGTACTAAAAATATCATTAATTTTCCAGCAAATAATTATATTGTCTATTTAATGGTAGTCTGTGTATCTACTCAGATTGTGACAAATGTAAGATGAAGTATGAAGGAGACTGTCCTGAGCATGGACCACTCATCTATATTGATAATGCTGAGGTAATGTGTTCTTTAAAACCATTAGAATTGTTACATACATCTTAGACAACCACATATGGAAGTTATCATATCAGAGACAGCTAGACATTTTTAACTGTCAGATCACAGTTAGCAATACATTTCAATTATCACATAATTGACAATCACATATTTCATTAAATTTGCATACAGTCTCACATTTAAGTGATCACTTTATAGACAACCACACATTTAAGTTGTCACAACATAGACAACCTCCGCATAAGTAGATGAACAAAAATGTAATTTGTTGAGAGTTTAACAAGGATAAAAGACACAGAAATGGCCTGTTAAAAAGCTGATTTTATGCTGCTACTTTAGTCCCTTGCCCTGTTGGCTAACTCCAAGTTAGTAAACCTTGTAACAGATGATGTTAACTGTGGTTGCTCTGACTGGAAATAAAAGCTGATTTTATGCTGAAAATTGTGCAGTTTTAATCTTTTTTTTCTGCAGCTTGAAAAACAAATGATTGACATGAATGTTTTACTTGGCCATATTATTTCTCAGGCTGATCACTGTCATGGCTACACTAAAGATCTTAACATTCATACCCAAGTGGTTGATAACCTGGATAGAAGAATGCCGGGAAGAGATAAGGACAAACAGTCTGGTGCATGTCTAGAAAATGAGGGTAAAGGTTTAGAGAATTGTTCGCTACATGTTGTTTAACTCTTTACAGTCCACAGCCCTGCTAATATTTCAACCCCCCAATGACCAAGCGAAGGGACATAACTCTTTTTCTTAAATATTTCTTATATTTAAAAATTATTTATACACTAATATTAGTTCAAATAACACAAAAACACATTTATTTGTACAGTAAAATGGACATACTTTTAATACCTGTATATTTTAATGTCACATTTAAATGTTTTTCACAGTTAAAAAAAATTTCAAAACCAAAAATTACTTTATGATAGTCTTGCACTGGAAAGCTCTTATATACATTATTAACAGTTTTTCTTGAAACCATGAATATCAAACAAATTACACTAATGTTGAGATCACAGTTTACAACCATAAACTGTCTCTAGGTCTCTACAAGTGTCCATTTTTCCTTAATTCTTACAGTACTGAACACAACAATTCTTTTTTCTGCTCACGAGTTTGACGGTTCATGCTTGTTGGATGTTGGTTTTAATTACGCTCACACTGAAACAATGTAACCAACCCTTTTCAGCTCTGTTGGTTTATTCATAAGTCCATCGTCTGGTATAAAGAAGAAGAAACAAATAATATGCCGCTGCTCATCAGACAAATTATGTTTTGACCCTGGGAGCTCATACATCTGGAATAATTCCATACAAGTAAATGTACCTCTATATGTCCATTGTCTACGATTTTACTAGTTCCTACATCGATTTTCCTACTTTCACTGTCGTCGATAACTGGGTCATAGTCCACATCGAAGTAGGATTAATCATTTTCACTATTGGAATAAGGAAATCTCATCACAACAGCAGAGGGACAGGAAACAAGATGGGCAGAGCATTTCAGAGAAACTCTGAACAAAGAACCACCAGAGACACAATTGAATGTTCCTGAGGCTGAAAATGATCTAGATGTTAATACAGACATTCCACAAAAAGAAGAAATCATCACAGCAATCAAAGGGTTAAAGAATGGAAAAGCGCCTGGCCACGATAACTTAAAAGCAGAGCTATTTAAGACAGACCCTGAGCTAGCAGCAGAACTACTAGAACCACTATTTGCACAAGTCTGGAAAACAGGGACAACACCAACAGAGTGGAACAAAGGAATAATTGACAAATTGCCCAAGAAGGGAGACCTTGCAGACTGCAATAATTGGAGAGGAATCACTCTTCTCTCAGTTCCCAGCAAAATATTAGGCAGGATAATTATACAGAGAATTTCAAAAGCAGTAGACCACAAACTGAGGAAAGAACAATAAATTAATATGAGACAAACATAAAGGTATGTTATCAGGCACTCGTGGGAAATAAAGAAGTAGAACACTAGACAACAGAAAAACAACAGACATGAGTGGCTTAACCAGGATTCGAAACCTGGACCTTCCATGTGACAACCCCGCCTAGCTATGTAGCGAATCACACTATCCTCCCTGCCATCTACGCATCACCAAAAAATGATGCTTCGATGACAGGTCATTAGTGCGAACCGCAAGACATAACACCAGAAGTTTACCAAGGGCAGTTCAGCCTATAAAATGATGTTTCAGGGAGCTAGTAGAGTAAAACTAAATGAAAGAACAGTTTATAGAATTTTACACAACAGACTGAACATGAGAAAAGTGTGTGCACGCTGGGTTCCGCGACTGTTGACACGTGAACAGAAGCAAACGAGGGTAAATTGCTGTCAACAGTTGCTCAAAAAGTGTAAGTCAAAAATTTTTTTGGAGACCATGGTGACAGTAGATGAGACTTGGGTACACCATTATGACCCCGAATCCAAAATTGCCAGCATGCAATGGAAAACCCCGGGCTCCCCAACACCTGTCAAGCCGAGAGCGCAGAAATCTGCAGGAAAAGTGATGCTGACTGTTTTTTGGGACCGCAAAGGTGTCCTTTTGAAAGATTATCTGCCTCGTGGCAACACAGTTAATGGACAGTACTATGCAGATCTTCTCACCAAACTAAGAAAGGTTGTGACCAGGAAACGAGGGATAACGCGCACTCAAAATCTTCCTTTGCTTCAAGACAACGCGCCCTCTCACAAAGCGCGATTTGAATATTGAAATTCTTCCACACCCACCATATTCTCCAGATTTGGCTCCATCAGACTTTTTTCTATTCCCAAATCTTAAAAAACAGCTAAAAGGAAATCATTTTGACAGCGATGAAGAGGTTATACTGGCATGTGATGACTGGTTTAGTTTGAAAAAAAGGGCGTTCTACTCCCAAGGTCTTTTCAAGGTCAAGCAGAGATGGCAGAAGTGTGTCAATTCAGACGGTGGCTATATTGAAAAGGAATAAACACTATACAAAATTTCAGCTCTCTGTGACATGTCCTTCATGGTCAGGCCCAAGACTTAT
The DNA here is from genome assembly GCA_024509875.1 of Oreohelix idahoensis. Lineage (NCBI taxonomy): Eukaryota > Metazoa > Mollusca > Gastropoda > Stylommatophora > Oreohelicidae > Oreohelix > Oreohelix idahoensis. Next base: position 121,358 of record JAMPIV010016684.1, read on the forward strand.
GTCAATCCTCTTGTACAATACCAACCCTCCCCTCTGTCCTGTTCTTACTGTTTTAAGTCTACTTTCATTTACTGGACACAGTATTAAGGTCTTTGTCTTGTGTGGACTGGCCTATACTGTATAATAGGGAACAATGTTTGTCTCATATTAATTTACTGTTTACAGGCCTCGGGTTTCCCGTCCTTATGAGGAAAGAACAAGCAGGATTTAGAAAGAACAGAAGATGTGTAGATCATATATTTACCCTCAGGAACATTATAGAGCAGTACTCAGAATGGCAGAGACAGCTGTACATTAATTTCCTTGATTTTGAAAAGGCTTTTGACAGTATACATAGGGACAGTTTATGGAAAATACTGAGGGCTTATGGAATTCCAAGCTGCATAGTATCAATCATAAAAGCCTCTATGCCAACTTTATGTGTAGTGTAGGGCAGAGCAACCTAACCTTTGAGGTCAATACAGGAGTATGACAGGGATGCCCCTTATCAACCACTCTATTTCTAACAGTCATAGACTGGGTGATGTGACAGGCAACAGAGGGCTGTCCAAGAGGAATAAGATGGACTACTTTTTCTACATTGGAAGATCTGGAATATGCAGATGACATTGCACTACTAGTAGGTACCACAAACTGCCTCTTGCGCGGCGGTCGAAAAATTCTGTGACGCGCAAGCGAGGCCCAATTTGGGCCCTTTTCAACCTCACTCTGCCTAGTAATTAATTTGCCTTTTCTAAATAAAAATTATATCTTCTGGTTCCTTGATCTTTCTTCTTTCATAATATGTCAATTATAACTTTCTGCGTGTCATTGAAATTGAGTGAGACAAAAAACAAAAACCACCATTAAAACTGCTCTTGCCGTGCGCTAGCTAACTGGCGCTCAAGAAAGCGAATTTCCCTGAAATGACCCCCACTTCCTTCAAAGCGTCCGCGCTATGTCCTCAAAAATGCTACACTAATACGGTTTTCACCAATGAGAAAAGCAGAAACTGAAGTTTACGCATATGTAACACGAGGCACAGATTTTTTAAAGGAAGACATCGTAAATTTGAAGTGAATGAGTAAATTTGGATTTTAATACACATCTGGGAAGCTTACCTACACTTGTGTTACATCAAACAAACGAGCAACCATTCTGCTAAAATCGTATCAAAGTTTTAAACACCGTCGTTATTTGAGCAAAGAGCGAAATAACGTTAAAACAGAGCACCTCCAACACATTTCGGCGTGTAAACATAAAGGCGGATGTTCCATCTGACAAACCCGGACACGACGGGCCGGCTGTACGAAACACAGCACGAAATGACTCAGGCACTGAAATGAAAGTTTCACCAATGGAAGTCGACTTAATATGTGTTCTGAGTAAGTTTTGAATTTTGTTTTATTTCTACTCATTTCAGACCTATTTTGTTTATTTGCAATATAGCAACAGCAAGTGACGGAGGGCGGATGTATTAGTAAAAGAACAGCCAAATGTGGCTGCTCGATTCATACATTTAGACAGAAAGTTTTTCGTTTTTTAAGCAATTTTGGGGGTGGGGTATTGTTGTTTATGTAGCTATTTGGTTGTTTTATCGGACCATCACCATTTTCTAAACATTCGGTATCAGAATTAAGGTCTAACACTTAGTAACAGCTTTTAAAGCCGCTGACCTACTTTCGATAACGTTATGGATGTCAAAGGTCATGTTTAGAATTTAGCTTGTGAACGTTAATCTTTTTTTAAAAAATTGCCTCTCTCGCATAATTAACCTTATTTTTTCTCAATTATTTCAGGGGACAATCGTTATGATGCACATTTCTCAATGACGGGAAGAGGCAGACGTCCAGCTCTGCCACGGATTTCTACTGTGACAAATCTATTGGCACAGTTCTGTCTTCTGAAGGACTAGGAAAATGCAACATCGGAGCTAGTACGTCTTGTTGTGTAAAGTGTATATATCATATTATTTCCTCTCATTCTCTGATGTTAAAAATCATTAGGCTAATGAAATTATGTAGTTGAAGCTTTCCTGGAAGTCTCTACAGGTTTTGAGTTTATTTGCAATTACAAACATAAAAGACAAATGACATAATCCATGTAAAAGAGAGACTTACAATCTACTGTATAATTAATATAATGATTTAAATGGTAAATACAGTAAAAATTAATGCCGTAATAAATGCTTAATGATTAACAAAGGGAAAGAAAAAATAATTTGGCCGACATTTTTTGTATTAATAATAAAATAACACAATCATGTAATTTGTCCTCTTCCCGTCCCTCCCAACAAATTTCTCTCAGGTGACCTCTTGGTTTCTCTGTGCTACATGAACAGAATGTGAGTAAAGGACAGCTACAATACAGGTGCCAGATGTCAGTACAACAAGCCAGTGCCCTGAGAGGAGATTCACTTGAGGACTTTCTGAACACACAATTATCTTTTGATGCAGCTGACCTCAAGTGAAAGTGAGTTGGACACGGACTAATATGTAATGTTTCTTTGTTTATAAAAATCAAATTTTAAGCAGTAAAGGTTGTTTCAATCAAGAAAATAACCATCAATTTGAATTGTACAACTCAAATTACATTAATATGGAAGTTTTCAGCTCTATAGCTGCAATATTCATGATTTTATGACAACATTTGGAATTTCGTGAGATTTTTCTTCCGAACTGCAAATTTAGCCTTCGATCCATTTTCACATAATGCAGTTTTATAGTATTCAGTATTTCATGTGGCTCAAAAAAATTAAGCATCAAGTATATAATGCTCTCTTTAAGCTCAATAAATCTTATAGCTTTCCTGTGTGTAGTTTTTGATTTATAAGTGCATGAAAATGCATATGTGCACTTTGCGAGCACAACAATGAGACTTGCTACTGCATCTTTTGTCAATTTTGATGGACCATAATTCTTTTAATTGATTTGTTTTACTTCCCATGTTTCTTTTCTGCAATAAGGACTTGTATGACTTTGTACAAAAAGCATTATTGACTTGGTAAGTGTTTGTTGACTGTAGTTATGATTGTGCAAAGTCAGGCAATTTGTTCGGTGCGAAGATGTTTGAAAATTTTTGTAATTCCCCACAATTTTGAAATGCTGTAACTCGGTTGTTTGATGTCTGATTTTTAAAATTTAAAAACGAAATTTCATGGCTTAAAGAGATCCATTAAGATCTATAAACAAAGACACTGTAAAAACAAAATGAAAAATCAGTTTGTGGTACCTACTACTAGCACATTCACATCAACATATCCAGGAAAATATGGATAGACTTAATAAGTATAGCCAGCAGGTGGGCCTGAACATCAATCTAAAGAAGACAGAGGTCATGACACTTAATGTGAGCAACCCCGAGCCCATAACAGTAAGGAATCAACAACTGGAACAGACAGACACCTTCACATACCTAGGATGCATAGTAACACCAGAAGGCGGAGCAAGCAAAGACATCAACAACAGAATGAACAAAGCAAGAACAGCCTTTTATAGTCTAAACAACATCTGGAAGTCCTCTCAGTACAGCACAAGCACAAAATTAAGATTATATCAGAGCTGTGTGCTTTCTGTGCTTCTCTATGTTCGGAATGCTGGAGAGTAACAGAAAGAAATGTTGAAATTGTCCTCTTTTCACAGAACCTGCCTAAGAAATATTCTCCGAATCTTTTGACCGAATACCATCACCAACCAAGATCTGCTTACTCGGAGCAAGCAAGAGGGCATGCACATCATCATTGCTGGCAGACGCTGGAGTTGGGTTGGCCATGTCCTCAGAAGAGATCCCGATGCCATCACAAGAACAGCTATGCTATGGACCCCTGAAGGAAAACGAAAGAGAGGCCGACCAAAAACAACTTGGCGGAGGACTGTGGAGGCTGAGATGCAAAGAATGAACCAGAGTTGGGGCACTGTACGAAGGATGGCCACCGACCGAGCAAAGTGGAATCAATTTGTTGCTGCCTACAAGACGCCACCAGGCGTGATGGCCACTGACTCACTGCTTTGATGGTCGGCGGCTAGGGATCAAAGAAAAGAAAAATATTATCGGAATAACACAGAAACGTAGATCTAATCCTTCAAAGTTCATTGAAAATCTCTTCCATGACTTGAAGAACCATTTTGACACTGTAATTTTTAAAAAATCACAAAAAAATCAACCACTCGACTTAGAAAAATGCGATCGATATCAAAATAAACTTCGAAACGACCTCTATCAACCAGAAACACGCAAAATCTCATAAGCGCGAGAGCTCCACTGTCGCTTAGCAACGAAATAAGCAACCTGTTGCCGGGCGCTTTTAGTCGAATTGGCTGGTACGATAAAAGATAAAATATGGGCACTTTTGGGCGAATTGGACTGCAAAGGGTTAACTAGGGCTGTTGAGCTTGTAACAATTCACAGCTAATGCCAAGTTAAAGGATTTGTATGTGTAGTGTGTGTAGCTGGTGATTAGTGCAATATAGAGTATTTTTGATTGCTGTGGAACCAAACAGTAGCTTTCATTATGTGCCATAAGTCCTGGATTTATGAGCAGCACATGTTGAGCTGCATCGTATGGTTGGATGGGTCCAGTTGCAGCTAATTAGGAAGATTGTGCTCTGCTCCACGTATCATAGTTTGTTTTGATGGGTCATTTCTTTATACATTCAGCTATTTCTCTTTTAAGTTCTTTTGGATATTAGTTGTCTGCATGTTGGTTGGAGTGTTTGTTTGAGCAATGCTGGCACCTAGATTTGCTAGTCAGCCAACTATTTTATTGCCTGGTATGTATGTGTGTCCTGGTATCAAATGGAGAGGGATTTGATGTTGACACCAGACTGTCAATTGTTTCAGCTAGCTGTATTATTTCTTCTGTTCCACAGCCTTTTCTGAAGCCTGACTGATTATCATGAATTACTTTGCTGCTTTCCAGTTAGAACCTCTAATTCACCATTTCGCTCTCGCCCTTCGACCCAAAGCCATGTAGTGAAATCTGCATGTTTTTACAAGTTGTTTTGTTTCTTTGTACAAGGTGTTCCATTTATCTGGCCTGGAAGGAACATTTCCTAACATCATCGAGTGCTGGGCACTTAAAATGGTGGTCAACAGTTTCGTAGGGGTAGTTACACAGCTGGCACTCTGGAGAGTGTTGTGGTTGGATTCTGTTGAAGTGACTGTTAAGTGGTATAATTTGTGATCCGAGTCAAAAAATGGTGCTCTGATCCTTCCTTGTAAGATGGCCGATGTTGTCATTAGGATCAGGGCTGGCCATATGTCTGTAAACCTCTCTCCCGGTGTTTCCCATGGTCCATCTGTTCAGCCGGGTTTCTTTGTTTGTTGTAAATATGAGTGATTTGGCTGTTTGGAGAGTTGTTGCTGTGAGTGGTTGTTCTTGTCTTGTTCCCTTCTTTGCTAATCTGTCTGCTCTGTCATTACCTGGTGTATGTGAGTGGCCAGGGATCCACAGCATAACTATTCTGATGCCATAGGAAGTGATAAGCTGATCAGCATCCAGTATTAGTTTGGCTAATTCAGTTCTACAATGTCCACTGCCTTCCAAAGCTTGAAGAGCAGACATTGAGTCAGTAAAAATGACAATGTTTTGAGCCTTTGAGGGAAAGGCATCACATACAGTCTTCAGATGGTATACAGCTGTTTCTTGTGCAATGATTTCAGCTTCATAGTTGGAGCAAAACTCCTCACATGCATCAAACAGCTCGTTGGAGGATCCATCTGGATAACATATGTAAACTCCATAATCTGTTTTGATGGTGGCCTTAAATGCAGATCTGTCAGTATAGACATGCAACCATTCTTCAGGGTAGGCGTCAATGGTTCTTTGTGATGCACTCATAAGACTGACTGGGTCAGAATGCTTGGTTGTTCCATCTACTAATTTCATCCGTACTTCTGGTGTTTTTAAGCGGGTATGTGGTGGTAAATTCTTACTACTTTCTGTATATTTTGTCTTCTTTCTGGGAGATGGTATCTATCTTGTATTTCATGGACATGTTATAAGAATGACTTGTGTTTTATTCTTTGCTTGTGTACCCAGTTTTCTACAAGGTGATATTGGGGTGGTTTCGGTTCATTCTCTTACATCTTTCGTAAACTTCAAAAGCAGCTTTATCTCTTCACAACCCAAAAGGTTCCACATTTGTGTGTATTTCACATGCAGCAGTTGGAGTTGATCTCATAGCTCCACTAATTAGTCTTCTTCTTCATCTTCTTTCGTTCGCTTGAAATATATTGTCTATATCTGCAATGTTGTTTCTTGTATAAACTTCACTGTCTTTTGTAGTTCATACAGAGGTCCGTATAGTTTTGCTTCCAGTGTTGTTTCTCTGGGCCAGTGGGTTTGCCTCAATATATCATATTCGGGGCAGTCTTGAAGTATGTGCTCTGCAGTCTGGGGTGCCCGTCCACATGTACGCATGGCTGAATTGCCAATCTTAAATTTTTTATACATGTGGCTGCGGAGTCGGTTGTGTTCTGTTCTGAGGCGCAGAATGACAATTTGTTCTGATCTGTTCATAGCTTGGTAGTCGTCTTGCGTTGGTGTTGGTGGCTTTCTGATTGATTTGATCATCTTTTTCTTCTGATGGTACGTAACTGGTACATCCGGTTGCTCGTCTGCAGCACCTTCTTTAGCCAGTTGGTCTGCTCTCTCATTTCCTGGTATTTCTCAGTGAGACGGTATCCACTGCATGGCGACCTTGCACTGGTTGCGCAGGTCAGACAGTAAGGCTGGGTGCAGATGAGCGTTTTATTGCTGTGCGTATCTCGCACGGTTTTTTAACCAAATCGCAGGGTAGTGCAGACGAGCGTATTTTTGCCGTGACCTCGCGCCTAAAAATAGATTTCCAGACTGGCACTTAAACAGAATGTATTAAAAAAATTAATTACCTTTCTGTCCTTTCTCCTGTGCCTCAAAATTTTCCCATCCTGGATATAGGGCTCTGTAGACTTCTTCCCACAATTTGATTTTTAGGATTCTATTACTATATTCTGGAAGCGCCGAGTTGTAAAGACCTGGCCCTTTTTCCACTTCAATTATTAACCTTTCGGATTTGAAATAACTCATTTTCACGCAAATGTTCTTGATAAATCCACATTCAGAATAGAAATGCCAGGACAGTGTACAACGCAAGTTCGTCTGCTAACATACTTGGTCACGTGATAAAGTTCAAGGTTATGTAGCCCAATCATGTATAAACGCCGGCGATACGCGAAGAAAATGGAACCAGTTGCGTTGTTTTCTACGCAGCGGGAAAAACCTCGCTCGTCTGTCTGCTTTCTCTAAATCCCTACTGTTTAATTTTCCATGCGCAAGATACGCGCAGCAAGAAAACGCTCGTCTGCACCCAGCCTTAGGCATGAAAATGAGTTATTTCGAATGCAAAAGGTTAATAATTGAAGTGGAAAAAAGGCCAGGTCTTTACAACTCGGCGCTTCCAGAATATAGTAATAGAATCCTAAAAATCAAATTGTGGGAAGAAGTCTACAGAGCCCTATATCCAGGATGGGAAAATTTTGAGGCACAAGAGAAAGGACAGAAAGGTAATTAATTTTTTTAATACACTCTGTGTTTAAACCTGTTTAACCTGGTAAATTATTGTTAATTAATAACTCATACTGTGTAGTGTGCAATATTTATTAATTAACATTCATGGTTAGTTAACAACCATATCATACAGCAACTTAAGTAACTGGATGGCAGCCATATACTTAAAAAATATTTAACACTTATATTTTGTCATACTGCCATGGAAATGAACCCTTTGAAGAAGAGAAATAATCTGCAAAGTACTCTTTGTTTGAGACTCCACTAAAGTCTCCCCGCACTCCATGCTGTGGAATGTTGTCCAAAGGGCACTCGAATAGAGTATCCTCAAAATGAAAACCATCTTCGTTTCTCACAAAATTATGTAATACACAGTATGTTTGGGTAATCAACTGTGCAAAGTCGAGGTCCACTTCCATAGCTTTATGGAAGATGCGCCATTTATTGGCCATGATTCCAAACGTGCACTCTACCATTCTTCTTGCACTAGTTAACCTATAATTGAATACTATTTTGTTCAAGCTAAGGTTTTTTTGTGGATATGGCCGGATGACCCTTGCAGATAGTGCAAACGCCTCATCTCCAACAATCACAAATGGCATAGGGGTCCCATTGTCATCATTGGGTAGCTGTTTAGGTGGAGGAAAATTCATTTTGTTTTTATCCACTTTTTGGCCCAAAACTGAGTTTTTGAACACATTAGAATCACTACTTTTCCCATAAGCACCCACATCGATGGCTGTGAAAAAGTAGTCAGCATGAACAAGACCATGAAGCACAATGGAAAAGAAATGTTTGTAATTAAAGTACATTGAACCAGAGTGCTGTACATTTCTAATGCGAACATGTTTTCCATCTATTGCACCCACACAGTTTGGAAACTTTGTGTTTCTGTAGAACTGGTTAGCTACTTCTTCCCATTCTTCTGTTGTCTTTTGCTTCAAGTATATTGGAAGCAAGGACTCCCAAAGTGCCTCACATGTCTCTTTCACTAGGCAGCCAATTGTTGTCCTCCCCAGCAGGTATTCAAAGTGAATGGAAGCAAAGCTGTTACCTGTAGCCAGGAACCTAAAAGGGTACATAACAAGATCCTGTGCATAAATTGTATAAAATACCAATTTTAACATTTGTTATTAAATCAAACATATATGTTTACATTACAGTTATATAGCACAGTCAATATTTTTATTTTTTGATGTCAATTTTTTTCAGGTAATGAAGTGCAAAAACGCTGGAAATCTTTAAAGGATTCGTTCCGAAGGGAAATTTCAGCGGAGCAGAAAAATCCTTCTGGATCTGGTAGATCCACTAAAAAAAGAAAATATGTATATTTTGAGCAACTGAAGTTTTTGCTCCCCACGCTGCATCAGCGACCAACAACATCCTCATTGTCGCCACTTAATGTTGATGACGAACCTAGTGAGGAAGACTGTTTAGTGATGAAGAGCGAAATAGCAAGTCCATCAACTGTGCAGGAGTCTTCTCTTGCACAGAAACATAGGAAAAAAACAGAGAGGAGTTCATCCTTTGAAAAAAACTTGATTCACTTGCTGGAAAAGCAGGCGGCAACATCAGGTGATAAGGATGATGACGATAAGCAGTTTTTACTGTCTCTTCTGCCAGCACTGAAGAGTTTTGACCAGCAGGATAAAATATGGGTGCGCATTAAGATAATGAATGTCATTCAAAAGGCCCAAGAGGAAGTTCAAAAACGGGCAAGCCTTCCATCACATTATCCAGAGCCACCCAAACAAGTACAGCCAACTGTGCTGCTTCAACAGCAGTTGCGCCCTGGACCTGCTACATCATCCTCGTCAGTGTGTTCATCTGGCAGCTACAATATTTCAGGCTCCAATGAATCTCAAAACAGTGATTAAATTAGCACTATATTGATTTTATTTTTTTTCACTGAAATAAATATTTACATAAAGATCAATGTCCTGGTTATTTATCTGTGAAATGAATGATAGCCTGTGGGGTGAAATTATGAGGTAGTGATATATGTATGAAATAACTGATGAATAAAAGATTAAATACATATTTAGTTTTGTTTCTGGGAAGTTTTAAGCCTTCTCACTGAGAAATAAATGGTCTATGAAAGTACGCCAAACAGCGTATACTTGACCAGATTTTGGTAGTGTGTTGTGGGAGGGGATTGCCAAGAACACAGCCTCCTGGCATAATATACAGATAGGTCCGCGTCTCTAAGTTCAGGGTCAATGGACAATCAGGGACCAGACAATGCGTTTACTCTCTGCACCTCTCTCTCTCTCTCTCACTCAGCTGGGTACTGTCTGTGCTTTGTTATCATTACTAGCCAGCAAGCCAGGTGTGGTTTCGGTAAAAAGTTTGGGGAAGGATTTGTGAAGAAAAAATATAAACCTTTTTCTTTTCTTCTATCCTAAACACTCAACAAAGTCAAAACATAATCAAATTTCTCATACGGTCAAAAAGGTTTTATAAAAATGTACCTAAGAGTCACAGCCAATCTTTCCTCTGGACTTCTTTCCTCTGGACTAACAGGTTTTCGCATCCCTGTAGTTTGCTTTGTAATCAGCTGACCCACAATTGAAAGCAGTTTGTCAAATGAATTTATGGACATTCTAAAGTAACCAAAAAATTTTGCAGGGTCACTTCGTAGATCCTCGTTTATTTTGTGAAACTGTCCCTTTAGTAGCCGCTGGCTTATCAGTGGATGCACCCAGAATCGTCTTTTTTGTCGTTTTTTCCTGCGTGCTCGTACTACAAGCAACGACAGACATGCTAATTCCACGAAATTCATATCTGAACTGCGAAAGTGCCAGTCTGGAAATCTATTTTTAGGCACGAGGTCACAGCAAAAATACGCTCGTCTGCACTACCCTGCGATTTGGTAAAAAAAACCATGCGAGATACGTGCAGCAAGAAAACGCTCGTCTGCACCCAGCCTTAGGCTTGTATACCTGGTAATTTTCTGGACTGAAGTGCTTGAAGTGCTGATCTTGCATCTGTCAGGAATACCACAGGCTGTGGACCGAGATTGGTGTTCAACAGTTTCTCCGTTGCCACCTTGATTGCCTGGATTTCTGCATCATAGTTGTTACAGAATTTCCCCATTGGTACTCTAACCATATCCCTAGTGTTGTTTGGGTATTCTATGTACACTCTTGCTCCTCCATTCTTTACTGTATTATGTGCTGACCCATCCGTGTATACTCGGATCCAGAGGTCCTGTGGGTATTCATCATCCAGGAAACAGAGTGACTATCCTACGTTGCACGCTGTTCTGTTCATCCTTGTTGAGTATTCCTTTCACTTCTGTATGGATGTATACTGGTAGTCCAGTCTCCTCTCTCCAAGGGGTTTGTTCGGGCACAGACTTTAGGGGGCTGTCAACTTCAGGCAAGTCTAAGTTTTGTCTATGAAGTCGTTTGGCCTGATGGATAAAACTGCTTCTTTTCAATCGCCCCATAGCTAGGTTTTGGAATCTGTCCTTCATTGGATGGCTCGGCATACAGAGGAACTTTTCTGCCTGTGTTAGCACTTTCGTGTCTCTACGTTCTCTCAGTGCTTGTATCCTCCCCATTTTCTCCATCTCCACTATAGGCGTTGATTTCATTGCCCCCGTGATGACCCTAAGTGCCTGGTTTTGCACCTTATCTAGCTCTTGTAATGTGGTGTTTGATGCTGGACACCATGCAGCTGACCCATATTCCAGGTGTGGTCGTATGCCCTGCTGGTAGACTTTACTATGTATTTTCCCGCTGGCTCCCCATGTGGTTCCACTTAGTTTTCTCAGGATGGCTAGCTTCCTCCTGGCCTTTGTTGCTGCCTTGTTGATGTGTTGCTTCCATGTCAGCCTATCATCGAACGTAACTCCGAGATAGGTGGGTTGTTTATCTTCTCTCAGGAGCTCTCCATTTATCTTGATGACACCAGCTTTTTGTTTTGGAGAGAGGGTGAAGAGCGTAGTGCTGCTCTTATCTGTATTGATGCTGACACACCATCTATTTGCCCATGAGGTTAAGGCATCTATAACTCTTTGTAGCAGTTTGGTGCCCACTGTTGCATGCTCATCTGTGCACCATATTACCAGGTCATCAGCGTACATTGCCACTTTCATTCCATGTGATAGTTCAGCAACCAGGTCGGATCGATAGCACTGGTAGCCTCTGATTTTGAAGGCTATGTCTTGGTTGAGGTGGGTTTCTTGCAAGCAGCATACATTTACTTGCTCTTCATGTAAGATATATTCGAGCTCTAATTTTTTGCTGTAGCCATCTTTTTTACTGTTGACGCCTTCAGCATTCCAGTGCATTATTTTAAGTGGTCTTTGCTTTGCTTGGCCAGTAGCTCTATTCTCATGCCTCCTGGCTCCACGGGGGCAACTGAAAAGGACCTCCAGTAGTAAGGGTTGGGCCCTTCCGAGGCAGAGGGCCTGGCACTGCACCTGCCTGGGTGTCCATCACAGGGCGAGTGCCATAACGTTCTGTAGATATAGGCATATTTCCATTGCGCTTGTGCGCGGCATCCTGATTGCTGTGGTGCGCCTCTTGGCTGGTTGCCTCCGTCTTCAGTACCTTGACTTGCTAGGGCAGACTGTGGTCTTGCTCTAGTATAGGAGGGCCTGGCCAGTCTTGGTTTTTCGGCCGCTGGTGGCTGTACTTGCGCCCCATCTCCACATCAAGGAGCTGGCCTCGATGGGGACTAATTAGTCAAAGGGCATTGCTTTGCACTCTGTCGAGAGACTCTTGGTTTGTTTTGGAGCAGGTTGTAAGCAGTGAGTTGTTGTATTCTATCACAGAACGAACATAGCCAAGGTACAAGGATCTCAGAGTATCCTTATCTGACCCCCATGTAGTGCCAGCAAGCCTCTTCGATAGTTGTAATCGCCTCAGTGCTTTGTTTTTGTATTTTCAATATGGTTCTTGAGGCTGAACTGCCGATCAAGTGTGACTCCAAGATACATGGGATGTTCTGCTTTTGTCACTTGTTGTTTGTCTAGCCACAGGTTGATATTCTTCTTGGCTACTTTATGGCTTTTGGTAAAGATAGTGTACACTGTCTTTGTATAGTTGACCTTTAGTTTCCATATTTGACAGTACTCATGCTGTCTCCTAAGGCCTCCGTTTAGTCTTTGAGCTTCACTTTCAGCGTTCTCATGACTCTGCCATATTGCCAGGTCATCAGCGTAAAGAACTTTTTCGGATTTGATCTGGTCGGCTAAGTCATTGATATAAATGAGAAATAGAGTGCAGCTTAATAATGAGCCTTGTGGTAAGCCCTCCTCTAAGACTTCTTTGGATGAGATTGCATTGTTTATCTTTGTCGGGATTGTTAGATCAATCAAAAAATATTTTATCCAGTTGTATAACCTGCCATGAATTTCCATGCCAATCATCTTCATCAGGAGACCTTTTCTCCAGACATGATCACAGGCTTGCTGGAGGTCAAAGAAGATGGCCACAGTATCCAATGAGGTTTTTTTGTTATTTTCCAACTCTCTCACAGCCGTATGTTAACACTGAGACATTTGAATTAAACAGACGAAGCTTGGTATGTATATTCAACTGATCGTAATTTCCAACTAGATAATCTATTGAAGGCGCTAGCTGCCAAAGCAACTGTTGGATTTCTCTTGTTGTGTCACCATCCTGAGTCATTTTACTGCCTAAATAATTGAAACTTTCAACTTTCTGTAGTTTTTCCCCGTTCAAGATGATATCAAAGGTCTCGTTAGAAAAGTTCATAGCTTTTGTTTTAGAGGCATTTATTTGGAGACCTATTTTAACCGAGAGATGACACAAATTATTTATTGCTTCTTGGGATTGTCTTGGTGTTGAACTTAAGAATGCTACATCATCTGCGAAATCCAGGTCCCCCAGGAATTTTCCATTTGTCCATTTTATACCCAATTGTTCATTGTGGGATAGTTTCTCATAAACCCAATCAATGCTATTCCAAAAAGTAGTGGTGACATAATACAGTTTCACCCTGTTTCTACTGTTAAACCATTCTGTATTCCCTTTATTTGTTCTAACACAACATCTTGCATTGTCATATAGCGCTTTGATTATATTCACATATTTTGTTGGAAAACCATAGATTGTAAGTATCTTCCACAATGATGGGCGGTGTAGACTATCAAAGGCTTTTTGAAACTCGACGAAGGTGATAATAAGTGGCGATTGCCTTTCCACTGATTCTTCTATAATTGTTCTTAGTGTGAATATTTGATCAATACATGATCGTTTCGGCCTGAAACCCGCTTGTTCTTCTCTGATCTTTTCGTCAGCATGCAATTTAAGTCTTTCTAACATCATGCAACATAATAATTTTCCATTTACTGATAATAGAGATATACCACGCCAGTTATTACAGTCTGATAGATCACCTTTCTTCGGTAACTTTACAATAATACTGTCTTTCCATTGTTGTGGTGGTTGTTCTTCTCTCCATACTTCATTTATATATCTAAAATTCTCAAGAGGTTGTTGTCATTAACTGCTTTAATCATTTCCCCTGAAATTTCGTCAACTCCAGCAGCTTTAAAATTTTTTAATCTTTTAACGGCTTGTTTGATCTCGTCCAGCGTGAATTCATCGCAAGTTATTGGCAAGGTGGTTGTGGATGTTTCATTATTAAAATCAGGTGTTACTGTTGGTGGTGGTCTGTTTAGCACCTCCATGAAGTGCTCAGCCCATCTCTTCATTTGTTCTTTTTCTGTTGGTATTGAATCCCTAATTTACCTTTAACAGGTGTTTCCATAGCAGTAGGCTGGTGACATAGTTGTTTTGTAATTTGATAAAGGCACCTACTATTACCAGTTCTTGCAGCATTTTCAGCTTCTACGGCCAGTTCATTGATGAAATGTCTTTTATCTCTTCGAGTTTTTGTCTTCACTTCTTTATTTAACAAGTTATAAGTTAGTTTGCAAGATTCAACTGCATTATGTGTACTTGCCGCTAGTAGTTTAAGTTTTGCTGTTTTCCTTTCTTGTATTTTATCCCAAGTATCTTCTCTCATCCATTTTTTCTTTTTATGTACTAGGTATCCGGTGGTCGCTACAGCTGCTTCTGTCATTGCTGTTCTCAGTTGTTCCCATTTAGTATCGATTGTCTTGGTGGTGATATCGTTGTCAATTTTGCCTAAAGCATCGAAATAGTTGTTCATTTTGACATTATATTCCTTCTTTATATCATTTGATTGCAGTCTGTGTACATCTATTCTTCTATTTTTATTCATGACATAGAATACTGGAACTCTCAAGGAACCAACAGAGACGTGTTTTTATCATTCTTTCAGCAATTCTGCCCAGGAATGATGTTAGAGATATTGGATGATAGCTTTTGGGTTCATCTGGGGGTTTGTTGGTTTTTAAAATGGGGACAATATGTGCATTCCTCTAGGCTTTTGGGAGTTTGCCTAATCTCCATGTCTTATTGATTAGCTTGAGGATTGCTTCTCTCCCATATTGGCCCAGGTGGAGTAGCATTTCATTATAGATCTTATCCAGCCCTGGGGACTTTCTAGGTTTTAATTTCTTCAGGGCATGCTCTAACTCTTTCATGCTAACCCTGGGTCACCTCAGGGGCGCATTCCCATAGTCAGTTATGATTGAAGGGGCTATTATTATTATTCATGCTAAATTCTTCTTCGAATAGGGAAGCATTGACCGTTGAGGCTTTCTCTTGTTTCTTTAACTGCCATAGTTGTTTCCTGTCCAGCTGTGTGAGTTTTCCTGCTCTATTCACAGTGGCAAAGTAATGGTTGAAGTGTTCTGCTTTCTTTTGGTCTTTGCGATTGTTTTCCTTCCGTCTATCACTGGCTTTGGATTCATCCTTCTACTTTCTACAGAAAGATTATTTACTAATGCCCATGCTTTATTTCCATTCGATCTGAGATCTAAGTTGGAGCATGTTTCTGTCCATTTATCTTTTTTGGCCTTCTTAACTGTAAATTTTACTTTGGCACATCCTTTATTGTACTGAATCTTTGCCTCTTATGAGAGTGTGATCTTAAGTGTTGTTCTGGCTTTGTTTCTTTCAGATATAGTAATTTGTAATTCTTTGTTCCAGAAAGGTTTAAATGGCTTCCGGCTGCCCCTTGGGATGGACTGAAAAGTTGCATTCAATATTGATTTTGTCATTTCTTCACTGAATGTTTCAAGACAGTTGGTATCAATGTTTTCTAGGAGACGATCTGATGTTTTTGGAAAAGTCTCCAATTTGCTTTTTGAAAATTCCAGCGAGTTCTCTGCTTGAAACATGCTTTACTGGGGGTGCTTATAGTGGTGAGGAGTGGTTGTGGTCACTTCCAGTGTCGTCCAGAACCTGAAAATGACTTAAGTCTATTAGGTCAGATGAGCAGATGGTCAAGTCAGGTTGGCTGAGAGAAAGGTGGGCCCTGTGCAGCAAAGTTGGTGGGGACTCTGTATCTTGTAATACTGACAGGTTAGTTGTTCCACAGGTCTCTTCAATGTACCTTCAATGTTGTAATCAGGATAACCCCAACGGGGTGAGTGTCCATTTAAGTCCCAGGCAAGAAGGGTTTTGAGATACTGTGTCTTGTTTAGTTCTGGTATGTTGCATCTTGTCTGAGGTGGGCTGTATACATTGTATATCTTGTTCTTCCTCTTCCTCGTTCGCCCTGAAAAGGACGGTGGTTGCGTTGTGTCTGTTTACGCCGTAACTATGATATCTGCACCTTTCGGTCGACACATCCGACTTCAGCACGGCATTTTTTAGGGATCGGGTTTGCCTTCCCATTGCGATCCGTACTCGCTCAGCCAGACTGCACTGCTGCAGACTGTTTCCAGGACCACCACGTGGAGGTGGAGTACAGTCTTGACCAGCTCTGGTTTGCTGGTCCTGATGCAAGCAGTCAAGCTATGGGTCGCTGACTGCATTCACTATTGCTGCATCTTTGGGTCCCATACATTGTATATAGTATATTTGCCTCCATTGTGCCAAATATTACCTGTGAGGAAATTTTAAAGACTTTATCTAAATTCACCCCGCCCTTATTCATTTTACAATTGTAAACGATAATTGACTATTACATTTTATTATCTGTAAATATACAAACGTATAGTTGATTTAGTGATTTTAAGTTAACTGCACCCGTATGTCTCAGTCATTTTAAATACCTATAACAGATTTAAGTAATATTTTACTGAGTTAAATCAGTTGGGGGCTCATCAGAACGAGCAAAATCCTAACTCTTAGAAGGTCAGGAAAGATAAAAAGTTTACACAGCCTGGATTCTATCAGCCAGAGTACTTGATTTCTTTAAATTCCTATGAGGCTCCCTAGAATTGAAGCACCATTCTTCAATTCACATCTCTGCCAAGGGTAATCTTGAGCAAAAGGTAGCTTTGAAGACCCTTAGTAGATACTCTGGATTTTGGCCATTGTTGGACCATCACTGCAGAGCAAGGGGAGTAAATCCCGTGACAATGTGCTTTCATTATCTAGATGGTACACTAATTTTTAAAATATGCAATGCTTGCTTTGGCAGTAGTTTGTTCTGTTTTTATGTTCTTAATTGCTTAGTTTTTTATGGTGCCTGATTTTACTGACGATGGCAAAGTATTTTTGTAAACATTTCTACTTTTTTTTTTTTTTCCATGAATGCTTCTATCTTTGCTTTCGTTTTATGATGTCCTGCCTATGCTGTGAATTTATTGTTAAAGCATTTTGCTGGGTTCTTTTTTTTGGCTTGTGTTCACTCTTGTACAATATATTCTAGATCTGGAGTCCAGACAGGGCTGAAGCTTTTGTGGCTTCATTTTTTTATTGTTATGTTAGTGATTTCTAGCAGGGTCTTTGTGATTTTATTGTGAGAATTCCATCTTGTATTTAATATATTAATGCTGCTGAATCTGCTATCTGAAAGTGTTGGTTATTTTATCCAGTTACAATATTTTTAGTTTCAGGAGGTCTTTCTCTTCTGTCTGGATTTGTTGTGTCTTTCTACAGTAATTAGTGATGGTCTGTTATCACTTTCAATGTCTACTAGGACGTTGTAGGGGATAATATGTGTGATGTCAGGTGGTACCTTGGTCAGGTCAAGTCTGCAGACTATGCCTGTATATCTGGTCAAAAGAGTAGGTTCAGTTTTAGGAGTATGTTTGATATGTTGCAGATTTCCACTATTTCCCTGCTATTTTGTTGTATGTTTTATATCCCCTTGATGATGAATGGGCATTGGAGTCTCCAGCCATGAAAGTTTTCTAAAATGTGGTGTCTTGCAAGTTTATGTTTCCTACAGATGTTTGGGGGGCAGGAAATATTAATAAATGGTGTATTTTTCTCTTTAAATCAGCAATGGGCTTGCTGCATGTCTACATCACCACCTTTGGAAGAGTTTCTTGCTTTTATTTGATTGTCATTTGTTATGGGTGTCAAGAGTCCTTGACATTCACAGGGGTCCTGGGAGTATCCATGGATGTTAATGATTTTTCTCAGTGGTGAAATTTCCTGGAGCACTGCAATAAGGTTCTTTTTTCATTTGTTTTAAGCAGATATTATTTCTAATTCAGTATGCCAACAACGTTGATTTGTAGTGTGTTTATATTTCTGGTAGTAGACTTTTTGCAAGTAGCCTGGGTTGTTACTGCTGTGCACGGATCTTGCTTACAGAGGCATAATTTGAGGTCAATAACTGAATAGATTATTTTCATTGGCATTATCTACATAATAGATCTAGGTTTTTCCTGTATATTTTCTTAAATTCTGCACCCATCTGGTTTTAAATTAGCCTTGAGGAAAAGGTGAGCAGCATACTGTACATTCCTCACAATCCAAAAGGCTTTCCCTATGTGAAGGCTATCCCAAGAAACTGTCACATTCTACATATAGCCACTTCCAAGCACCCCTTACTTGTTATCCATCCATTGTGGCATCCTGTTGTCTGCAGCCAACTAGGTAAAAGTCTGAGTAAACTATGGGGTTTGGATGACTCACCTAAACTTAGTGTGCAGTGCTGGGTTCTCATCATGTTGCACCACAAAACAGTATTTATATACATGGAGGCATATCTGGTATCATCCCTATAGACCACCATCTAAGCACAATGCTAAAGTATGTAGATGTGAACCTCTGTCTGTGAGGCTAATTACACTCTCATTGACATGTTGAGAACCCAGCATTGCACACTAAGCTTAGAGGAGTCACGTGAGCCTGAGATGTAACTCTGGTTTTTACCTAGTTGCCCATGCATAGAGACATATTTGGAGTCACCCTTATATTATCACCAGCTATGCACAATGCTATAGTATGTAGATTTGGATATAAACCTCTGTGAGGCTAAGCACACCCTCATTGACTCTTGAAATCATCCACACACTTCTAGGGATTCCCACTGCTGAGAACCAAGCATTGCACACTAAGCTTTGAGGAGTCACTTGAGTCTCAGACATAACTCTGGCTTCCACCTGGTTGTGTGCATGCAGGAGGATCTCACTACGGATCCCATGATAGGCAGGGGAAGCTGAGAAGTGGCCCTATGTAAGACATAACAATTCCTTTGGAGAGCCCAGAACCAGAGCATAGTATTTTAGCTCCGCATACTTGGAGAGCCCACTTGAATGGTAGGAATGCACAGTATGCCACATGCTTCTTCCTCCTAGCTGGGAACTAGATGTGATGATCCTTTAAATGCAAGCCAAGCTGGAGAAACTGGAGCTCATGACTTCAACTCAACACATGTTGGAATGGCAGTGAAGCCACAGGAAAAGCCTAGATCTACAGTGTAGATAATACCAAGGACTATTCAACTTGGTATTGGCTGCAAAAGAGTGAAAAGCTCAGCAGCTCTAATTAAACAACAACAACCTGGTTGCCTGTGTGGTAGTTGCTATCTTATGAATAAATGCCATGGCCAGTGGGCCTTTGTTACCAGGAATTCTTGTCGCTTGCACCTGGGGCTGTGGAAATTGAATAGTGGTTAACGTGTTCATTTTCAAAAAGTATTTCCTCTTGAGTTTCTAAACGGATTCATTTTTTCTGGAAGTCTATTAAATTTCCCATTGACTATTCAGTATTTCATGATCTGTAATTCTAACTTGTAAATCATCTTAAGGAACATCACAACGAATATGACTGTTACATACAAACAAGACGGCAATCTTGGATTCAGAGTTTAACTTAACTGTACAATCTCAAGACAAGTTAAAACATGTAAGTCTCGATCACCAGCTCAACACCACTAAACTTCAACTGTCTGTGGCTGGAGTTCAGTTTATTCAAGTTCCAATAAAGGATGATATGTGATCAAGGCATTGTCTTGACTGTCATGAAGCAGTTAAGAAATGTTAAGTGTCTTATCAATCTCCATCTAACATATTTTCTTTCACATGATGATCGACTGGTTATCTGAGTCATGCAGAAACAATCTCTGGTCTTTTTGAAATCATGGTACTAGCAAATTTTCCGAAAACATTTCAACGTGGCTGATATTTGCTGTTGTGTCAGTTGTAGCTGATTGTCACTAAATATTTATACCTTAATTTCCTACCCTATGTAACTGCAAGTTTGTAAGTAGTAAAGATAAACATTTTTTAATCTACTTTGAGTGATGGCTGCCATGGCAGACCTGAGAGAAATTTCTCTCTACTAATGTGGAAAATTGAAAACAATGTCCTTAGACTATAGCCTGAGAAGTGTCTAAATTCTCATTTTGATTGCAGTTTATACATATTGTCACAGCGCTATTTAGCAGTGCATCTGTAGTATTGTGTTCAGCCAGAAAGTTAGCCAGGCAATGCCGGTCTAGCTGAACGGGTATGTCATGTGACTACCGGAAGCCAGGAAATCAGGCGCAAATGCGATCAGTTAGAATCTGGCTGCCGTCCTGCATGGACGCTGATACTTCCCTTTGCCAGCAAGTTAGCTGTGAAATTCATGTTATGGACTATTTGTGCTGAATGCTTGCCATTTTGGTTCTGGTAGATTATGACGTGTAATTCTAGATCTGTGTAGTGTCTAGTGGGTATTTTCTACAGGCCGTAAATTTATAAGTTGACACTGATTTGAGGTTGTCTTTGTCACAGTTTTTGCCGCTCAAGTGAGCGATAGTCATTACAGGGTATTCTCAGTGTAAGTCGTACCGTCGTGTATGATGATGATAGATTGAGCTGTTATGCAAGTTTGTAAAAAAAGTGTCAGGTGATGGTGTGCTACACAGATAAGAGCAACAGCACCAGATGAGAGTTTGGAAGGGAGAGTTTAGAGGAAGTGTGTAGTTTCAAGTACGTAGGGTTGCATGTGTCCGTAAAAGGAGGAATAGGCCAGAAGATATTGAAACTCTGAACAGTGAAGAGCAGGAACAAACAGCAGATGCTATTCAGTTTCATGATCTAGGCTTCTTGGAGTTTGATAAGACATCAAAGTCATTTTATCATATGCACTGAAGACAGAAATGATCATTTTGGGTTTGAAGTACTTTCAAAATAGTGAAGGGCCTTTTATTCCCACATGAAATCGATCAGTGAATAAAAGATGGATGGTTTAAAAGAACGTTGGGAAATGGATATGGAGAGAAAGTTTGGTGCTCTTGGCATATTTATTCTTCATAAAACAGACAACCTTTTGTTTTGGTTGTTTGCTATTTTCTCAAACTGACAATCAGTCTTCATTGGAGCAGGAAAATGGGTTAAATTACTGAAAAGCACCAAAAAGGTTTAGCACCCATGAAAATGCAGAAAATCCTCTATACTTTTTCACCCAATGGAAGGAAATGGAAAGAAGCTTTTAGAAAACAGAGGAATCACTGACATAGAGCTTCAAGCTCAAATTGCAACAGAAAAACAATGATAGCGAGATATTCTGCATATAATTCTCCATTGCATAAAATGTAAAGGAACTACAAACTTTACATTCCGTGGTCACAAGGAATCTATTAGACAGGAAGAGGAAAGCAACAAAAAGAAATGTTCTTGGGTTACTAAAGTTGTTAGCAAATGTTGGTCCTGTCCTGAAAGAACATCTCAGTAATGTGGAATAGCGCCCTGGAAAAACACCATATTTATCTCTTTTAGTGCCGAATGAATTTATTCTGCTGATGGCTTCTATTCCATCCGAAAGGCCAAATATACTGACCTCGTATTTGATTCTACTCCAGATCAGGCTCATTGAGAGCACTGTGACAGATAATTTGGAGGAAGGTACAGATTTGATGAAAGAATAAAAGATAATATATAGATGATAGGATTTCAGTCTACAAGTTGAATGAACTGTCTCTCCTCGGGATTTAGTCCACTAAAAATCCTTAATTCAAAGAGAATTCTTGTGACTAAACAGGATATTTTCTGGATGATAAATTCTTTCTCAGGAATCCTACTAAGAACTATGCAGACTACATAAAGTTGAGAATGAGATGTGGTGCCCAGCCCACATTAACTCTTTGACTCCATAATTATTTTCCACCCTGTGCCATAATTATTTTTTGAAGAATTCTAAACGGTGAAGTGTACTGACTTTTAGTGTAAATTTTATGTTAATCTTTTTCTGTGAACATGTACTTATTATATACCATGTAGGAAAATGGATAGAGAATTGTAATATATAACGTCTTTGGTAGTATTAACACAAGTGTGTTCGTTATACTTAAAACATTTTGCTTGTAAAATTGAAAAACACTAAAAAGTTAACTGTAGAATACGATCTTACCAAAGACAAATTACTGTTGTAGACAATAAAACTTTCTTTTTAGTCTTCAAACGTCAAGTTAATCCATATACAAAGTAAAAAAAACATTGCTTATGGCCACAATTAGTACATTTAGTGTTATTCACACCAGTTTTTCTGTGGTCCCTTGTAAGAAAAAAATAAATTTTGCAATCGTGCATTACGTAATTTTCAAACAAATAAAGAAGAATAACGTCATATAAAAACTTTTTTACTCTTGTTTAATGTTTTATACTAGACTACAGAAAATTATGGAAAAAGTAAAAAGAAGAGACATCACAATTTTGATGGGTGACATGAATGCAAAGATAGGTACAGTCAACACCGGCTTTGAAGAAGTCATGGGAAAACGGGCTAGGAATAATGAATGAAAATGGGGAACTATTCTCAAACTTCTGTGCTTCAAATCAACTGGCTATAGGAGGAAGCATGTTTCCACATAAGAGAATACACAAGGCAACATGGATATCACCAGACCATAGAACAGAAGATCAGATTGATCATATATGCATAAACAAGAAGTTTAGATCATCATTGCAGGATGTAAAGGTATATAGAGGAGCAGATGTGGCATCAGACCACCACCTTCTGATAGCCAAAGTAAAAATGAAACTCAAGAGATATGCAGCAATGCAAAATTATAGACAACAATTTAATGTAGGACATCTAAGAAATCAAGAAACAAGAGACAAATTTGCGGTCACAATATCCAACAAATTCCAGGTGCTCCAACAGCTGGAAGATGCAGAGAATACAGAAGACTATTGGCAGCAAATCAAAACGGTATGGAATGAGACATGTGAAGAAATACTGGGGAAAAGGGAACGACAACAAAAAAGCATGGATAACAACAGAAACCATCAATAAGATAAAAGACAGGAAAAACAAGAAAGCAGATTTAAACACAAGCAAAACCAGAAGTTCCAAAGCCAAGGCTCAAGAAGTGTACACAGAAGCAAACAAATAAGTAAAAAGAAGTATCAAAAGAGACAAGAGGAAGTATATTGAGGAGTTGGCAAGAGAGGCAGAAGATGCTGCAGCCAAAGGGAATATGAGAGAACTGTATAACAGCACAAAGAAGCTAACGGGGAAATACAAGCAAACAAGTTGCTTCATAAAAGACAAGAATGGAAAATGCTCAGCAATATACAAGAGCAAATGAAGAGGTGGACAGAATATTTTGAGGACCTCAATAGACCAGCTCCACAAAACCCCTCGGACATCCAGCCAGCAGAAGAAGAGCTACAAATTAACGGTGAAAGACCAATGAAGGAAGAAATAAAGAAAGCCATAAAGCTTCTAAGAGATGGAAAAGCGTCTGGACCTGATGGCATTCCAGCAGAGGCCATCAAGGCAGATATCGACACGGCTACAGAGATGTTATATAAATTACTTGGTAAAGTCTGGGAAAAGGAAGATATACCAGCAGAATGGAAGAAAGGATATCTGGTTAAGTTGCCTAAGAAGGGAAATTTACAAGAGTGCACAAATTATAGAGGAATAATGTTACTTTCAGTGCCAGGAAAATTTTAAACAGGATTATCCTTGAAAGATTAAAAGAGTCCATAGACAAGAAACTGAGAGATGAACAAGCAGGTTTTCGACAAAACAGATCCTGTACAGACCAGATAGCCACTTTGAGAATAATAGTTGAACAAAGTCTGGAATGGAATTCACCACTATACATCGGATTTGTGGACTACGAAAAGGCATTTGACAGTGTAGACAGAGAATCACTTTGGAAATTGATGAGGCATTATGGAGTTCCCCTGAAGATCATTAATTTACTAAAGAAAACATATGAAGACATGACATGCAGAGTTCTTCAAGAAGGACAGCTTACAGAACCGTTTGGGATAAGAACAGGAGTTCGACAGGGATGCCTCTTGTCTCCATTTCTTTTCTTACTAGCAATAGACTGGGTTACGAGAACATCAACAACACACAACAGAAATGGAATCCAGTTGGATGATCTGGATTTTGCTGATGACTTAGCTGTTCTGTCCCATAACCGTAATCAGATGCAGGACAAATTGAAAACACTCGATGAGAGGTCACAGCAATTGGGTCTGAAAATACACAGGGAAAAGACAAAGATAATGAGAATAAATGCAGGTAATGATAACAGGGTTGAACTTGAAGAAGCACCAATACGAGATGTAGAATCGTACACATATCTTGGCAGCAATATAGACAAAGTTGGAGGGACAGACAGTGATATCAAAATAAGAATACAAAAAGCAAGAGGAGCTTTCATTGCATTGGGAAATATATGGAGATCAAGAGAAATCGGATCCAACACGAAAATAAGAATCTTCAACTCAAATGTCGAGTCAGTCCTTTTGTATGGCTCTGAGACATGGAGAACAACAGAGACAACTACCAAAAACACCCGTGTGTTACCGGGGCCCGAAAGGGGAGCAAAGAATAGTAACACTGTCCCCTGCCAGGCATGTCGTAGAAGGTGACTAAGGAGGGTTGGGCATGGGGCCGGTTACCCCATCCTGTAAAAAAAAATTTAAACCACAAAAAACTTCAACAAATATGGACAAGTCAAATAAAGGAAATAAAACACAGCCATCCAAGACAGGGGAAGGTCCTCTCGCGGGGAGGCGTATGATGCAACACAGAGAAAGCCGAAAGGAGTCTGTGTTGCTGACTAACCTTCTTTCTTCTAGGAGAACTTCCAGATTTGGCACCTGGAATGTTCGGACATTAAACGAACAAGGGAAAGTGGCGCAAGTAGCAGCAAAAATGAGGGAATACAAAATCGAGGTTCTGGGAATGTGTGAAACAAAGTGGAAGGGGGTAGACAGGAAGAAACTCATCACAGGTGAATTGGTGCTGTCCTCAGGACATGAAGACGAAACTTCACACCACAGTGAAGGGGTAGCTCTTATGTTATCTAAAGAAGCACAGAAAGCACTCATTGAATGGGAAGCTGTTGGACCCAGAATAATAACAGCTACTTTCAAAACAGCTAAAAAGAAAATTCATGTAAATGTCATCCAATGTTATGCACCAACTAATGACAAAGAAGAGTCTGTGAAAGAAGCATTTTATACTAAACTACAGGAAATTATGGATAAAGTAAAAAGAAGAGACATCACAATTTTGATGGGTGACATGAATGCAAAGATAGGTACAGTCAACACCGGATTTGAAGAAGTCATGGGAAAACATGGGCTAGGAGTAATGAATGAAAATGGAGAACTATTCGCAAACTTCTGTGCTTCAAATCAACTGGCTATAGGAGGAAGCATGTTTCCACATAAGAGAATACACAAGGCAACATGGATATCACCAGACCATAGAACAGAAAATCAGATCGATCATATATGCATAAAGAAGAAGTTTAGATCATCATTGCAGGATGTAAAGGTATATAGAGGAGCAGACGTGGCATCAGATCACCATCTTCTGATAGCCAAAATAAAAATGAAACTCAAGAGATATGCAACAATGCAAAATTATAGACAACAGTTTAATGTAGGACAGCTAAGAAATCAAGAAACAAGAGACAAATTTGCGGTCACAGTATCCAACAAATTCCAAGTGCTACAACAGCTGGAAGATGTAGAGAATACAGAAGACTATTGGCAGCAGGTCAAAACGGTATGGAAGGAGACATGTGAAGAAATACTGGGGAAAAGGGAAAGACAACAAAAAGCATGGATAACAACAGAAACCATCAATAAGATAAAAGACAGGAAAAACAAGAAAGCAGAGTTAAAAACAAGCAAAACCAGAAGTTCCAAAGCCAAGGCTCAAGAAGTGTACACAGAAGCAAACAAAGAAGTAAAAAGAAGTATCAAAAGAGACAAGAGGAAGTATATTGAGGAGTTGGCAAGAGAGGCAGAAGATGCTGCAGCCAAAGGAAATATGAGAGAACTGTATAGCAGCACAAAGAAGTTAACAGGGAAATACAAGCAAACAAGTTGTCTCATAAAAGACAAGAATGGGAAACTGCTCAGCAATATACAAGAGCAAATGAAGAGGTGGACAGAATATTTTGGGGACCTTCTCAATAGACCAGCTCCACAAAACCCGCTGGACATCCAGCCAGCAGAAGAAGAGCTACAAATTAACGGTGAAAGACCAACGAAGGAAGAAATAAAGAAAGCCATAAAGCTTCTAAGAGATGGAAAAGCGTCTGGACCTGATGGCATTCCAGCAGAGGCCATCAAAGCAGATATCGACACGGCTACAGAGATGTTATATAAATTACTTGGTAAAGTCTGGGAAAAGGAAGAGATACCAGCAGAATGGAAGGAAGGATATCTGGTTAAGTTGCCTAAGAAGGGAAATTTACAAGAGTGCACAAATTATAGAGGAATAATGTTACTATCAGTGCCAGGAAAAGTATTAAACAGGATTATCCTTGAGAGATTAAAAGAGTCGATAGACAAGAAATTGAGAGATGAACAAGCAGGTTTTCGACAAAACAGATCATGTACAGACCAGATAGCCACTTTGAGAATAATAGTTGAACAAAGTCTGGAATGGAATTCACCACTATACATCGGATTTGTGGACTATGAAAAGGCATTTGACAGTGTAGACAGAGAATCACTTTGGAAATTGATGAGGCATTATGGAGTTCCCCTGAAGATCATTAATTTAATAAAGAAAACATATGAAGACATGACATGCAGAGTTCTTCATGAAGGACAGCTTACAGAACCATTTGGGATAAGAACAGGAGTGCGACAGGGATGCCTCTTGTCTCCATTTCTTTTCTTGCTGGCAATAGATTGGGTTATGAGATCATCGACAACACACAACAGAAATGGAATCCAGTGGACTCTGACTAAGCAGTTGGATGATCTGGATTTTGCTGATGACTTGGCTCTTCTGTCCCATAACCGTAATCAGATGCAGGACAAATTGAAAACACTCGATGAGAGGTCACAGCAATTGGGTCTGAAAATACACAGGGAAAAGACAAAAATAATGCGAATAAATGCAGGTAATGATAATAGGGTTGAACTTGAAGAAACACCAATACAAGATGTAGAATCATATACGTATCTTGGCAGTAATATAGACAAAGTTGGAGGGACAGACAGCGATATCAAAATAAGAATACAAAAGGCAAGAGGAGCTTTCATTGCATTGGGAAATATATGGAGATCAAGAGAAATAGGATCCAACACGAAAATAAGAATCTTCAACTCAAATGTGAAGTCAGTCCTATTGTATGGCTCTGAGACATGGAGAACAACAAAGACAACAACCAAAAAGCTACAGACTTTCATAAATGGGTGCTTGCGTAGAATAGAGGGATTAAAATGGTATGACAAGGTTACCAACGTAGAACTGATGACAAGAACTAGACAAGTGCCAGTGGAACAAGAGATGAGAAGAAGACGATGGCGATGGATAGGACACACACTGAGGAAACCTGTTGATAGCATTACAAGGCAGTCCTTGTTCTGGAACCCGCAGGGCAAGAGAGGCAGAGGAAGACCAAGAAGTACATGGAGAAGAGAGTTGGAAACAGAGGTGAAAATGATGAGGAGAACATGGAAAGAACTTGAGATGATGGCACGTGACAGGAGGACTTGGCATGTATTTGTTGAAGGCCTATGCTCCTTTGGGAGTGGAGGGTTATGAATGAAACTACCAAAAAGCTACAGACTTTCATAAATGGGTGCTTGCGTAGAATAATAATAATAATAATAAATTCTTTAAGCGCCAAACACGGCGCATAAGGCAGAAACCAGTGCTCTCCAGGTTGTTCGTTGTGACGCCACTCCTCTTAGCTCTTGCACATTATTTAGGCCCAACGTTCTTCCTTCTCTTATTATTGTTCTTCTGAGTGTTTCTTTTGGTCTTCCTTTTTTCCTCTTACCCTCAGGAACCCAAGTGAGCGCCTGTAGTGGTATTCTGTTGTTTTGCATTCGTAGGACATGACCGATATATGACCATCTTCTTTTCCTTATATAGTCGGAGACATATTTCTGCCTAGAGTCTTCTCTTATTTGTCGATTAGTCTTGAATTCTTTCCAACTGATGTTCATGAGTTTTCTAAGACATTTGTTCTCGAATGTATTCAGCTTGTTGCGTAGAATAGAGGGATTAAAATGGTATGACAAGGTTACCAACGTGGAACTGATGACAAGAACTAGACAAGTGCCAGTGGAACAAGAGATGAGAAGAAGGCGATGGATAGGACACACACTGAGGAAACCTGTTGATAGCATTACAAGGCAGTCCTTGTTCTGGAACCCCCAGGGCAAGAGAAGCAGAGGTAGACCAAGAAGCACATGGAGAAGAGAGCTGGAAACAGAGGTGAAAATGATAAGGAGAACATGGAAAGAACTTGAGATGATGGCACATGACAGGAGGACTTGGCATGTGTTTGTTGAAGGCCTATGCTCCTTTGGGAGTGGAGGGTTATGAATGAATGTTTTAATAGTATCCCTAGCTTCATCTTCTACCAAGAACTAGTGATTAGATGTTACGGTAGGTCTAGTTTTGTTGCTTTTTGGTCGGCAAGAATATGACTACGCCCACTCATCAACTAAATCTAGTGTGTCTAGCTTTTCTGCACAGATTCCGTATTTTGACAACAAACTGTGACTACCAAACAATCATCATCAATGTCAGCAATGTTTCAAAGTAGTTTGACACAATTATTTGCTTAGGAGACTTAGAAAATGTAAATATAAAGCATGACATATTTCTCTAGCAATAACAACGAAAAATGCAACACGCGAATCGTCACAAAAATTGTGATAATAACATCAAAACACGCACATGTGCTGCTTAACTACAGTCAAATTAGTTGTTTAAATAGTAGCGGAAGTCATTCTACGAGTTTTAAAATACGAACTGCATTAAACGGATGATTTTTAGGGTTTATTCGTGATAAACTAAAAACCACGCTCTGAGCGTTGCTCTGGCACGGTGCGTTGAATTTTGCAATGCTCAGAGCGTTGGTCTGGAGTCAAAGAGTTAAAAATATCCCGACCCAATTGTGTTAATTCTATTACGACTCAGCTCCTAGGGTGTAGATTTAATTACTAAAAAAAATATTTTAAACACAGGCTTTGAATGCACTAAAAAGCCACAAATAATTTTTCACGGAGTTTATAGCTTGCAGTAAAATAATATAACATCAAAAAGCGTGGATCCATAAGTGTCTAATGAAGTATAAAGCAGAAGTTAATTTCATGTAGAATCAGCACCCCAGGCGAAGTTAATTTCATGTAGAATCAGCACCCCAGGCTTTTTGTCAATTTGATGTTACATTTTTTGACTGCAAGCTATAAACTCCGTGAAAAATTATTAGGGCTTTTTAGTGCATTCAAAGCCTGTGTTTAAAATATTTTTTTTAATATTCTTCTTTTTAGTGTTATTTTGTTGTTGTTTGTACATTTAAGTCAAATGTAATTGATCCGCTAATGACATTATCAGTTTGCGATAAACGAGTCCAGAGCACAGGAGGCGGATTTCATTATTCAGTATATTACACGGAAAGTTAATATTTTTTTGTTTGTTTTATTTTTTTTTAAATTTTGATTAGAGTTGTAAATTACATTATTTTAAATGTAGTTGTCAGTTGCGTGTATGTCTGTGCACGCACGTGCGATAGTGTGTGTGTGTAGAGGGAGGAGAAGTTTTAATATTTGTCTCAAAAAAGACAATCTTGTTGGAAAGAATACACCTAGATTATTTGCAGTTATCGCCCATTTCACTGATGAAACAATACAAACAAACAAAATTAATGTTAATGTTATTCATTTTATCATTTTTACGATTGATTATTGTATTGTCATCCGGAATACACAACTATGCCAAGTTTCAGGGCTATTGCTCATCTGGAAGTGATCGAAAAAATCGATTGCAAGATTTGAAGGTGACATACGTTGCAAGTTAAAGAAAAGCCTGTAAAAACAAATATACAGCCCAATTCCATATTACAAGAATAAATTACAACAGATTATGTTATGTTAAATTTACAAAAATGATAATAGATTCTCACAACTGAATATGTTTAAAATTTACAACTATAAGCTCTGTTAACTAATTTATTAATGTTTCTGAGAAAAATAAGAATAAAATGGCATCATATGGACTGAATTAGCTTTTCTGTTATGGTTTTTCTGGGTACTTAAACTACTCATCTGAAAGTGTTGAGTGTGCTTCTGCTGCTGGACTTACAATTCTCTTGTTGCATAACGGGTTCAATCTGTCCCAGCACTTTAGGACCAGTACAGCAAGTACTTCTAGTAGGGTTTCAGAGGGTGGCAGGGGGCTGCTTCCTCTGTCTTGACTCAGGGCTCATCACCAACTGGGATGGATTAAGTCAGCCCTCCAAAACACTGCTTATGGTTACTGGATAGACCCCTGACAGGACTCAGGTAGGGTCTTCCGGTAGGTCAACCTGGTAGGACTGGATTGACAAACAATTGAAGCTACATTAGTGGCCTTGCCAGAGAAGTAATTTCCGTATCTGATGGACGATTAGCGTCCATCAGAAATCTAATTAAAACAATCATAGCTAACATCCAATAACTAGGTGCTATCTATTATCTATGAAATACTGCCTTAACTGATGTTATAAGCATACATGATGGATCTCAATCTATATCTGGCTGCCTGCTTGTTTACCGCAGTGATTTCCAACATATGGGCTGTTAGCTTCACCAACTGTGAAGTTTGAGAACCTCTGGTCTACCTTGTGCCCATAGAGCAGTAAAACCAATTTGGTGGTCATTGTTACCAATGGTTTGAAAACCTCTGGGTTATAGTTTCCCATGCTGCAGTAAAACCTGTTGGGGAGTGGGGTCATTGCTGCCAAGGTTTGAGAACCACTGATTTACATTCTTGGCACTTTAGCAGTAAATCTATTGTGAGTTGTTCCTGGTCTCAAAGCTTGAGAACCATTGGCTTACAGTGTCAGTCAAATTAGTACATTCATAACAATGGCTACAGTGCTGTTGCCTATCTTTACATATTTCTGTGTTTATGTTACAAACATTCATATAACAGGATAGTACAATAGCACAGGATACATGCATATAAATACATTAAAACATGACAGTGATAGTTCATAGGTGAAACCTTCAGTAAAAATCCTTCAGTAGTCTCAAGTAAAAAAAAATCAAGGAACATTAATTACTGTTACAATGAAGATGAAAGTACGTCTAGAACTTATCTAACACAAGATACTGAAATAATATGCTTTGGATAAACAATAATATTATTCATGTTATAAAATCAACAAAATTAGATCTACTTACTCGCTCAACTAAACCCAATGCTGTTTTAGATGGTCAGTGCCCCTCTGTAATCACCTTTACGGTACCACTAGGTGATGTTTCGTGGCAGTGGCCTGCCCGGCTTGGTTGATGCTTAGAGAATGATCTTCCGAAATTCACTACTAATTTTGGAGGATTTATTTTGCCTACTTTAGATGAGAGGTGTGCGGGAACTAACCTATTTGTTGCTGCCTAGTCCCACCCCAATTACACAAACATTGGGACTTGGCATTCTGATACCAGTTCAGGCGATTTGTTGTTTTAAATTAACTCCTCCCTGGTTGCTGAGGCCAAATGTCGCATGACAATAACGAGATGAATAGTACTTCCTCTCCATGTAGCTTGGAATAATGTGCTGAATTATTCCTTAGTGGGACGATGCTGCATACCTGTTTGCTAGAATAGTAATTATCCCCAAAGAAAACCCATGTTAGTAGCACAAGGCTTTCTTTGGTCAGAAGTTCACAGGGGAGGTGAAAGAAACTTTGCCAGTTCTTAAAAAGTGAACAAAGAGAGAGGTCTTCCTTTTAGAAGAACGAGAGAACCACTGATTTAGACAAGTGGTTGACTTTCTAGAAATAAGAGAGGAATGAGATATTCCGGTTTGAGGAAATAAAAAGAAGGAGGTGATTGCCCTACGTGACAAGCACAAAGCACAAAAATAGTTCATTAGGTTAATATTGATTTTCAGAAGGTGTAGAGGTTTGGAAGAGAGAGCGCCAGACTATCCTATCGGCTGTCTTCCTCCTGGCCTGGTTCCATTCTAGTCCTCGGTCCTTCAAAGATTGTCTAATGTTGTCCTCCCAGCGGACTCTGGGTCGCCCTGGGGGTCTGGATCCTTGGCTCTTTGTTTCCCATGCTTTAGAAGCAAACAATTTATGTAAAAGAGTTTTCCTTAGATTTGTTCATTTAAAACAAAAGGATCATTTTGGAAGTTAAAACTCATGATGCACTGATGGTGAATTTTTTTGGGTGCAAGTGAATCACTATAAATTTTTTTTTTTACATTCTACTCTCCGTTGGCAAAAGTTGAATGATGTCGTGACAATGGTTGTCAAATCTGAGTGTCAAACTTGATGGAGTTCTAGAATGGAGGTGTGAAACCAATTCATGAATAGTTTTATAGTTAGTTGAAATCTTGCAAAGCATGATTGATGATCAGCAAAGCAGGTGCTGAATAGAATTTTGATTTTTGTTTGGCTTTGCTTGGATTTTTGAAAAAATGTCTTGTTCGTATTAATCATGTTAAAAAATGACACCAAGATCATACTATGAACCTTCATGATACTGCTTATGATTTAAAAGCCTTTCACGGTAATTTTTTTGAGCAATCGAGAATCACTGGAAGCAAGGCTGAAACTATGTGATTAATGGGATTTTCAAGTAAAAAGATGCCCTATAAAACAGAAAGAAATGCCCAGTGAAAAAGCCAAGGATGTTGGGCTTGCTGCAAAAGAAGAAATGATGAGAATAATGAAAGAAACTATTGATCACCTCCTTAATGAAATGGAAGAGTTATTTGTCCATTTCCAGTACTTGGATTTAAAATTAGAATTTCTTTTAGATGTTAAAGGATTATTTTTTGACTCAAATTAAAGCAGCAGCAATCATGGCCTAAATATCTTGAAGAAAAGTTGTCTCAACCTTGGACAGTTTTATAGCATTGATATTGATGGTTTTCAGCTTTATGAGAAAATCCTGAATTGTAAGATGCCCCTGAAAAGCTGTGTAAATGTTCAGATTTAAAAAGTTGAGGAACTTCTCATGTTTATTGTTCAGTATAGAGATGAAAATGTTTTTCCAACGATTTAAGTTGCTGTTCAGACAATGCTCACTATTGCAATTTTAATTTCCAGCTCTGAGTGATCTTTTCATCATCATGTGACGTATTCTTTCCAGAACATTGTCTCCATTACAGCTGCTCTGAACGCATCACGATTCTGGGCAAGTCGACCTGCATCAGCCAAAGACAAGTTCAGACTCTCTGTGATGTCTTAGGTCCACCGTCGTCTAGGTCGACCCCTTCCCCTTTTTCCAGGGACCATGCCTTCCATCACTGTTTTTTCCAGACTATTATGTCTTTTTATATGACCGAAAAATTTCAGCTTCCTTATTGCGATGGTATTTAGGAGCCAATGTTCCTGTACGTTTAGTGAGTGCAGTACTTCTCTGTTGGTCTTTTTTTCTGTCCAGGGTATTCTCAACATCCTTCTGTAGCATTTCATTTCGAATGATGTAATCTTTTTTGCAACTGTTTTATTGAGTGTCCAAGTCTCGCAGCCGTATGTTGCTACTGGGAATATACATGCTCTGATCAGTTGTAACTTTGTTTCTTTGCTTGTGCCTTGCCATAGGTTTTTCATCTGTATTAGTTTATGTGAAGCAATTGCAAGTCTTCTTTTAATTTCTACTGCACAGTCGCCAGAGCTGTTGATGATTGATCCTAAGTATTCGAATTCATTGACACTTTCCAGTTCTTCGTTATCAATTTCAATTTCTGGTTTGGTCTTTACTTTGTCTGTTGTCAATACTTTGGTCTTCTTGGTGTTTAGGTATAGATTCTGGGCCTCGCTGTGTTTTTTGGTGGACAGAAGTAATTGTTCAAGTCCTTCTGGGTTGGTCGATAGGAGGACTGTGTCGTCAGCATATCTGATTTCCAGGATCTGGTACCCGCCGATGTTAAATGAGTCAAATTCTGTGTGTTCTTGGTCATCTCTTACGTTTCTCATGATATTCTCGGCATAAATGTTAAACAGGTAAGGGGAAAGGGTACAACCTTGTCTTACTCCTTTCTGTACTTCAAACCATTCTGATGTTTCCCCCTCTATTCTTACGGCTGCCTGTTGTGATCTTTTAGAAAGGTATAATAAATTTTTTTTCAAATTTGAGATTTGTAATGGGGTAATTAGAGACTTTCTGCTTTAGCCTTGATCAGTGTTGAACGTGAGGAAACTGAATAACAAATTTAGATGATATTATTGATCAGTTTGCATCAGCTAAAGTTAGAAGAAGCCTTTTTTGATATGAATTTCCAAATCATTTTTAAACATCTAGAAAAATAAACAATTCTTTTGTTGTTTTCAGAATTTATTCTAAATATTAGTAACAATTTTTTATATGTGCGGTGGTGGTTTGTGCCGTTTTTAAAATGAAATGGCATGACAAAATCAGAAATAAGTATGTGGTTATAGTTATAAAAATATATTAGCAACAATATAAGTTTATTTTTTTTTAACAATAAAAGTATATATTGTTTTTATTATTTTGTAACCTGATGACCTGGAAACACTCTGGCTGAAATTCAAGGACATCATAAAGACGCAGCAGAAGCATGTGGTGAAGTTCGACTTGGGAACAAGAGAAAGAGGACACCTTGGTGGACAAATGAGGTTAAAGAGAAAATAAGAGAGAAGAAAAAGGCATGGAAACAATACTTAGGAGCTAAAAGCACAGCAGGAAAAACACAGAGAATATATGATACTCAGAACAGAAGCAAAGAACAAGGTGCTATCAGCAAAACAGAAGTCCTGGGAAGAATTTGGAGAAAAGCTAGAAAGCGATGTGCAAGAAAACCAGAAATTGTTCTGTAAGACCCTAAAGAATATGAGGAAGGAAAAACAGTGCCCTCTTAAATTTATAAAGGACAAGCAAGGCAAATTGATTACTGCCCAAAAAGAAGTAATGGAAAGAATATTTTTCAGATCTCCTGGAGGGTGATCAAGGTCAAGCATCAGAAATGATAACCACTGACACAGAAGAGGAAACCAATGGTGGTGTAAATGACATAAAGATGGAAGAACTGAAGGCAGCACTGGAGAAAATCAAGATGGGCAAAGCAGCAGGACATGATGGCATAACACCAGAAATGGTTAAGTACATGGGAGCAACAGGCGACCTATTACTCCTAAGGGTCCTACAGGCAGCGTGGTGCAACAAGACCATACCAAACGATTGGGAGATTGCTATAATAACACCGATTTTCAAAAAGGGTGACAACCGACAATGCGGAAACCATAGAGGCATATCCCTTCTCAGAGTCCCTGGTAAAATTTACTCTAGAATACTGGAGCAGAGACTCAGAGGCCTAGCTGAGCCACAAATGGATGAGGTTGTCATAGATTTTTGATAGGTAATTAAGATATGCCCAGCAACAGCTTGATCTCCAAATAACTGTGCCCAAGCTCGCGCCCTGGAGAGGACACTCCAGCTTCACCCTATAGGTGTCGGCAAAACACGGGAAGTAGCAGTTACCGGTTATAAGCATTTTGCCAAATTGGCGTAGGGCATGGCGCCAGGGGCTACTTCCGACAGTGGGAGAGGTTCTAGGATCTCACTGGACAGCTACCGCCTGCTTCAAGCTGGGCAGCCCCCAGTCAATAAGGTGTTGTCCCGCCACTGTCTGCTTTCCCCATTGGGTGCATGGGGATTAGGGTCAAACCCGAACTGTGGACAGAAAATTTTGCACCAAGCAATTATCGAAAAAATAGAAATAAGCAAACTCTCAGATTGGGATGCTGGAACGTCCGGACTATGTTGACTGGACTATCCGAAAACCTACAGGATGTAAACGATGTAAGGAAGACAGCCATAATTAATGATGAGCTTAAACGACTTCAGGTGGATATAGCTGCACTTCAGGAAACGTGCCTGGCGGGCTCTGGAACGGTGAGCGAGAAGGACTACACATTTTATTGGCAAGGGAAAGATCTTAATAAAGCTAGAGAACACGGAGTAGGTTTTGCGGTCAAAAAATCGCTAACTAAAATGGTTGAACCAGGCGAGAATGGATCAGAATGCCTGTTAACGCTCCGCCTGCAAACTAGCACAGGTCCCATCACCCTTGTCAGTGTGTATGCTCCTACTCTGTACTCTGCCTCAGAAGCTAAAGATGAGTTCTACGAGAATCTAACAGCAATTATCAAAAGCATACCTAGGCAAGAACAGCTTGTTCTCCTTGGTGACTTTAACGCTAGAGTGGGTGCCGATAATGTTTCATGGCCTTCATGTCTGGGCAGGTTTGGTATTGGCAAGATGAATGAAAATGGACAACGGCTCTTAGAGTTGTGCGTCCACCATGACCTCTGCGTGACCAACACCTACTTTCAGACAAAACCCCAGCATAAGGTGTCATGGAGACACCCACGATCCAAGCACTGGCACCAACTTGACCTGATTCTCGTCAGAAGGCCACTCCTCAGGTCTGTGCTCTCCACGCGCTCGTACCATAGTGCAGACTGTGATACAGATCACTCCTTGGTTTGCTGCAAAATCAGAGCACAACCAAGAAAACTCTATCGTGTCAGACATGAAGGGAAACCACGCATTGATACCAGCAAGATGTCAGACCCTTTCATGATCGCTCAATTCACTGCGACCTTCGAGAAAGTGCTCAGTAGCCCTCAGCATGGTGATACTATTACAGAGAACTGGGAGCATCTACGGAACACCATTCAAAGTACTGCACTTGCCACCTTTGGTAAGAAAACAGCAAAGTCAAATGACTGGTTTGATGCTTCATCAGATGTGATGGCACCTGTCATTGAAGCTAAGCGCAGTGCTATGAATGAATACAAACGTTCACCGAGTGCCAGAACCCTACAGATCCTGAGGGCTACGAGAAGCAAAGTTCAACAAACTGCTCGACGCTGTGCACATGACTACTGGCTCCAGCTCAGTGAGAGCATCCAGATCGCAGCGCAAACAGGCAACATTAGACAAATGTATGACGGTATAAAGAAAGCACTTGGCCCCCATAAAAGTAAGACGGCACCGCTAAAAAACCATCAGCGGAGAGAAGCTAACCGATAAGGGTAAGCAGATGGAGAGGTGGGTCGAGCACTACTCTGAGCTTTACGCTAGAGACAATACCGTTACGCCTGTAGCCCTTGATGGTGTCAACAGTCTGCCAACTATGGAGGAGCTGGATGCCGAACCAACATTAGAGGAACTCAGCAAGGCCATTGATAGCTTGGCCTCTGGCAAAGCACCAGGCAGTGATGGGATTCCTCCTGATTTAATCAAATGCTGTAAGAGCACGCTATTAAATCCCCTGCATAGGATGCTGTGCCAGTGCTGGGAAGAGACAACTATTCCTCAAGACATGCGAGATGCCAAGATTGTAACACTGTATAAAAATAAAGGAGACAGAAGTGATTGCAATAACTACAGAGGCATCTCTCTTCTTAGTATTGTTGGTAAGGTTTTTGCCAAAGTCATCTTAATGCGACTACACAAGTTAGCTGAGCGCATATATCCAGAGTCACAGTGTGGATTCCGAGCTGGCAGATCAACAACAGACATGATCTTCTCTCTCCGCCAGCTTCAGGAAAAATCAAGAGAGCAGAAAAGACCATTATATATCGCCTTTATAGACCTCACAAAAGCATTTGACCTGGTTAGTAGGGATGGACTCTTTAAAATCCTCCTGAAAATAGGCTGCCCTTCTAAAATGCTGAAAATGATAAAGTCATTCCATGACGGCATGAAGGGAACAGTCCAATATGCTGGAAACACGTCACAGCCCTTTGATATACGAAGTGGCGTTAAACAAGGCTGTGTTCTGGCTCCGACCCTCTTCGGAATCTTCTTTGCCTTACTCTTGAAACATGCATTCAGAGATGCAACTGAAGGAATATGACTTCACACTAGGTCAGATGGCCGTCTGTTTAATCTTTCAAGGCTGAAGGCAAAAACAAAAATCAGAAGGGTCACTATAAGAGACTTGTTGTTCGCTGATGATGCTGCAGTCGTCACTCAAAGCCAACAGGAGCTTCAGAGCTTGATGAATCGCTTCACTAAAGCATGCAAGGACTTTGGCCTCACAATAAGTCTAAAGAAAACGAATGTGCTGAGTCAGGATGTGGGTGCTGCACCAGTTATCACTATCGATAACTATGAATTGGCAGTGGTGCACCACTTCACATACCTAGGGTCTACCATCAATGACAAACTCTCACTGGATACAGAAATCGACAGCCGCATTGGCAAAGCTGCAGCTACCTTTGCCCGCCTCACATCGCGTGTTTGGGGAAACTCTAAACTCACAATGAAGACCAAAGCTGCGGTATATAATGCCTGCGTCACCAGCACACTCCTATATGGCAGCGAGACCTGGACGACCGATGCTAAGCAAGAAAGAAGGCTCAATACCTTCCATTTGCGGTGTCTACGCCGCATCCTCGGCATCTCGTGGAAAGATAAAGTGACAAATGTCGAGGTGTTGTCACGTGCTGGCCTTCAAAGTATGTATACACTTCTTAGACAGCGCAGACTTCGCTGGCTTGGCCATGTTCGCCGCATGGATGATGGTCGCATCCCAAAAGATATCTTCTACGGACAATTAGCAGATGGCAAGAGAACAGTTGGGTGACCACAGCTGAGGTTCAAAGATGTGTGCAAGAGAGATATGAGGGCACTGGACATGGATCCAGCAACATGGGAGGATAAAGCTGCCGATCGCACTAAGTGGCGATGCTATTTACGGCACCACCTCAGATTGGGCGAAGAGAGGCTCACACAAGAAGCAGAGGTGAGGAGAAAACGTCAAAAGGAGCACCAGGAAAATAAGCAGCTGAGGGCTGTCACCTCAGGGGCGCATTCCCATAGTCAGTTATGACTGAAGGGGCTATTATTATTATTATAAGATATATTCCGGTCCCATCTGAATAGAACTGAAAAGAGTGGTACTCAGTGAGAGATAAGGTAAAGAAATAGATTTCACAAGTGAAATGGTGAAAGGTAGAGTCGGTCCCTGGATTGATAAGATACTCTAGTCCAGCCTATTTTACGACTGAAATTTGTTGATCAGACAGTATACCTCTCTGTATATATGAACATATACACTATAACCACTCACATACACACACACAGATAAGTGACTACAATTAGACACACAAACATGAAACTATATTAATGGTGTAGGGATATTGGGACGAGCTGACCAACACAGGTAATAAGTTTTATGTTAAGTTTATTTATCATAAAGAACTACACAACATGTATTATTGAAATAGCAAAATATAAAATCATATGTTACAGAAAATAATAAAGAAGTAGACCCTTAAGTGCAATCCCCTCTGTTGAGATAAGATCCCGTTAGAAGAAGATATTAACCCCCGAAAAGGTCAAAAGATTAGCACTAAGGTATAGAATTTAACTATACTGTAAAGAATAAAGTTCTTAATGAATATATTCTGGAAATAACAGTATTAGCAAACAAAAAAACCAAGAAAAAAGCAAACCAAAGTGAGTACAATGCTTATACGATAAAAGAATTATTCATTGATTCTTTTCTCTCTTCTCAGACAACAGTGGCCATGTTCATTCGTTCTTACCTAATTGTTGATTAACAATGTCTGGAACATAGTTTCATGGGTCACACAGCAAATCCAGTGTTATTTTGGCAAAATAAACCCCAGCTCCTCAAAGACTGATTAAATCCTCTTCTTTGGGGAACGTTTACTTCGTTACTGTTATTAGGATTTCTGTTTATGTCACATTAATTAGTCCAGGTAAGAAAATTAACAGTGCTCACAGTGTCAGTAGCTTGAGATTCCAGTACATAAAGGAATGTCAGGTATGTAACTTCTCTCAGTATAAAAATTCCTTGTCACACCAAAAATGGTAGATAGTCGGGAAATGTTAATGTTTGATTATGTCGCCACAACGGGCTGAATGTATATGAAGTTGGGAAAAAGAAATCTGGATAGCTATAGGTCCAGTTACAATTTATTCTTAATATTCTTTGTGTTGGTACTCTGTCTCTTTCTGGGTGTAAACAAGAGGCCAGACAGGTCCACCTTGAAGACCCGATATTTATATAAGAATGTTCTTTTTGTACTGTTGGACTTAGATCCGTTATTCTCAGATTCAGGTTTAGGCATAGGCTTAGGCCGCTGGTAGTTTTAGGTTTGTGACACGTACTAGATATAGGAAGAAAAAGTATAAACATTTAACCACTACACCAATATTCTATCCTAAAATTAACCCGCGCAGAATTATAATTTATTATACACTCGGTAATTTAACTATGAATAGAACTACCCGTATATAGCTTATCTTATCGTTCTTATTAACACGTGAAATAAATTCTAGTCATTTACAAAATTGACACATGATGGATAGAAGATAATTATATATTTCGTCGGTACTCATAATGAATAGTGCATTTACTCGTCAATTAAAATATTTCTTACTGGTTACTAGCAATTAATTAAATTTTTGTTACAGCTGGAAAATATTAGCTATATATATTTAATCTGCTAGCCAATTTAACACAGTAAATCCTAGTGAAATATAAATGACGAACTAGCACTTAAATCACTCAAAAATACTAATATAATATTTACCGTCACATACATATGACTATCTCCAATCGGAAAAACTAAGAAATTCCACTGGTATAATGGATCTAGAATTCGAAGCTAGACGTCTGAAAATTCTGTGGGTACTAGATAAACTGAGTTAGAAGGATGAGGTATGTATATTAAATGGTCAGAAAATCGCTATTACTTGCTAGGTTTCACACCTTCGCTCAGATTTTGGAGAATTCTGCGGTCGATCCGTGAATCAAACCTTATTTTTGCGCCTCATGCCAACCACAGAATCGTCACTAGAGAACAGACGTGCGTTGATCTGGCATCTCTCGCTGTAGCTAAATTACGTTCCGAACAAACGGGGGGGGGGGGGGGCTGATTATCTCTCCTTTCCTCAGATTAATTCCCCCTGACCAAAGTAATTACCGAAAAAGTACGTCTTAACTTATCGCCTCTGATTTTCTTCATGAGCTTATCTCCTCCTTTTCTCTCGCTACATGCATCATAGTCTGGCCTGTCCGACATAGAAAAATAAAATAGGCGTGGCTACAATTTGAGTTCGACATATATCAAAGCGCCTGCCTTCTGCGTTAACAAAACATGAATATTAAAAAGCAAAGAGAGGGGGGAAACAGGTGGAAGAAAAAACGTGTTGATATATGTAATATATTTACATAACTCTGTCACAGAGGTCCAGTGTTACTTCCGAGCAAATCGAAGTACTCAAGACCTAATCTTCACACTCAGACAGTTGAGTGAAAAGGCTCTTGAGTATATCTTTGCTTCTTAGATCTGGAAAAAGCATTTGACAAGATCCCCTGGAACAAACTCTGTGATTGTTTGGCAAGGAAGAGCAATCCAACACCTCTGATTCATGCTATACAGAGCTTCTACAAGTCTTGCAGAAATTATGTGAGGACGGCAAACCATAAGTCAGAAGAATTCAGGACCACCACTTTTGTAAGACAAAGTGATATCCTGTCGCCTTATCTTTTCATACTCCTCATGGACGATGTTATCAAGGCATGTAAGGAGAGGACAGGAAAGTATTCAGTGGGGTACTGGAAGATGAGACAGGTCTGTATTTCAGATTGGCATTTGCTGATGATGTTGCCCTGATTGCTAAATAAAAGGCACATCTTCAATCCAACCTGCAAGCCTGGAAGGAAGAGCTGGAGAAGAGAGGGATGATCATTAACAGCTCGAAAACAAAAAACCATGGTGATATCACGAGAGGAAAGAAGACATCAGATTAAGCTGGGAGAACAGGTCCTGGAGCAGGTCAACCACTTTAAATACCTTGGGGCTGTCATAGAGCGGAAGGGAGGCATCAAAGAAGTGTTGGCTACCCGATGAGCAGCAGCCATAAATCGAGGATTCCTCAACAAAAGAGAAGTTGGTAAGAAGACGAAGATGGCTATATACCGCTCCACCTATGTCCCAGTCTTGACGTATGAATGCGATTCATGGGCAATGACTACAACCCACAAAAGCCAGATCCAAACCTCAGAAATGAGGTATCTGAGGAAGGTGGTTGAAGTAACAAGAAGAGACATGGTCCGCAACCAGACGATACGTTGAGGCCTAAACACCCAACCCCTGTAGACCCAAGTAGAACAGTTCCAACTGAGATGGTTTGGCCATGTCTGCAGAACAGAAGATCGGCTACCACGGCAGGCATGGGAAATTAAGAGCCAGGAATCCAAACCTCCAGGACAACATTAGACAATCTTTGAGGGACCGAGGACTAGAATGGAACCAAGCCAGGAGGAAGACAGCCGATAGAATAGTATGGCGCTCTCTCTTACAAACCTCTACACCTCACGGTAAAAGAGGAACGACTAAATAAGTTTATTATTTTATAATTGGCATTATAAAGAGTAACTAATAGTTTCCGAGGGGCACTATTTTTTGTATTTGCCCTGTGGGGCCATCAACCCTAATTATGCCACTGCATATACATGGATGTCATATTAGCAACTTGTGATAAAATTAAAGTATGTCTTGATTGTTAGTGCAAGTAATGACACTCCATTAATGTGTTATGACATTTCCATTGAAATGGTCTGTTATGTCTCAGAACAACATGTGAAGTTTAGACTGACATAAAAAAATCATTTAAAAAATGTTGTTACCTGCACATGTTGATCACTTGCCTCAACTCACCATTTTTTCATTTCAGATATGCATACCTGCTTCCACAGTCATTTTCCCTTCTCCAACCTGGAGTATAAGCGAATAATTTGTAAACACAAACACTTGGAAACGGGTAAACAAGATGAACTTCCAGTGGCTTTAATAGGAGACAAGAATAATCAAATAATTGTAATGGCAGTCAAGAAAAATGGTCACTTTGGTGTTGAACATATGCAAGAAGAGAACACTAAAGTAAGAATGGCTGAAAATGAAAGCTATCAAGAAAGGACAG
This sequence comes from Oreohelix idahoensis, assembly GCA_024509875.1. Taxonomy (NCBI): domain Eukaryota; kingdom Metazoa; phylum Mollusca; class Gastropoda; order Stylommatophora; family Oreohelicidae; genus Oreohelix; species Oreohelix idahoensis. The sequence goes on from JAMPIV010016684.1 coordinate 164,566, forward strand.
CAGACATTTTTGGAACTCTGAATGATTGTCTGCAGAAATTATGCAAGGAAAACTATAGTGAAGAGTCAAATAAAGCATTTTCCTTGTCTGAAAAAATTGTTCAGCTTAGTAAGTTTGATACAAATTATACATTGGAAAGTAATGTACAAATGGCAAATACAAAGAATTTCCTTAGTGCAGAGAAGCCTTACAGTTGCGGTGATTATGACTTACAATTATACTGGAGAGAAACCATACAAATGTGATGTTTGTGGTGTACATTTTATTCAGTCCAGTGATCTAACTAAACATAAAAGAGTACATACAGGAGAGAAGCCTTACAAATGTGATGTTTGTGGTGCATCTTTTGCTCATTCTCACAAATTGATAATTCACAAGAGAATACATACTGGAGAGAAACCTTACAAATGTGATGTTTGTGGGGCATCTTTTGCTCGTATTGAGACCCTGAAAACACACAAAATAACACATACGGGAGAGAAGCCTTACAAATGTGATGTTTGTAGTTCATCTTTTGCTCGTGCTAACATATTAATTGCACACATGAGAAAACATACTGGAGAGAAGCCTTACAAATGTGATGTTTGTGATGCATCTTTTGCTCATACTGAGACCCTGAAAACACACAAAATGACACACACAGGAGAGCAGCCTTACAAATGTAATGTTTGTGGTGCGTCTTTTTTTCGTGCCGACAGATTTAAAACACACAAAATATCACATACAGGAGAGAAGCCATTCAAATGTGATGTTTGTGGTGCATGTTTTACTTATTCTCACAACTTCTTAATACACAAGAGAATACATACTGGAGAGAAGCCTTACAAATGTGATGTTTGTGATGCATCCTTTGCTCGTACTGAGACCCTAAAAACACACAAAATAACACATACAGTAGAGAAACCGTACAAATGTGATGTTTGTAGTTCATCTTTTGCTCGTGCTAACATAATGATAGCACACAAGAGAATACATACTGGAGAGAAGCCTTACAAATGTGATGTTTGTGGTGCATCTTTTGCTCGTACTGAGACCCTGAAAACACACAAAATAACACATACAGGAGAGAAACCATACAAATGTGATGTTTGTAGTTCATCTTTTGCTCGTACTAACACATTGATTGCACATAAGAGAATACATACTGGAGAGAAGCCTTACAAATGTGATGTTTGTGATATATCTTTTGCTCGTACTGAGACACTTAACAAACACAAAAGAATACATACTGAAGAGAAGCCTTACATATGTGATGTTTGTGATATATCTTTTGCTCGTACTGAGACACTTAACAAACACAAAAGAATACATACTGGAGAGAAGCCTTACAAATGTGAAGTTTGTGGCGCATCTTTTGCTCGTACTGACACCCTGAAAAAACACAAAAGAATACATGCTGGAAAGAAGATTTGCAAATGAGATGTTTGTGGTCTACAGTTTATTCAGTGCAGTGGTCTAAATAAGCACAGAAGAGTGTATACAGGAGAGAAGTCTTACATATGCTGTGTTTGCAGTGCATCTTTTGTTCATGCTAATAGATTAAAAGCACACATAATAATAGACATTTGAGACAAAAAATAATTGTGAAGGTTGTCCCATTGCTTTAGTAATAAGAGTGAAGTGTTAGAGACTTCAGTACACTAGGTCCAGCTTCATGATGTGGGGGTGGACCAGTTCCCTTCCTCACTGCCTTCGCTTTCCCTAATTTGAACAGTCAAGTACCCATAAACATCTTGGTAGGCTGGAGCATGATGCTACAAAGTTTTGAACCTGTAACTTTACCATGAGAGGCTAATGCTGTAACCACTCTGTCAGTTAGATGTTACTTCAGAAAAGCCTCACAAGTATGAAGTTTATGTTGTATCTTGTGCTTGTGCTAATGACCTGAAGAGACACAAAAGAATAATCATGCTAGAGAGAAGACTTATATGTGATCTTTGTGGTGTAGGATATCATCAAGGTACACATAAAAAAGAATTTTTACAGAAGACTTTTCTTTTTTCCTTTTAGTGTTGGTTTTTGCCCAGAACCAGTAGCTAAAAATTCCCAATGTCTAATTCCCTTCTCCACGTGTTTTTCTTGGTCTTCATTGATTTCTCTTACCCTGGAGATTCCAGATCAAGGATTGCCTTGTAGTGCTATCAATTGGTTTCTCATTATATGTCCTAACCACCACTAGTGTCTTCTTGTTACATCTGTTTCTACTTGTATTTGTCCAGTTCTTCCCATCAGTTCCACCTTAGCAGTCTAATCATACCATTTCAATCCTTCAGTTTTGTACAATACGATAGAACAATATACACAGTATTATGTTTGGGGCATGTGTTTTGGTCATGCTTACAGCTTGAAAACTCAGAATTATGCATGTTGTATCTAGAGTAGTCTGAATGTCAGGAACACAGAAGTTATGTTACAATAAAGAAAATATGTTTGACCGGTAAAACTATCGTTATATGTTTTTATTTGGATAACTCTGGGTCAATCTGCTATTTGGAACTTACAACGTACAAAACAACAGAAGACAAACAACAATCACTGATATATTAGATGAAGAGTAGTAATGGGTTGCAACAGCAACTATAAAAAACACGGATCAAATGACTGAAAGAAATGTCTTTATTTAGACTGCCAAAATAAAACCATTCTTACATTCTACTATGCACTTGGTAGGATAAGATCACTAATGTGGAACTGATGACAAGTGCCAGGGGAACAAGAGATGAGAAGAAGAGGCTTGAGATGGATAAGACACACCCAGGGGAAACATATTGATACAAGGCAGTTCTTGTTCTAGAATCCCCGGAGTTAGAACGGTAGAGGGAGACCAAAGAACACGTGGAAGAGAGAACAGGAGACAGACATGAAGGAGATGAATATATATACACACTAGCAACAACCCGTCAAAATTGACAGGTTTTTAATTGCAGCCATCTTATCATTTTGATCCATAATAATAAGTCTGCAATACTTTAAATTAAAGTTTTGTCTTGAAACAATCAAAAACTTACATTTTAAGGTTATTTTTAAGACAATGATGAGTTAAATCCGTTTCCCGAATGAAACTGGACAGAAGAGTATCTTGATTGTCTGTTATTTAATTTGCATCTCCGCACCTTCCTGTCTCCAGTTCATGTACTGTTTATCACTTGTGTTGTTGGCTTCTTTCTAGAATCAAACTGTTCATGCACACCGTCATTTGCACACTCTCCATGGTGCCATTGAGCAAGAGTGAAAGTGACATCATAAAATACACAAATAGGACACGAAACAAAACACAAACTAATTGAAAGAAAGATTTTGAAAAAGCAATGAATGAAATGAAGACATCTGAAATAGAGGAATGCCAGTGAATATTGGAGTCAAGCACAATGATGTTGGACATTTAGACCATCAGGAGAAAGGCAATCCATTTTGAAAATGAGATGATTCTCTACAAAAAATCGAGTACGGTCATTACCAAAGCAGGAGCGAATACCGGGTACCTGGATATCACAGTAACCGTAATGGTTTCGACTATTGAAATGAAGAGCCACAGGTTTAGTTTCCCTATGATAAATGTCATGTAAGTAATCGTGGAATCTATGTGTCAAACGTCTGTCAGTTTCAACAATATAGGTAATGTTACATCTTTTGCAGACAATAGCATTTTTTTTACTTTCATTTACTACACACAGTATTAAGGTCTTTGTCTTGTGTGGACTGACCTATACTGTATAATAGGGGAACAACAGAAGTGATTGTGTCATTAATAGGCTGGACTGCCCATGGTAAATTTCCGGTTTTATGTCTTGCGGTTCGCACTAATGACCCGTCATCGAAGCATAATTTTTAGTGATGCCTAGATGGCAGGGAGGATAGTGTGATTTGCTTGCATAGCTAGGCGGGGTTGTCGCATGGAAGGTCCTGGGTTCGAGTCCTGGGTAAGCCACTCATATCTGTTGTTTTTCTGTTGTCTAGTGCTCTACTTCTTTATTACTTACGAGTGCCTGAAAACATACCTTTATGTTTGTCTAATATTTATTTACTGTTTACAGGCCTTGGGTTTCCCTTCCTTATATGTTATAAATGTTAATACAATACCAAAAACCTACCCTCTGTCCTGTACTTACTGTTCTTAGTCTACTATCATTTACTAGACACAGTATTAAGGTCTTTGTCTTGTGTGGACTGACCTATACTGTATTATAGGGGAACAACAGAAGTGATTGCGTCATTAATAGGCTGGACTGCCCATGGTAAATTTCCGGTGTTATGTCTTGCGGTTCGCACTAATGACCCATCATCGAAGCATCATTTTTTGGTGATGCCTAGATGGCAGGGATGATAGTGTGATTCGCTTGCATAGCTAGGCAGGGTTGTCGCACGGAAGGTCCTGGGTAAGCCACTCACGTCTGTTGTTTTTCTGTTGTCTAGTTTTCTACTTCTTTATTTCTTACGAGTGCCTGAAAACATACCTTTATGTTTGTCTAATATTTATTTACTGTTTAAAGGCCTCGGGTTTCCCTTCCTTATGTGTTATAAATTATTATCAGGGAACACTCTTTGAAAACAATCCACGCACTTTCACACGAAATGTTGTCATCAAAGAACTTTTAAATTGAATCTAAAATAACATAATTCTCGCCGTGTGTACGTTGATCACAGCTGAGGAATGCAACCGTGTTGAAAAATTGTGTTGTTTCCATTATATATACTCTCTCGAAAATAGTTACAATCAACAAAGAAAAGAGTTCAAATGACGGTGTTTATGAACAGTTTGATTACACTGTATAATGGAAAAAAACCAAAAACACTCTAAGAATGTACTTCTATCTGCTCATCCGGAAACGGCACACTATAATTAAAACCCGTCACGTTTGACGGGTTATTGCTAGTATTCAATAATAGTCAATGTGTGTGATGGCAGAGTTGGCCAATAATTAACATTTTAAGAATTAAATGGTGTGTCAAGCCAAAATGGAATAAAGAATAAATTTAAATATAATATGCTGGCGAAGCTATGAATAAGTATATCAATGCAGACGGAGGAAAGTGTGCGCCACACCCCCTTCCCCCGAACTCTAACCACCAAGCCTCTTCCTACCCTCCCCCCATGCCATAAAATAAAAATGCCGACATAGACGTAACCCACCCCCGCTCTGTAACATTGCCGCCACCATCCCCCGAACCACAATCTGCACCCCTCCCCTTCCCGCCAAAAATGCCGTAGAGAAACGAAAATGTAGACATAAAGTTGTCGTCACGTCTTTCCTAATGAGTCTCAAGTCTCTTGGTATAAGTCTGAAGTCGAGTCCCAAGTCCTTAACACTGGCTTGAAGTCGAGTAGTAAGTTGAGTCGGAAGTCGAGTCCCGAGTCGAGCCTCAGTTTAATTAAATCTAACACTGTTTATAGCCACAATCGCGCCTTTTTTTTTAACAATCTTATCGATCACTGGGAATAATAATGAAAAATAATAATGTATATTTTAGTACCGTACTTTTACTATACTGTTCAAAAAAAGAAACGCATAGCTACTGAAGGCACACACATAGCCATAATTTTGACATTCAATAATTTTTTTAATTTAATGAGTTAATTGTTCAAATTGCACACAAGAATACCTTAGGGTTCAACCAATAAATTGACACTTGTTTTGCACCTGGGTCACGAGAGCTTTTGGCGTACGGGCTTTCCCGTTAGTATGGTGTGTGGCCTCCTCTTGCATCGATCAGCGACTGGCATCTCCTGGGCATGGATGCGATCAGACGTCTGATGTGGGCCTGTGGGATGGCTGCCCACTCTTCCTGAAGTGCCTGGAACAGATCACGACGATTGGCTGGAGCAACGTCTCGGCGACAAACACGTCTATGCAGCTCATCCCACAGGTGCTCAATCGGACTCATGTCTGGAGACAGGGAAGGGTGAGAATGTTGTTGGCAGTCAGGAACTACGTGGTCAACCGTGCACAATGGGATCTGGCGTTGTCCTGTTGAAACACAGACCTTTGGGCAGCCAAAAGTGGAAGGACATGTGGTCGAAGAATTTCATTGACGTATCGTTGCGCATTCAAGCCTCCTTCAATGTGCACCAATTGACTCCTTCCGTTGTAACTGATCATTCCCCACACCATTGCACCTCCACCACCGTGCGGCGGAGCTTCATCAACGCAATTTTGGGCAAAACGTTCATTTCGCCTACGGTAGACCCTACGCCGTCTATAATGACGCTGCAACAAAAAGGAAGATTCGTCACTAAACCAGACACGTCTCCATTGATTGTCAGCTGCCCAGGGACGATGCTGGTTGGCCCAAAGAAGTCGATTTTGGCGATGGCGGCGCGTAAGGACAGGTCCTCGGTGAGGTCGTTGTGCCCAAAGTCCAGCGTCATGCAGTCTATTCCGGACAGTTTGATCAGACACATGACGTCCTGCAGGCAATGACTGGGCAGTTGAGGAAGCGGTTGTAAATCTGTCTCTGAGGTGACGAAGTCGAATAAAGCGATCCTCCGCTGCTGTTGTCACGCTGGGTCGTCCACTGCGATGCCGGTCTTCAACTGAGCCAGTGGCTTGGAAGCGGTGCCAAAGTCGACTGATGGTACTCTGATGCACGTTTAGATGCCTGGCAACCTGACTTTGACTTTCGCCTGCATGCAGTCGGCCAATAGCAATGTTCCTTAAATTTATCGATAGAGACGCCATAAATGTCTGCTTGAAAATGAACTGAATTTTGTGTGTGTAGCGTTATCCTTTTATAGGGTTTCAGTTGCGTAGTCAGTTAACAGTGTTCACCCCAAATTTTGTTGCTTTCACGCGCGCGCAACATGAGCTGTGGTCAAAAATTGCGTCATAAACACTATTGACCACTGCGTTGTAACGATTACAAAAACGAACGCAATTCAGGTCAACACGTGCATTTGACACTGTAAAGAACATTTGAGGCTGGTTTTTATATACCCTAGCACCAAATTTTACTTACAAACTCATAAAAACGCGCTCTCGGATAGCTATGCGTTTCTTTATTTGAACAGTATATTATTACGTAACCTTCATTTGTGCCATGGACCCATGGGTTGTTCGGTGACGACAACAGACCTGTTCGATTGTCCTAGGAAGGCTACGGACCTCTTCAAAGAAAAAAATGTACATAAAACACGCAATTAAAACTTTTCCATTCTAAATTTTAGGCTACTTAATGGACCCGCTAGAATCTATTCACGTACCCCAAGGGGTCTATGAAAGATAAGTTAGAAGAAAACCTGGGTTCGATGTTTTAAGCTCCATCTCTTTTTCCGCTAGTAATATTTTATCTGATGCAAAATGAATTTTCCCCCATGGTCGCGATGATAATGTTTACACAGTTAGGGTTCTTTTTGTTCGGGAAAGCTGGCCTGTCTCCCTGAATGTTTGTCTAACATCAGTGTCCGATACGTACGATAAAGTTAGAAAACAACATTGCCTTCGCACAAATGAATTCTTGTGCGCACTGTGATTTCTAGATCATATCGCATTAACGAAAAAATGTTTTTGGATTCTCCATAATTAACAGTGCGTTCACCGAAATTGGGCAAGTCTCGAGTCGAGTCGAGGGGCTAATACTTAGCTCACGAGTCGAGTCTAGAGTCGCTGTAGTGACTTAAGTCCGAATATGTCTGAGTAGATTGACTCGAGTCGACAACACTGAGACATATAGGTACCCTCTCCACCCCCCCCACCTCCCAACTATAACAGCACCCTACCTCCACCCAGATGAAAACAAATAAGGAGGTCTGTGGTAAAGTGGGATGTTATAAATATTTATAGGGGACTTAGTGTACTGACTGAGATCAGCTGTGAAGGTATCTGTATCTAATAAAGTGTGGTAAATGTAATTACAAATTGTATGTACACAGTTTATATATATGATCTTTGTATTGACATATTTTATTATTATTATTCTATGTGTGTAATTTGTGAAGTAGTACTATGAAGTAATACTGGCTTTTCAAGCTAGGTTGTGGTTGTCATCATGACTTCAAGTGTTTACTTATGGTGGAAATCGTATTGGGAAAAGTTCACAGTTCCTGTCAATTGAAACAATTTATTGTCCCTCTTTTGTTAATATACTGTCAATTTTAGAGGGGGCACATAGGATTGAGCTGCTCTGGCCACAGAATCTTATCTGCTGTGATGGCGGCAGGAAACAGTCTCCTCTGCTCGATTGCTTCACTGTGTTCTTGAGACCTCTCACTGGTCGCTATCTGGACCAAGGGGTATGCTATCAGCCTCTGGATTCAGCACAACTCAGACCAGGTGCTGCTTCAATAAGTTATGACCACGGTCCCACAATTCATGGAAATAATAAACAAATACGTTGACTGGCGATGAATTATGGCACAAATTCCGATCTGCCTCTGTCCCAGGCTTTTATTTAGAAAAAAATATGAGCTGGTTCTCAACGCACTGTTTCTTAGTAAGTTTATTTCAAAATGTGGCACTGAACAGACGCTCCTCATTGACTATATCAACGGGTCTAGCCAATAGGGCCATGTTTACAAAGCTTTTGAAAAAAATTATCCTTCCTACGTTTCCCCTAACAACCAAAAATAGTATTTGCAGTCCGACTAATCATGTTTAGCCTTACATATTATTCCCGCCAATCAAATAGGATTTACCATGGTGGCCTATTTCCCGTAAAATGGTGGTTTCAAAACATGCCACTGTGCAATTCTGATTTGGCGCTGTCCGACATCTTCACTATTTTCTTTTGGCTATAATTTGATATTCCTAGACTATTTGCGTAACACTTAACATATTCTTTGTCAGCAAGTCCTAAGGAACCCAAATATATAAATTTAATGGGGCTAAGGGGCTGCGTTAAAAATATGCATTTTCTTCTACCTCCCGTTCACTTCGATACGATGTGGTGTCTGGGTACTGTCAGGCTTTCAGACATAAAACAGTATAATGTCATGTTTACTAATAAGCATTAAACAGGTTTTTTTTTAAACCTAACCCTCGTATTTGTAGTGTTTTTTTTTTTAATCACTGTCTATTTGAAAAAAAGTTAGTGCTTCATGCCTTACGCGGGGAGGGTGGCATTAATTGTATATCGCGAGACGCGTGTTAGTGTTGCATGCGTTCCTCCGTTCAGCCCTCACTCTCTCTATCCTAAGTCCATCTGTCCTTTCATCACGCAGTGTATAAAATGAAATTAATGCTAGTATTAATCTAGGTCATTACGCAGTGTGCCTATCTCAAGGTTTTCTAAGAAATACAGTACACGTTTTATTGTTTTGTTGAAACGCGTGTATTGATGCAGTAGGCTTTACTAGTAAACGTGAAAGCGAGAGAATATGCAGACGAAGCAGAAAAAGGGGATCTCGAGTACAGTCATTGTAACAGCACTGTTCTTTACCATTCTTCTTTCCCTTTTATTGAATTTATGTGTTAGGCTTTACATTTACCTTTTAATTTATATATGTGGATTTAGAATGTTTCACGACAAGGTCCTAGAAAATCTAGGTATGAAAAGAGAACTAATGAGAGAGGTCAAAGTTCGGCAGCTAAAATACTTTGGCCACATAAAAAGGCATAACACCTTGCAGAAGACCATAACAGAAGGGAGAGTTGAAGGCAAACGTGCAAGGGGAAGACAGCGCTATAAGTGGGAAGATAACATCAAGAGATGGACGGGAAAGAGTCTATCAGAGTGTACCACCAAGACAAGAGACAGAAGACGTTGGAGATCCATTACAGCCAACCTTCGTTGTGGAGATGGCAACTGATGATGATGACCTCCACCCAACCCCACCACCTTCCCCTCCCAAATGCAATCAAAAAATTCAAAAGTTGCCCCAACTATACCATCGCAATTACATCTATCATCTACAATCACTCACAATATTGTTCAGACCTAAAGGTCTTTCATATTTGGACATGCGCCCCAATATAACTGACTAGGTTATGAACGAAAAATATCCCTTTCAATTTCTGAAACGAGGCAAAATTTTATTTTAAACAAAAAATATATAATCTTCATAAAATTCACCTTTAGCGACACAGTTCGTATCGCGTCTGCTCTTTAAATTGTACTTGGTATCGGAATTTACAAGAAAGTATCGACTTTAAGCATTGCAAACACTTGTACGAAATACATGAAAATTAAGAATAAAACAAATCATGTTTCTCCAGAGGTGACGATTGTGAATAATTATAACCAATATAAAACAAATGGCTTGGTGAAGATCACGCTGCTAACATAAAATGTATGATACCGTGTCCCCATGCCTAGGCATTATGTTATCCGAGTATCACAGTTTTATGTAATTATTAAAATATGTAATTAATTGGTGTGTAAGATGATTACATTTATTGACGTTAAAACATTCAGAAATATTTCAACACTTATTAATTAAGAATGAGCTTTCAGCAGCTTGAAAAAACATTGGTCATCAACTTTTAAAAAATGGCTGTCCTATAACAGATACTGCCGCAGGGTAAATGAACAGGGCCATTTTAACAGTCCAAAGTATTTCTATCCCACTACATGGCATTGGGTCGAAGGGCGGGAGACTAAATGGCGCAGGACTAACAACAACAACAACAACAATCAGATAATACTCTGGGTGTAGTGACATGTAGTTATCACTATCGATAACGATGAATTGGCAGTGATGCACAACTTCACATAACTGGGGTCTACAAACAACGACAGACTCTGTCACGGGTTGCCTTCCCTTGCTCTGCAGTAGTGGTCCAACAGTGGCCAAAACCTAGAGTATCTAATGTGGGTCTTCAAAGGTGTCTACCTTTGCACAAGATTACCCTTGGCAGAGTTGTAGGTAGAAGGATAATGATGCTTATACCTCAAGGGAGTGTTCACAAAGATATTTCAGAAGTCAAGAACAATGCTGCATGAGGCTGAGCAATGTTAACTTTAGTATCTGACCCGCCGGCTTTCTTGAAGATGGGTGTCGTACATATAAGTTGTGAGTTATTATTGGCCTGTCTGAGTAGAGTGGATGGTGATAGGTACGTGAGAAAGGTGTGAGAAATAGATTTCACGGGTGATAGCTTGAGGAAAAAGATTTGTCTTTGGAATGAGTAAGTTCCTCTATTCCAGCCTATCTATACGACTGTAATTTAGTACGAGACAACCTTGCCCTCCTCATACATATAAATATAAGTTTAACTACGCACACACACACAGCTATGTGACAACAAGACACACAAACTTGAAAAAACTATGGTCAATTTGGGTATGGGTCTGACCAACACACAAAGTTAAGTTTCTTTGTTGTTTATTATCATTAAACTTGACAACACCAATATCTAAAGAAAGATCAAATAAAATCAGATTTACATACATATGAAATAGCAGAATAAATGCGCCCTCCCTTTATAGAGAAATGAACCCAAAAGTTCATAACCCAAAGGTCGAAGGTTAGCACTATGTTACAGAGTAGACAGTAAAGAAACCGAGTTCCTACTATATGCACTATGTTACAGAGTAGACAGTAAAGAAACCAAGTTCCTACTATATACCCAGTAAAGTAAATAAGTTTAAGCAAATCCAATGTTGGTAAATTCCCTGAAACAAAGAAAAATACCCAGGCACTCTTTCATACGGTGGCCACTCAATCACTCTTACCTATTCTTGGTGATATCCCTTGGAAATACAGTTTCCCCGAAAATATGTTTTATCTGGTTCACTACCAAAATTGGCCCCAGTTCATCCACTAACAAAACAAAGACTAGTGAGGTGAACGCCGAATCTGGTGTGGATTTTTCCTGGATGAACAAAATGTCACCGCCAATAGTTGATGTAGGAACGTCCTCTTGCGGTTCTCAGTTAAAAGAGGAAAATACTTCCAGCATTGGGAAAACATCCGGTTACTAAAAAAATATTAACAAATGATGATGATAATCCGATCGGACAACTCTATGTTAGAGCTCCGATTCCGCACAGCGTAAAACCTGGATAAATCCGCTTGAATACAACTGTCGGAAGTCGGGAACATTAATGTTATTTGTACACCCCAGTGGGCTGGTAAAAATTGGAGAAAAAAAAATATCTGAGTTTGGTAAGTCCAGTTAAACTTATAAGTTAAAATGTTTCTCATGTATCTTGGGCAAATACACGCTCACAAATGAAATTGGTGACGCACAAGCCAAGAACAAAAGGACAACATTAACCAATCAGAAAAAACGACCGCTGGACGCCCTTGTGATCAGGTCTGCGAAGAAATACAAGAAACAATACATATATAAAATTATGCTAATCCTATATATACGCACACAGATGGGGACAAGACGATCTCTCCTCCACTCCGTCAGTCCTGATTAAATTTAAAAGGCACACGGTGTTTCCTTTTACGCCTACACGGTCAGCCTTCGCTAGTGCTGAGTTTTAGGTCGGATGGAGTTATGCAACTCTCCCGCCTCTTTCCCGCGGTTGACGATCAGCGTACGGTGTCAATTATCACAAACTATCGCCAGTCGTTTAGCTATTAATTTGGTCGGCGTCTGATAGTTTAGTCGTATGATATTAAATAATAGGCACTTATAATAAATACGCACAATGAAATAAAGCGTGAATTCTTTTCTGTCACTATCAGTCGCGCCTAGCTTTAAAACCAGTCAGCTCAAACCGTTTCTTCTTGTGCGAGAAAGCGTGTGATGAAAATTAACATTATAACTGAACATCTGGTATGAAATAGCTACGCGTTATTTTATTTCTCTAGTTTCAACAGCTAGAAAATCTAAGTGAATTATAATGGTAAAAGCTAACACTTTTAATCGGTAAAAGCTCACACTTTTAAACACGTAAGCACTAATTTCTATTACCACAAATCAGAATGAAAAATCCCCACGAATTGCTAATAACACATTTAACAAAATGGTTCTAGAACTGCGTGCTTAGGCTTTCCAAAAATTATGAGTGACAACTGATAGCAGGTTTAAAAAATCACAGTTTATATATCATTATATTTCTCTGATCTATAGATGTTGTTAATTTTCGCGCTACCGTGTGTAACGGAGAATCAGAAACAGAGTTACAAGAAAAAGGCTTACGGCCAGTCTTTCGTCGGGCGCTTTCGACCGTCATCAAAAGACTTATACGTGTAACGGGGTTCTGCCCGCTTCTAAAGATCAGAGAGCCCAGGGTTTCTGACCTCCCCTGAGTACGAACTTCAAAGGGTCTGTGTTTTTCACGTGCGGTCTTTCAGGTCTCGTATGATTGACAGATAAGCTCGCGTGAGAAGACAAGGTAAACAAACCTGATTTGCTACCTGTTATGACGGGCAGGTCACGAAAGTTTGTAAACACTTCGTTTGCTTATGTTCAAAGAAAAGAGGCGGGACGAAAAAGTACGCTTGTGTAAGTAAACACAGGCAGTAAATGCATGGTTTTAGTTAGCAAATCATAGAGTGCTACGAGATTACAAAGACTGTCAGATTACTGTAGGCTCTTTTTCCATTATACGTCACAATGGGTTATGCAATAATTAGCTCGTTCACGCCCAGCAGATGAGTTAATTCAGCGAAATTCCTTATCTTTTGTATCGGCTCTATAGATGTAAATATATATTAAAGAGTCTGATACATAAAACTAATATATAACTATAATAATTGAATCAACTATGAATTTGTAAAATAACACGTAACAAATTTAAAAATCAATTATTCTTTAACATTTTAAAATAAATATGAATGATGGGTGAAATTTAGATAAAAACTGTCTTCATAGAGACTTGAGAGGGGATTTATAAAAGTCAGTTGCATTCACCTTTTAATAAGCACTTAGCTCTTCAAATGATTGGGTACTGCCGCAGGTGTTTCGTCAAGTCTTTGTGGTGAGGGCACTTCTCTTCTCAACTCGTCCAATGTTGGTAGTTAGTGTCGAATCCCAGCTCTTGAATTACAAACTAGTGTCATATAAACTCTTACTACCAACTGGTCTCGTACCACGAACTTTAGAGAAAATAAAAGAACAAATGCCTCTGCTAAGTACATTCTGGTCGGAAAATTAAACAGGCGCCTTTTCACGCTGTCAGCCCACCAGTTTTGCCCCTCTGAGATTTTATTCTCCCTGAGCATATACAGCATAACTCAGGGAATATGTTTAGAAATCACCTTTATTCTTCTGGTTATTTTAATGGGAAAAATGTGTCTGGACAGCGCGAGTGGCTTGTGCCTGAAGTTTACCTATAACTCAAAAATGAAAATATAAACACTATGCACATGTGATGTAATAATCAATTCTCACTGCTCCATTCTGGGGGAAACATACAAGCATAATTGGTAATTATGATTTGCCCTATTTACACTCATTTGACAGGTGTGATGCCACTTTCCCATATCGGCATTTGCTCATATTATTTGGAATGTCACTGATAAATGCATCAAGAAATAGGGACTGAATAACAGTCAGGGCTACATAAACTGTTAATTAAATGCGTTAAAATGATGGCTTCTATGGATGGAAAGAAAACCTTTTGCTACTGAAGCTAATAATTGTTGGGCCTGAAAATTGAGAGGAAAATTGTCAGTGGACACTATCATCCATTATCACCTGATTCACTGGATTCAGATCTGAGAACATTAATTGAAAGTAAAATTTAATTGAGAGTATTCCACCAGGTATGAGGCAACTGATACAAGGTTGTGCTTGGGGCTAAGTCTTATCCTGTAAAACACATTGCTATGGAAACCACCATTGCACAGTCAACGTTACTGATTCTCATGGAGAACTGTCACAGTCATAGATAATTTTAAAAAGTCTTGCTGACGTGTGTATTTTCTTTCAAATCTCTTACATAGGCATTTGTATACACTGGTAAATCCATCAAGAAATCTGAACTGAAACTAGTCAGGGCTACATACGCTTTAAATTAAATTATCTCCACAGTGCATGATTTGGCCCCCAGGGGATGGAAAGAAAACCATTTCCAGCTGAAGCTAATAATTGTTTGCATGGAATAGTGAAATCATCAGTTAACACTTTTTTCCACTATCACCTAATTCATTTCATTGCATTGGGAAATATATGGTGATCAAAGAAATCAAGTCCAACACAAAAATCAAAATCTTCAATTCCAATTTCAAGTCTGTTTTATTGTATGGCTGTGAAACATGGTGAACAACAAAAATCAAAAAGCTACAGACTTTGATGAATGGGTGCTTGCATACAGTAGAAGGTTTGAAGTGGTATGACAAGATCATTAATGTGGAACTTCTTCTTTGTTGCTTGCTCTCAAATAACCACATCTATCTCTCTTACATATTGGCAAAGCTGCAGCCACCTTTTCCCACATGACAATGTGTGTTTGGGGAAACCCCAAACTCGCAATGATGACAAAAGCTGCAGTATATAATGCCTGTGTCACCAGCACATTTCTATATGGCAGTGAGACATGAGCAGCCTAAGCTACACAGGAAAGAAGGCTCAGTACCATTTGTCTAAGCCACATCCTTGGTATTTCATAAAGGATAAAATGACAAATGAGCATGTTCAGGCAGTGCGGACTACGCTGCCTTAGCCATGTCCACTGCATGTAAGATGTCACATCCTAAAGATGTCTTCTACAGATAACTGGCAGAAGACAAAAGAACAGTTGGGCGACTGCAGCTGCGTAGCTGTGGCACCAACTCAAATGGGTAAAAAGAAGCTCTCACAACTAGCAGAAGCTGAAAGAACACATGGAAAGGAACACCAGGAACAAAAGCAGCTGAGGGCTATCACCTCAGGGGTGCATTCCCATTGTCAGTCATGACTGATAGGGCTACTACAGAATGAAGGAAAAGAATAAAACAGTTATATCTATATGATAAGTCTACGAGTTTGAAGGAACTGCCTCTCCTCGAGAAATAGTCTACTAGAAATGCCTAATGCAAAGAGAATTCTGACAACTAAACAGGATATTTTCTGGACGATAAATTCTTTCTCAGGAATCCTAAAAAAGGACTATGTAAAGTACATAAGGTTGAGAAAGGAGATTTGGTTTGATCTGTTTCAGGGGGAGATAACAACCGCTGCTAGTGGGTTGTTTGCCCTTAGATGAGCAAAGAGCACATAATATTATGATTGTTTCTCTGGGGGAATTTTCGCAAAGTTGTTGCTTCTGAAACCTTTGTCTTACCCGGTATTATGATTACGCCGATACCTCTGAAGAAATATGCAGGCCAGGTGTCCGGGGGGAGCGTCCTTGTAATCTATAAGAGTAGACGGGTTTAATAAGACAAAGACATTCGTGAATATTCCTGGCCCGTAGATGACCATCATGAGATAAGGCAAACTTTAACACAGTACTAGAATGTGTTTGCCTATGTTCTAGTCATTTTCGGGTTCCAGGGATAACCGAATCGCTAGAGCAGACTCCAGTCAGGCGAAGAACGTCAGGTTCTCTTTGATCTAGAGGGTTTCTGAATACATTTAGCAACGAATAGTCAACCCCGTTCCTGAATCAAAACCCCTTTTTGTCAACGCCAAGTTAAGCTCACGCAATGCCACGAGCCAACACTAAATCGAAAATCATCTAATGCAGTAGTAGTTTCCTACTCGCCTATTGGATTACCAGTCAGAGCAGTACGGCTTCCAGCATATCATTCAGCCCAGCATATACAGCAGAATTTCATATCACCAGCCTTTGTGTGTGTCTAAACGGCGCAGTCAGATCACAGTCCAAACCAGCCCAAACCGGATTTAATGCCAATCGAGTAAGAGCGCCTGGGATTCGTTGTCCTCAAGTAACCTCGTTTTGGGGGTATTTTCCTGGATACTTAAAACCTCGCATTTATGAGCGGACAGCCAGGTGAAGACCGAGTTCCAGCCCCTCACGCAGTTTGAGGTCACCAAAGTTATCGCCTACATTGGATTTACAGGTCAATTCCATTCCCCCATGGAGTATATATTTACGTAAAGACATTGGAACTATTACATTTGGTCCCACAAAAAAAACGGGCAGGCTGTCGCTCAGTTCGTTCATTTGGTCAGCAGGAGATAGACAGTCGTCCAGTCACCATCGCGAAATCAGTGGTGCCACCAACAATAGCGACTACAGTGGATTTATACAGGTCAAGTCCATCACCCATGGAGTATATTTTTACGTAAAAAGACACTGTCTGGAGCATTGTACTTGGTCCCACGAGAAAGGACAGACTTTCAGACAGTTTATTTCATTTCTCTGTGTACTACAGGTTTTATGTTTGGGTCTGTGTGTTCGTTGGTGTATTTGCATTATTGTGGTTATTGATGAGTTATTGATGACTATTGATGAATATTTTGATTATTGATGTAATTTTATGTTGTTGTGATGATATGCATTTTTTTCATGCTTTTCTTCATTTAATAAAGTTTACACCTTTATTAATACGCTGTTCACGACCTTTCCATCCATAAGTAACTTGTTTTTAGCTCTTTACTAGAATCTCTATGTATGATAAGAGAAAAGAATGAGAGCAGGAGGTGCTTAGACAGACATAAGTGAGTTGAGGCTTGGAGAGAGAGATCATTTTGATAAATCTTCTTCCAGGTTGTCTCAAGTCCATCTCCTATTTAGACCTTTCTGTGTGTGTAATCTATAACTCTGTCAGTCCACTATCCCTTGTCGATTTCACTACTGTTGTCCAACTCGACAAATACTCTACACTCAAACTCAACCACGACATCCACCTCCAAGTGGTGGTCCTGGAAACAGGCTGCATCACTGCAGTCTGGCTGAGCGAGTAGGGATCGAAGAGGGAAGGCTAACCCAGTCCCAAAAATGCCGTGCTGAAGTCGAATGTGTTGGCCGAAAGGTGCAAATATCGCAGCTTCGCTGTAAATGGACACAACGCAACCAACGTCCTTTTCAGGATGAACGAAGAAGAAGAAGAAGAAACACGGATGGAATAAGTCAGCCCTGCTGAATACCTCTTTTGCTTACTGGACTATGACTCAGGTTAGAGTCACCTGGTATGACAGCCTAGAGTTGTACTCTGGTATGGGATGGTTGGTATGGTATGGGTAACCTGGGTGGTATGGTATGGTTTGGTTTGGTATGGTAACCTGGTTGGTAGGGTAAACTGGTTTTGTATACCCTGGACCGCAACCTGGTTTTGTCCTGTGGACTCCAAACCTGGTTCTGGACCATAACCTGGTTGGACTGGATGATTAAACAATTGAAGTCCCATTAATGGTGTTTCAAGAGAAATCATCTATGTCTGCTGAGCGATAAGCGTCCATCAGAAATCAAATTAAAACAATCAGAGCTAACATTCAATACCAAGGTGTTATCTGTTATCTATGAAATACTCTGTCTTAACTGACGTTATAAGCGTATCTGGGGATCTCAACCTAGATTTGTCGGTCTGCTCAATAACAGCAGTGATTTTCCACATGTGGGCAGTGAGTTTCGCAAACTGTGATGTTTGGGACTGTGGTAATCATGTTTGAGAACCACTGGTTCACATTGTGCCCGTAGAGCAGTATATCAATTTTGGGTCATTGTCACCAATGGTTGGAGAATCACTGGGTTATAGTTTCATGTGCTGCAGTAAAACCTTTTGGAGGTTGTTGCTGCCAAGATTTGAGAACCACTGATTTACCTTTTTGGCCACTTGAGCAGTAAATCATGAGGGTAGTCATGGTCTCACGGGCTTGAGAACGACTGGCTTACATTTCGTCAGTCAAGTGTTAAATTCATGACAATAGCTACATAAGTGTATACATTCTTATTGTTCTAGTTACTGTCTGAAATATCATATGTATAACTGATAATAAAATAGTTCTTCAATCACAGAACATGGTACATGCATAGAAGTCCATTAAATACAGGTAAAGGACATTCCATGATGAAAAAACATTAATGTCCAATATGAGATAAAGGGATAAGAAATGTGATTGAGAACACACTTCTCAAGTTTGTAGTCTTGATAAAGAACATTGGAACATTATAAGAAAGAGAAAGTAGAAGGACTACTAATACACTTTCTGTTCTGCTTGGTTCAGTATGCAAATCCCAAAGTAACATTAATAATATACATCAACTATTTAACCCTGTCTTATTTCTGCCATGATGTGAGAAGAAGATTAGTGATTAATTATGTCTTCAGCGACCTCATACATTAGAAATAGTTGAGTAGCATGTATATAGTGAAATAACAGTTATTGTCACTGAAATGAAAATCCATTTAGAATGTTATCTATTAGATCTACTTACTCACTCAAGAGAAGACTCTAGGCAGAAATATGTCTCCGACTATATAAGGAAAAGACGATGGTCATATATCGGTCATGTCCTACGAATGCAAAACAACAGAATACCACTACAGGCGCTCACTTGGGTTCCTGAGGGTAAGAGGAAAAAGGAAGACCAAAAGAAACACTCAGAAGAACAATAATAAGAGAAGGAAGAACGTTGGGCCTAAATAATGTGCAAGAGCTAAGAGGAGTGGCGTCACAACGAACAACCTGGAGAGCACTGGTCTCTGCCTTATGCGCCGTGTTTGGTGCTTAAAGAATTTATTATTATTATTATTACTCACTCAACTGAACCAACACGGATTTAGCAACTAGTCATCTCTGTTGAGGGCCATGCCCTGTGCTTTGTTGACAGATACAAAGAGAATGCCTTAATATTTCTTCTAGAATTTTCCGCTGGTCTTCCCGTGGTATTTGGTTGACCTCTTGGGTGGCCTGATAGTGAATTTTTCTTTGGTCCCAGGAGGATTCAATTTCTTCATATAGGGGAGGCAAGTCGGTTATGGTTTACCATACAAATGTTCTCACTATGGTGTACAAACAGGCTTAACTCACCTTGATTTTTGCATGTCCAGTGAACGATACAAAAGGTCCACTTCCAGGCTAACCGTAGGTGACTTGAAAGGTAATCCAAATGAAATGTCCCCAGTGACCAGTGAATAATTTATCTGCCCTGAGTCGTGAGAAATCAACGGGGTTAGCAAGATACAGATCTTAAAGAAGACTTGAAGAGGAAAAATTTATGAAATGAAAAATATCTGAAGAAAAATGGTTTCATTTTTTGCGACTGGAGAGATTTTGAGAGGAATTAAAATAATACACAAAAAAGAAGAGGGGGGAGAAAAGCAAAGCATCACAAGCTGATAACACAGGACAGGAAGACTTGGCATACGTGTTTTGAAGGCCTATGCTCCTTGGGGAGCAGAAGGGTGATGATGATGATGACCTAATTCACTAGATTTACATCCGAGATCAGTGATTGAAAAAAAAAAAATGAAATGACAAGATACCATCAGGTTTGATATAAAACAATGTAAGGGTAGGCATGTAGCAAGAAGTCTCATTATGTAAAACAAAGTACTGTAGGAACCACTACTGCAAAGTCATCTTTAATTATGGCCCTATGCTTCTCATAGAGTAATAATGTTACATTCATTGATACAGAAAAGTGCTTATATCTGTGTATTATGCACATGTACACACATATATCTGAAACTTTCTGACCAAGTTTCAGGGGTGTACTTCAAGTATTTGGTACCTGGGGCAGATCCTGTCTTAGGCGCTCCCCTCTTCCAATAAAAATACCACAATTAATATATTTGCAAGTAGATTTTAACAGTACAGTACTGTCATAATAATGTCCAGTTACACCCGGCCAGGGGTGCTCCACTCCCCTCACATCAGTATGCCACTGCCTAGTATGTCCTGTTTGTCTAGTACTACATGAATTAAAGATACATGTCATTTTTTTCTTTCAACCAAATCCTGACATTTATGATATATTCTGTAGGCTGGGGTCAGCAGCTGATCAATCTTGATCTACCAGTAGAAACCAAGGTATCTTTTGTTAGATCTCTAGGTGATTGAAGAGGACAATAAGAATTGTTAACCTCGGTAAATTTTATACTAGCCCTCTCCCACTGGCACTTAAAAGCATGGTGTCATGAGGTTTAAAGGTACTTTACTGCATCAGGGAAAACCCACAGGTTATCTTAATAAAATTCACTTTATTTGTGAACCGTAATATAAAAAGTAATGTTTTCTTTTAAAGTGAGGTTAACATTCTGTAAAATATTTAGTTTTAGTTTTTCCACTGCTCTGTTGATGGAATTGCAGGAAGCAGATTGTGTGGGAGAGATAAAAGTTACATATAGGCTGGACTTATTCCAAATTCCAGATACTCTGAAAATAGACATGATTTTGATCAAAGTAGTTCTTTATAGAGCTCAGTGCTTCTAAAGTAGATCTCCACAGCTGCTGGGTTGCCTACCACCACTGTAGGTCATAGTTCACAGTGACAATATATATCATTAAACACATTGAATATTGTCTACACAGGTTTCTGTAGTGGTACAATAAACATGAACAATTTTGAACTGTGTAACAATTATACCATAGGGATAATAAACAACTTAGCAAATAATTAGTAATGTCGCTGTACAGAAGATGAAATAGAATTTAAGGGTAGATTGTATTTTTGGTATTTTTTTTTTTTTATTTTTTTACTGACAACAAAAAGTATGCTTTCAACCCCTGATGGGTTATAATTAAGATGTCTAAAGCTCGTGATCCTTGGTTGGTAGCTTATCTAAGAGAAGGAACTCTGAATTCAAACCACCGCTGCCTTGCGGGAATATCCATTTATGGAATTGGCTTCGGGAGTAAACTCTGAGGATAAATCCGGAGTCGTAGTCCCTAAGGCAGTCTAATGTCGATTCGACATTATTCTGGCAACTCCTGCGACATGGCTGGTACCAAACTGTATCGGCTACTGCCGTTCCTTTGGATCTACCGACTGTGTGGAGAGGGGGAACATGCTGCATGGGCAACAACTTGATCTCCATATAACTGTGCCCAAGCTCGCGCCCTGGAGAGGACACTCCAGCTTCACCCTATAGGTGTCGGCAAAACACGGGAAGTAGCAGTTACCAGTTATAAGCATTTTGCCCAATTGGCGTAGGGCATGGCGCCAGGGGCTACTTCCGACAGTGGGAGAGGTTCTAGGATCTCACTGGACAGCTACCGCCCGCTTCAAGCTGGGCAGCCCCCAGTCAATAAGGTGTTGTCCCGCCACTGTCTGCTTTCCCCATTGGGTGCATGGGGATTAGGGTCAAACCCGAACTGTGGACAGAAAATTTTGCACCAAGCAATTATCGACAAAGTAGAAATAAGCAAACTCTCAGATTGGGATGCTGTAACGTCTGGACTATGTTGACTGGACTATCCGAAAACCTACAGGATGTAAACGATGTAAGGAAGACAGCCATAATTAATGATGAGCTTAAACGACTTCAGGTGGATATAGCTGCACTTCAGGAAACGCGCCTGGCGGGCTCTGGAACGGTGAGCGAGAAGGACTACACATTTTATTGGCAAGGGAAAGATCTTAATAAAGCTAGAGAACACGGAGTAGGTTTTGCATTCAAAAAATTGCTAACTAAAATGGTTGAACCAGGCGAGAATGGATCAGAACGCCTGTTAACGCTCCGCCTGCAAACTAGCACAGGTCCCATCACCCTTGTCAGTGTGTATGCTCCTACTCTGTACTCTGCCTCAGAAGCTAAAGATGAGTTCTACGAGAATCTAACAGCAATTATCAAAAGCATACCTAGGCAAGAACAGCTTGTTCTCCTTGGTGACTTTAACGCTAGAGTGGGTGCCGATAATGTTTCATGGCCTTCATGTCTGGGCAGGTTTGGTATTGGCAGGATGAATGAAAATGGACAACGGCTCTTAGAGTTGTGCGTCCACCATGACCTCTGCGTGACCAACACCTACTTTCAGACAAAACCCCAGCATAAGGTGTCATGGAGACACCCGCGATCCAAGCACTGGCACCAACTTGACCTGATTCTCGTCAGAAGGCCACTACTCAGGTCTGTGCTCTCCACGCGCTCGTACCATAGTGCAGACTGTGATACAGATCACTCCTTGGTTTGCTGCAAAATCAGAGCACAACCAAGAAAACTCTATCGTGTCAGACATGAAGGGAAACCACGCATTGATACCAGCAAGATGTCAGACCCTTTCATGATCGCTCAATTCACTGCGACCTTCGAGAAAGTGCTCAGTAGCCCTCAGCATGGTGATACTATTACAGAGAACTGGGAGCATCTACGGAACACCATTCAAAGTACTGCACTTGCCACCTTTGGTAAGAAAACAGCAAAGTCAAATGACTGGTTTGATGCTTCATCAGATGTGATGGCACCTGTCATTGAAGCTAAGCGCAGTGCTATGAATGAATACAAACGTTCACCGAGTGCCAGAACCCTACAGATCCTGAGGGCTACGAGAAGCAAAGTTCAACAAACTGCTCAACGCTATGCAAATGACTACTGGCTCCAGCTCAGTGAGAGCATCCAGATCGCAGCGCAAACAGGCAACATTAGACAAATGTATGACGGTATAAAGAAAGCACTTGGCCCCCATAAAAGTATGACGGCACTGCTAAAAACCATCAGCGGAGAGAAGCTAACCGATAAGGGTAAGCAGATGGAGAGGTGGGTTGAGCACTACTCTGAGCTTTACGCTAGAGACAATACCGTTATGCCTGCAGCCCTTGATGGTGTCAACAGTCTGCCAACTATGGAGGAGCTGGATGCCGAACCAACATTAGAGGAACTCAGCAAGGCCATTGATAGCTTGGCCTCTGGCAAAGCACCAGGCAGTGATGGGATTCCTCCTGATTTAATCAAATGCTGTAAGAGCACGCTATTACATCCCCTGCATAGGATGCTGTGCCAGTGCTGGGAAGAGACAACTATTCCTCAAGACATGCGAGATGCCAAGATTGTAACACTGTATAAAAATAAAGGAGACAGAAGTGATTGCAATAACTACACAGGCATCTCTCTTCTTAGTATTGTTGGTAAGGTTTTTGCCAAAGTCATCTTAATGCGACTACACAAGTTAGCTGAGCGCATATATCCAGAGTCACAGTGTGGATTCCGAGCTGGCAGATCAACAACAGACATGATCTTCTCTCTCCGCCAGCTTCAGGAAAAATCAAGAGAGCAGAAAAGACCATTATATATCGCCTTTATAGACCTCACAAAAGCATTCGACCTGGTTAGTAGGGATGGACTCTAATCCTCCTGAAAATAGGCTGCCCTTCTAAAATGCTGGAAATGATAAAGTCATTCCATGACGGCATGAAGGGAACAGTCCAATATGCTGGAAGCACGTCACAGCCCTTTGATATACGAAGTGGCGTTAAACAAGGCTGTGTTCTGGCTCCGACCGTCTTCGGAATCTTCTTTGCCTTACTCTTGAAACATGCATTCAGAGATGCAACTGAAGGAATATGCCTTCACACTAGGTCAGATGGCCGTCTGTTTAATCTTTCAAGGCTGAAGGCAAAAACAAAAATCAGAAGGGTCACTATAAGAGACTTGTTGTTCGCTGATGATGCTGCAGTCGTCACTCAAAGCCAACATGAGCTTCAGAGCTTGATGAATCGCTTCACTAAAGCATGCAAGGACTTTGGCCTCACAATAAGTCTAAAGAAAACGAATGTGCTGAGTCAGGATGTGGGTGCTGCACCAGTTATCACTATCGATAACTATGAATTGGCAGTGGTGCACCACTTCACATACCTAGGGTCTACCATCAATGACAAACTCTCACTGGATACAGAAATCGACAGCCGCATTGGCAAAGCTGCAGCTACCTTTGCCCGCCTCACATCGCGTGTTTGGGGAAACTCTAAACTCACAATGAAGACCAAAGCTGCGGTATATAATGCCTGCGTCACCAGCACACTCCTATATGGCAGCGAGACCTGGACGACCTATGCTAAGCAAGAAAGAAGGCTCAATACCTTCCATTTGCGGTGTCTACGCCGCATCCTTGGCATCTCGTGGAAAGATAAAGTGACAAATGTCGAGGTGTTGTCACGTGCTGGCCTTCAAAGTATGTATATGCTTCTTAGACAGCGCAGACTTCGCTGGCTTGGCCATGTTCGCCGCATGGAAGATGGTCGCATCCCAAAAGATATCTTCTATGGACAATTAGCAGATGGCAAGAGAACAGTTGGGCGACCACAGCTGAGGTTCAAAGATGTGTGCAAAAGAGATATGAGGGCACTGGACATGGATCCAGCAACATGGGAGAATGAAGCTGCCGATCGCACTAAGTGGCGATGCTATTTACGGCGCCACCTCAGATTGGGCGAAGAGAGGCTCACACAAGAAGCAGAGGTGAGGAGAAAACGTCGAAAGGAACACCAGGAAAATAAGCAGCTGAGGGCTGTCACCTCAGGGGCGCATTCCCATAGTCAGTTATGACTGAAGGGGCTATTATTATAAAGCCTTATTGAAGGTAGAACGAGATCTATGAAGATTAGCTTGCCTTCAAAACATCTACCAATACAAGAACAAGAGGTGACAAGTTCAAGTCCCACTATCACTAGATTAGTAACTGTAATCTAAACAATTTAGTGTTAACCTGAATGATCTGTTTCTTTTGATAGCATTATTTGAATATTATCTGTTGTGTTAGAAATGATTCATCACTCACTTTTTATATTTTTTCCAGACTGCAATAAGTATGGAAGCACAGAGCCTTTTATCTAATGAGAATATAAAAAAGGAACCAGATGGTGAAGTGAGTTTACTTCCTTAGTACTTAATCATTCCTCTTCTACACTGAGGTGTAGGGGTTTGCCAGAGCAAATGCCATGCTATTGTGATAAGAGGTTTAAATGTTATTAATTAGAGGATATCCTGGACAAATAGATGTATCAGAAGATACCAGGATAGTGCCAGATAAGAGACTGGTCTTATGAGAAATACCCCCTTCTCTGAAAAGAGCAAGGGTGTATAGACAATCAAGGTGAGGTCCAGCTATGTAAGTTCCCAGAGTAAGGAATGATGATGATGAAGTTCTCTGGATCCCTATCTGCTACCTCTTGAGATCTCACGAAGAGTAAGTTAACTGTGTGTTGTTATTTGGCAAAGTGTCTAGGGTAATATATTATCACAGTTATGAATTTCAAAACAGAACTTTAACTTTAGTGAAATTTAAGCAAGACTGTTTGAAAATAGATATATTTACAATTTATTATTCCTGTACCTCAATCTTGTTGGGACAGGAATTCTCAAAAAATCAAGAAAAGGTTATTTACATGCAAAAATAAATATTTTTGGAAACTCTGTCCAAAAGTCACTGGAATGAATATACCCACAGTTCTTGATATTATCATTTATTCTATACTGTAAGATCTGTTATTTTCATCACTCCCAGGTGGTTTTCTTTTAGTGGTGAAATTATGTTTAAGGATGAGGTATCAGTGCCTGTATAAAGGACTTATCTGTGAAAGAGTTGTTGCAGCTGTTTTGTCAATCTTAGGCCT
Source organism: Oreohelix idahoensis (assembly GCA_024509875.1). Taxonomy (NCBI): domain Eukaryota; kingdom Metazoa; phylum Mollusca; class Gastropoda; order Stylommatophora; family Oreohelicidae; genus Oreohelix; species Oreohelix idahoensis. The sequence continues at coordinate 190,840 of JAMPIV010016684.1, forward strand.
GTACATCAACATTCTGACTCCTGACTGAAGAAAAAGGAGCTAGCTTCAAGTTGTAGTATGAGCCCTCACTCCAACACTTCTTCCTTTCAGGCTACTGCAGCAACGAGGTACTTTGTAATAAGAAGGACAATCCCTTCTATGTAACATCTGCCTCTATCAATTTCACCTCTAAACTGTATTAATACCTACCTAGGTCAGCCACTTGTGCTAACAAGTCGCACCAGACCTTAAATTCTGTTGTCTACACTCAGCTTGGTGTAATCAGTCTTCTTCAGTATTTATTCTATGTTAATGTCCCTCCTTCCTGTTTGTCTTCCATACAATAATCATGGTGGATACAATATACTTTGTGACCTGTTGATTACTTCATTCGAACATTCCCTATATGTTTTCACATGTTATTTGAACAGTGTGTCATTCCAACAGACAATATCAATTTATTAATACTGCACTTACAGTCGCAAATTTGTAAAGCCAATTGGCAAACATTTTACACAATATCACTCCGAATAAGCCTGCTATAGGCACATTCCTACTTAGGTCATCGTGATGTACACATCCCTTTCGGCAGTATCGAAAACGAATATGGCACACCATAGCCTGTTACTTACAGGACTAACAAATTATGCAAATAAAATTATCTATCTTACCCTCAAGTAAAGAATATTCACACACACAAGCGACCCGACAGTAAAGGGCTATAGCCTCTCAGCTCTCAGTACAGACGGCAAAGGCTTGTCCTTCTGTCTCTTACAATAATATCAGCTTGGTATGGAAGCTTTTTCATCAATGGCGGACTTTACAAGCAGTTGTTAATTTTTATCACACTATCCCCAACCAATCAAATGACGAGTCAAAAAAAATTAACTATTTCCTAGGCTTTAGAATTTGAGCAGTTTTAAGCGTGTTTGTCTAATCTGACCGAATTTGTTTATTTTATATCATAGTTATTTGTGAACCGATTTTAATTATCAAGTGATAATTAAACGGCCAATTATTCTCTATCGTTCTATATAGCTTTCCTTTAGTTATTCCTTTGCATTCAAATGGGGTTAATTTTTTTGTAATTAAATTTGATCTTAACCTGATGTGAAAATATTACTAAATTAAATTTTTCTAAGTTAAGATAATTTTTCTATGAGGGAATCTCTATGTGTATATGTTAAGCAATATCAGCGCTATAATTTGAGATATCCCTTTTATTTTAATTATCTTTAATTATCGAGAAATAAATTATCTAAGTTCGGTCAAAAACCCAAAATAGGCATTATTTCCACTTCAACCAAAATTTTCTTGTTCTTCCAAAAAAGAGGTAACGATTTGATTGGTTGTTAAATTTTACTACGTCCTTCGATAAATATTGGGATGGGTGTGTGAGAGGAAGGGATGGGGGGGTGGTAACTTTTTAACTTGTTTTCTTAGAAAAATTCAAATACTCTTAGTTAAATGTTGGCGTTAAATTTGACTGGACCCTCAGACAAATTTCAAATACTGTAGTTATTTATAGATTTAAAATTACGATAGCTAGTACGTTTTAAGCGGGGAATTTGAGCGTGTTGTCATACGGATTCACTTTACTACAGCTATCCTATCAGCTGTCTTCCTCCTGGCCTGGTTCCAATCTAGTCCTCTGTCCTTCAGAGATGGTCTAATGTTGTCCTCCCATCGAAATCTGGGTCGTCCTGGAGGTCTGGATCAATGGCTCTTAGTCTCTCATATTTGTCATGGTAGCCTATCTTCTCCCATTCTGCACACATAGCCAAACCATCATAATTAGAATAGCCAAACCATAATAATAGGGACTGTTCCACTCGGGTATGCAGGGGCTGGGTTTTGAGGCCATGATGTATCATCTGTTTGTGGACCATGTCTCTTCTTATTACTTTGAATTGAAGTGAGTTTGCTAGTTATTATAATTTATAAAAAGTGGCAGTTTTGATGTACTCAGATCAAGTTATTAAACTTGACATGCATTGTTGTAAATTTCCAATTTTTTACTACTCTTATTTAAAATTTACCTTGCACTATGTATTATTCCAGGAGGCTGCAAGAAATAAAACTAATGATGTGTGCGGTCTAATGGCGGGAGTAAAACAAGAACCATTTGAGGAGGTTTGTTTTATGTAAACTTTAAAAGTTGAAGGTTAAAGTTCATATTTACTCAGAAAGATGATTATGATGATGATAATACATTTGTTTTATTCATTTGCGAAAAATATTCATAGTAACTTCTCAGATTTCAGTATAACAAGAAAACTGGATAAAAATTATAAAGTCTGTATGTTATTTTTAAGACATGTATGCTCTAAGCCAATCATAAAAAGCCTCTATGCCAACTTTACGTGTAGTGTTGGTCAGAGCAAACTAACCTTTGAGGTGAAGACAGGAGTACGACAGGGATGCCCCTTATCAACCACTCTATTTTTAACAGTCATAGACTGGGTGATGCGCCAGACAACAGAGGGCAGTCCAAGAGGAATAAGATGGACAACATTTTCTACATTGGAAGATCTGGAATATGCAGATGACATTGCACTACTAGCACATTCACATCAACACATCCAGGAAAAAACGGATAGACTTAATAAGTTTAGCCAGCAGGTGGGCTTGAATATCAATTTAAAGAAGTCTGAGGTCATGACGCTCAATGTGAGCAGCCCTGAGCCCATATCAGTAAGGAATCAGCAATTGGTACAGACAGATACCTTCACATACATTTTTTAAAGGAATACTCTATGGCACTTCTGGTTCTTTATCTTTGAACACTCTCAGACATCAGCCTGAATATGCTTGATAAAAAGTAGCAGTAAGCCTAAGTTGCTAACATCTTTTTAGAGCTTTTCATGAGCTGGAACTGGTGACGCTCATTTTTACTGTCTCTCATAAATCCTACAACAACATGAGCTCACTCTAGCCAAGGTGACACACTTGGCTTGGAACACAAACTTCGCACTATGCTTCATGGCAATAGTGGAAGGAAAAAGTAATAAGTTTTTCATATGGGAGACATGAGCTTGAGTATTCATGTACACTTGGAAATAGCAGTGGTCAGCCTAATTTGCTAACATCTCCATAGAGTTTTTCTTGGACTGGTACTGGTAATGGTCATATGCATTTTCTCTATTCCTCGTATGTGGTACACTCCTGGAGTGGATATTTCTTTAACGTGTTCTCTTCTATTGAGCTGGTTATAGGTGTCCTTTTTTTCTGGTAGGTTACATGCTAGATTTATGTGAGTCTTGATCATTTATTGTAAAGTCCAGTGTATAATCTTCTTATACTGTAGCTATATAGTAGGACTATGCTGAAGCATTTGTGACGCCCCAATTGTTGTGACCTCTCAACAAGTGTTCTTATTATGTCTTGCATCACGTTATGAAATAGAAGAGCCAGGTTGACTGGCAGATTCTAGCACTTGGGTTTGAAAATACACAGAGACAAGACAAAGATTATGATAATACAAGTGACTAATGATAGGTTGCACTAGGAGAAACATCAGTAGAAGACATGGAATCATACATATATATTTACAGCATTGCAGATAATGTTGGAGAAATAGATGTGATATCAAAATAAGAATACAAAAGGCAAGAGGAGCTTTTGTTACATTAGGAAATATGTGAGAATCAAACAAAATCAAGACCAATGCAGAATTGTTATTGTGGTTCAGATTCGATATAATTTCACTCACTTAGTGGAGTAAGTCAGGTGAGAACTTGACAAACTACCAGCAAGTCATTGTCACCCTCGGCAGGGAGTGTAAAGCCAATGTGAAATCAAAGCTGGAAACTAATCAGCTGATAACTTATCATGCCAGGCATGATGACGCCATTGTGTACCCAGATGCGTTGTAATCCATAGAGAAATCAGGATTGGGATTCTCAGTTGTAGTAAAGGGCAGGATCATCACTGAATAGAGCAGGGTTTACATGACAACAACCTTCAGCATGAGAGTGGAGTTAGAGGCAGCTACTGCAGCCCTAAAGTGGCTTTCTGAAACCAGGGCAGTAACTGTGTCAGACTCAGTCCATGCTTCAGATATCTAGGGAATCGAAAATTCTCAATAATAAGAAACTTCTCAGACTACAGCTGGGAAAAGGCTATTTCAGAATGGAAGAACCTTACTGTGCAGGATGTCTTCAAGACAATAATATAGAACATTTCTTGTTAAAATGTATGGGGTATGAACAAATGAGAATCCCAATATTAGATTATTTGCAAATATCAAATTTACCTATTCATCTTATTTGGAATTGAAAATGCTATATATCCTAATTATAAACCATCAGAGGTTAAACGGGATATTTTTCATCATTAAAAAAAAATTATTTCCATTCTTGTTTTTTATAAGGCCATTGGCTTGCTTGTACTTCCTTGTTAGCTTTTTGTGTTGTTGTACAGGTCCCTCATATTTCCTTTGGCTGAAGCTTCATCTGCTTCCCTTGATATATTTCCTATTGTCTCTTTTGATTTTCTTCTTACTTTTTTGTTTACTTCTATGTACACTTCATGATCCTTGGTTTTGAAGAAGCTTCTTTTGTTCATACGTACTAGCTCCATAAGTCCGTTTGGCAGAAATATTTTGACTGTTAGATGTACAAGCTCATCCTCTCCAGATCTGCGTATCTCTACTGCTGGAATCAAAGATTTTATCAAGATGGGGATTCCTTATTTGATTCTTTTTTTGAACTGTCTTGGCATTTGGAGTTGTAGCTATGCATGATGAATCTTTGAATGCCTTTTAAATGGGTTTCTTGAATGCAGGTTATATCAATATTATTTCCATGAGGAAAGTCTTGTACCTTTGGTTTTTTGTTCCTCTTTCTACTGAGCCATTGTAAGACAGTTGGTTAGTTGGTCAGTTACACTACTTTGTTTTCCCTTGACCATAAGGTAACCAGAGGCATAGGATACCTGGGTGGGTCCTTTCACTGTTGATTCTGGATTGTCTCCCAAAGCCTTTCCATCTCCTGATGGTTACAGCAAGGCAGCAGGCTGGTTTGTTTACTGAAGTTTCCATCACCATGGTTAGAGCTTTTATCGGCTCATGTTTGCATGATACACCTGTCATAGAACATTGGATATTTAAGTGGAGGCAGCATTGCCATCTGTTGCCCATCCCCATTCGGCTGGCGAACACCATTGTTTCATCTGTAACTGCTTATTAGTCCAATAAGATCTAGCTTAGACCACAGCTGATGCATCATATCTGGAGTTATCCCACAATCCACCCCCTGTGAATACACCGTGTTGAGATCAGTCCACCCTTTAAAAAAAATTTTTTTTTTTTGGCCAGTCTGCTAAGACCATGTATAATCTAACTTTAGCAGACTCTTATGACATGTCTGGTGAGGCAGTGGCCCTTCTTCTCTTGCCTTTTGTGTTCTTATCCCATTGCAACAGTACAGTGTATCTTCTCCTGGAAACAATAGGGGATATTTTCCCCTAGGGACAATAGGGCATGTCTTCCTGTATGCAAAGTCTTCCACTAGGAGAAATTTGGGGTATGTTTCTTGGGAGCAGTGTAATTTATCTTCCCTCTTTTACATTTTTTGGACATCCTCCCCTGGGTAAAATGTAGAGTAACATTTCCTTGGAACAATATAAAATGTCTTGCCTGTGTAAAATATGAGGTATTTTCTCCTTTAAACAATAAGAGGTATTTTACTCAGCAAATAATGCACAGTACCTACCTGTAGGAATAATAGAAAGCATCCTCCCCTGTGAATAGTAGAGGCTGAATAACAGAAAGCATCCTCCCCTGAGTATAGTACAGGGAAGGAACATGTACCAGCAGAAGAGGAGCTACAAATCAGCTGTGAACGGCCAAGTAGAGAAGAAATAAAGAAAGCCATAAAGCTTCTGAAAGATGGAAAAGAAGCTAGTCCAGATGACATTCCAGCAGAGACCATCAAAACAGATATTGATACCTCTACAGAGATATCATACAAACTACTTGGCAAAGTCTGGGAGAGAGAAGAAATACCATGTACCAGTAGAATGGAAGGAAGATTATCTAGTCAAGTTGTCTAGAAAGGAAATTTACAAGACACAAATTGTGCAGGGACAATGTTACTATCAGTGCCAGGAAAAGTATTAAGCAGAATCATCTTTGAGAGATTAAAAGAGTCCATAGACAAGCAACTGAAAGATGAACAAGCAGGTTTTCGACAAAACAGACCCTGTACAGACCAGATAGCCACATTGAGAATAATAGTTGAACAAAGTCTGAAATGGAATTCACCGCTATACATTGGATTTGTGGATTATGAAAAGATATTTTACAGTGTAGACAGAGAATCACTTTGGAAATTGATGAGGCATTATGGAGTCACCCTGATGATCATTAACTTAATAAAGAAAAATTATGAAGCAATGATATGCAGAGTTCTTCAAGAAGAACAACTTACAGAACTGTTTAGGATAAGAACTGGAGAGTGACAGGGATGCCCATTGTCTCCATTTATTTTCTACTAGCAATAGATTGGGTTATGAAAACATTGACATCACACAACAGAAATGGAATCCAGTGGAATCTGACTAAACAGCTTGATGATCTAGATTTTGCAGATGACTTGGCTCTTCTGTACTATAACCATAATCAGATGCAAGACAAAATAAAAATACTTGATGAGAGGTCACAACAAGTGGGTCTGAAAATACACAGAGAAAAGACAAGGATAATGAGAATAAATGCAAGAAATGGTAACAAGGTGGAACTTGAAGAAACATCACTAAAAGATGTAGAATCATACACATATCTTGACAGTAATATAGACAAATTTGGAGGGACAGATAATGATATCAAAATAAGAATACAAAAAGCAAGAGGAGCTTTCATTGCATTGGGAAACATATGGGGTTCAAGAGAAATCAAGTCCAACACTAAAATAAGAATCTTTAACTCAAATGTCAAGTCAGTCTTATTGTATGGCTCTGAGACATGGAGAACAACAAAAAAACAACAACAAAAGTTACAGACATTCGAAAATTGGCTGCTTACATAGAATAGAAGGATTGAAATTGTATAATGAAGTGACACATGTGGAACTGATTAAAAGAACCAGGCAAGTGCTGTGGAATAAGATTAAGAGATGAAAAGAAGACACTGGTAATGGATAGGACACATTGAGGAAACCTATTGATAGCATTACAAGGCAGTCCTTGTTCTGTAATCCCCATGGAAAGAGAGGCATAGGTCGACTAAAAAAACACATGGAGCTGGAGACACAAGTGACACTGATGAGGAAAACGGGGAAAGAACTTGAGCTGTTGGCACGTGGCAGGAGGACTTGACGTGTTTGTTGAAGGCCTATGCTCCTTGGGGAGCTAAAGGATATTGATTGATTGATTGAATCCTGACATTCAGGAGTGAATCATCATCATCAGTTGCCATCTCCACAATGAAGGTTGGCTGTAATGGATCTCCAACGTCTTCTGTCTTTTGTCTTGGTGGTGCACTCTGATAGACTCTTTCCTGTCCATCTCTTGATGTTATCTTCCCACTTATAGCGCTGTCTTCCCCTTGCACGTTTGCCTTCAACTCTCCCTTCTGTTATGGTCTTCTGCAAGGTGTTATGCCTTTTTATGTGGCCAAAGTATTTTAGCTGCCGAACTTTGACATCCCTCATTAGTTCTCTTTTCATACCTAGATTTTCTAGGACCTCCTTATTTGTTTTCATCTCTTTCCATGAGATACGCCCCATTCTTCTATATATCCACATTTCAAGAGCCTCAATTCTTTCTTCCAAATACTTATTCATCGTCCATGTTTCTGCACCATACAGAAATGCAGAATATATATAACACTTTATGATTCTCAGTTTTAATTTGTGAGATAGCAGTTTGGATGTCAGTATATGTTTCATGTTGTTGAATGTAGCCTTGGCCATTCCTATTCTCTTCTTGATTTCTGTTTCACATCTGCCATCTTCTGTTATTATATGACCAAGATATACGTAGCTCTTGACTTGTTCCAGGATTTTCCCATTTAGGCTTATCTTTAATGTGGGTTTATCGTCTGTTTTGCTAATTATCATAATTTTTGTTTTCTCAGTATTAATGTCGAGTCCATATTCATGACTTATACTGTTCACTTGCTTCACTAGTTCTTGTAACTCCTGTTTGCTTTCAGCTAACAACACGGTATCATCTGCATATCTAAGGTTGTTTATTGACCTTCCACTGATGTTCAGTCCTGGTCAGGAATCAATCATGGATGGTTAGAAAACACAGAGATGTGGTTTTACAGAAGAATGTTAAAACATACCATGGACAGCCAAAAAGAGTAATGAGGATGTCCTGAAAGAGGCAAGTGCTCAAAGGAAACTTATTTCACAAGTTAGAAAGAAGCAATCCACTTTCTTTGTGCAATGTTATGAGAAGAGGAAAGCTGGAATATGCCATAACAACTGATAAGGTGGAAGGAAAAAGAGATGGAGGAAATCAAAGAGAGCAGGTACTGGACAGTTTGACATCGTGGCATGTAACGAAGTCAACAACAGAATTGATCAATAGTACTGGAGACAGGAAGCTGTGAAGAGACATAATCTTGTACACCACTAGGTGAAAAGGGAAAAGTATAAAGCATCATTCTCTAGAAAATACACAGTAACTACCAATGGAAACAAAATTAGGTATCTTCCCCTTGAAACAGTACACATGGAAACAATAAGGGGTGTCATCTCCTGGAATATACATTAGGTATCTTCCATTGGGATATACATTGGGGATCATTCCATTGCAACGATACAGGGTATCTTCCATTGGAAACACTACAGGGCTACTTCCTTTGGAAACTATTTGGTATTGTGCTTGGGCCATCCTGATCTCTTCTATTATGACATTATATTAATATCTTCTTCTTTGATCCTTAACCGCCGACTGTCAAAGCAGTCAGTGGCCATCACACCTGGTGGCGTTTTGTAAGGCAGGAGCAAACTGTTTCCACTTTGTTCGATCGGCAGCCATCATTCAGAAAGAGTCTCAGTTCTGGTTCATTCTTTGCATCTCGGCCTCGACAGTTTTCTGCCAAGTTGTTTTTGGTCAGCCTCTCTTTCGCTTTCCTGCAGGGGCCAAAGCGTAGCTGTTCTTGTGATGGCATCGGGATCTCTTCTGAGGACGTGGCCAAACCAACTCTAGCGTCTGCAAACTATGATGGTGTGTCTGTCTTCTTGGTTACTCCGAGTAAGTAGTTCTTGGTTGGTGATGGTATTCGGCCAAAAGATTCTGAGAATTTTCCTTAGGCAGATTGGGTGGAAGGAGGACAATTTTACATTTCCTTCTATGTTACTCTCCAGTATTCCGCACCATAGAGAAGCACAGAAAGTGCACAGCTCTCACATAATCTTAATTTGGTGTTTGTGCTGTACTGAGAGGACTTCCAGATGTTGTTTAGACTAGCGAAGGCTGTTCTTGCTTTATTCATTCTGTTGTTGATCGCTTTGTTCCACCATCTGGTGTTAATATGCATCCTAGGTATGTAAATGTGTCCGTCTGTTCCAGCTTCTGGTTCCTTATTGTTGTGGGCTCAGGACTGCCGACATTGAGTGTCATGACCTCTGTCTTCTTTAGACTGATGTTCAGACCCACCTGTTGGCTATACTTATTCTGTCTATCTGTTTTTCTTGAATGTGTTGATGTGAATGAATGAGTAGTGCAATGTCATCAACATATTGAAGATTTTCCAGTGTAGAAAACATTGTCCATCTAATTCTTCTTGGATTGCCCTCTGTTGTCTAGGCATCACCCAGTCTATGACTGTCAAAAATAAAGTTATTGATCAGGGCATCCCTGTCATACTCCTGTCTTCACCTCAAAAGTTTGGTTGCTCAATCCCATGGCATGTAAAGTTAGCATAGTGGCTTTTTATGGTGGAAATAATGCAGCTGGGAATTCCATAAGCCCTCAGTATTTTCCATAGGCTGTCCCTGTGTATGCTGTTAAAATTTGCTTGTTCTTTCCTCGGTTTATGGTCTACTGCTTTTGAAATTCTCAGGATAATTATCCTGTCAAGTATTTTACTGGGAACTGAGAGGAGAGTAATTCCAGTTGTTGCAGTCTGCAAGGTCACCCTTCTTGGGTAATTTGACAATTATTCCTTTATTCCACTCCGTTGGTGTTGTGTCTGTTTTCCAGACTTGTTTAAATAGTGGTTCTAATAGTTCTACAGCTAGTTCAAGGTCTATCTTAAATAACTCAGCATTTAAATTGTCGTGACCTGGAGCTTTTCCATTCTTCAACCCTTTGATGGCTGTGGAATGAAAAAAACAAAAACACAAATAGTGATATGTCTTACTGGGAGAAAGGACAAGAAAAATCTACGTTGTGGCCACAAGGCCTTCGTCAGGGACAGACAAATGAAAAACAGAAGGGAAAGAAAGTGAGAATTAAGTAGAGAACATAAAACTAAAAATAAGAGAAAACACTCCCTGATGTGTGTCACATGTTGGAAATAAAATGTCTGCCACTGATGGCTGTGATGATTTCTTCTCTTCGTGGAATGTCTGTATTTATGTCTAGATCATTTTCAGCCTCGGGAATATTCAGCTCCATCTCTAGTGGTTCCTTATTGGCAATCTGATATCATCTCTTTACATCAACCACAAATTGGTCCAGTAGCTCTGAATTTCACCTTCAGTCTTGCTGCTACTAGGTAGTGATCGCTTCCCACCTCAGCACCTCTTCTTACTTTCACGTCTTGTAATGAATGCCTCCATCTACCATTGATTATAATGTGGTCTATCTGGTTTCTGTCCTGGCTGTTTGGTGATTCCCATGTTAACTTGTGCATTTCTTTGTGTGGAAAAAGTGTTCCTCCAATGACCAAGTTGTTAATGCTGCAGAAGCTTATTAGTTTATCCCCATTCTCATTTGCTGTTCCGCTGCCACATTTCCCCATTACTCTTTCATTATATGTATTGTGTGTTCCAACTTTCGCATTGAGGTCTCCCATTACTATGATTTATCTACATGTGGTGTCCATTTCCTTTTGTAGCTGTTGATAGAATTCGTCCTTGACCTCTTCATCGCTGTCATTTGTTGGTGCATAGCATTGTATTACTGTGTTGGTGAATCTCCCTCTCAGTCTTGTTCTTATCAGTCTGTTGTTGATGGGTTTCCATTCCAGTAATGACCTTTCTATTCCTTTCTTTAGGATAATGGCTATGCCTTCATTGTGCTGTCCATCCTCTCTTCCAGAGTAAAGTACTGTTTCTCCTGTTGCTGTCTTTATTCTCCCTGTCCCGGTCCATCTGCTCTCACTTATTCCAGGATATGTAATCTGTAGTTCCTCATCTTTGCTGCAATCTGCCTCAGTTTTCCTGCCTCATACATAGTTCTGACATTCCAGAATCCAATTCTTGTTTTGTGTTTTGTGATTGGGACATCTGTTTTCATGCCAATTTGTCGCACGGAAGGTCCTGGGTTCGAGTCCTGGGTAAGCCACTCAGGTCTGTTGTTTTTCTGTTGTCTAGTTTTCTACTTCTATATTTCTTACGAGTGCCTGAAAACATACCTTTATGTTTGTCTAATATGTATTTTCATGCCAATGGCTACCTTTCAGCTTTCACCACTGATAGTCATATGAGCCTCAGACTCCGGATGTCTGTTCTGCATCCAAAGTTTTTTAATTTGTTGCTGTTTCCGTAACAATTACAATCTTTTACATAGACAGGGGTGTCAGCCCTGTGCTAAAACCCCCAACTTGGAGGACCAGGGTACCAGCTTTTCTGACCCCTACCCACGCAGACCTGTCCAGCTTGGTTGAACCTGCCAGGAGTAAAACTCTCGCTGGCATAGCTCTGGGGGTTGTTAGGGTATGCAAGCTGCCATACCGCTGCAAGGTATAGGTACCATTGATGGCAGATTATATTAATATAGATTTACTGGAAATATGTCTCTGAACATGTTAAAAAACTATTTTCAGAAACACACCATTACGATAGAATCAAGTTATGAGCAGGAAAAATGTGTGTCCACTGTCAAGGTGGAAAAAGCGACCAGTCCCACATCCCTGTTGTTTCCAGCGGAGGATAATTTTCTGTGTAAGTATATACAACTTGTCATTGTTTGCTTTGATAGTTTTTTATGTTTCATTTAATAATTTAAATTTGCTCTATCCATTGTACATTTATTAAAATACATAATTCTTATTGACTTTTTGAGTTATTACATGAAACATAATTTTTCTGATTTTTAAGGTGTCTTTAAGAGTTACTTTGCACATTGAATATAGATAGGTTTTTGTTCATCTAATCGTGTTATTTATTGTCTGAAAATTATTATAGGTAATGGCTACAATAGATTTACAAATGCAGTAACAAAGTCTGTGGCAAGAAAAGTTGCTGGTAATGTACTGAAAATAACAATCATTTTTGAGTAACTAATGATATTGTCTGTTTAATGGTAGTCTGTGTATCTATTCAGATTGTGACAAATGTAAGATGAAAGATGAAGGAGGCTGTCCTGAGCATGGACCACTCATCTACATTGATAATGCTGAGGTAATGTGTTCTTTAGAAACATTAGAATCATTACATAAATCTCAGACAACCACATATGGAAGTTATCACAGACAACTAGACATTTTAAGTTATAAAATCACAATTAACAACACTTTTCACTTATTACATAATAGACAGTCACAGATGTAATTTATTTTGCAGTTTCACATTTAAGTGATCACTTTACAGACAACTACACATTTAAGTTGCCACAACATAAACAAGCATACAGTTAAAGATTTCACATGATAGACAACTTCCCCATAAGTAGATGAAAAAAAATAATTTTTTGAGTTTTACTAGGATAAAATACACAGAAATGGCCTATGTTACATCTACATTGTTTTTGTCAGGAACAAAAATGAAAACCTGGAGAGAAGTGAAAACAAAATAAGGATATGGATCACAGAGGATGATCACTGCCCATGGTTGATCACCCCTTATTAAAAGTTGCTACTTAGTTCCTTGCCCTTTTCGCTAACTCCAAATTAGTAAACCTTGTAACAGATGATGTTAACTGTGTTTGCTCTGGCTGGAAATAAAAGCTGATTTTATGCTGAGAATTGTGCAATTTAATCTTTTTTTTGCAGCTTAACACATTAACTACCCCGAGCCGGTGGGACCGGCTTTTGAAATCCTATCATTTGGACAGCGAGCCGCTCAGAGCGTCAATCTAATTTTAGTAATAAAACAAATGAAAAATGTACTGAAACACTGATCTGGTTCGAGATTTTAAGTTGCCACCGGAAAACTAATTCCCAAAGCATGGTTGTTGTAGAGCACTGGAAAATTGATATTATGTTCATATTTTTCAGCATTTTGGGTTAGTTACCAAATCGTATAAAACTGTTAACCGTGGCAACTAGTGATAGGACCACAAAAAATGCTTGTACATCTCGTCTAATGGCTGAATAGGCTAGAAACATGTTTCAACAATTGACTGATAGATCTAGCGACGAGGACAAGAGTGAAAACGGTGTGCACATTGATTAAAATAGTGATTTTGATAGAGATGGGGCGCAGGTAGTTAAAATTGTGAAAATATTGCAAGTCCTCTGCCATCGGACCGCCGTTAAATAGCAACTACTTCTATTAGAGTTACAAATGGTGCTTATTGTAATAGTACATTCATTTATCTTTAAAATGACGTGTAATTCATAAAAATCTGTAAACAATTACGAAAACTACAGCTTACTTTGTGCAAACACCTACAGGATGAAAATGGGAAAACAATTTTATTCAGCCACAGTGTGTTTTTCAATTCGGTAGTTAATGTGTTAAAAAACAAATGATTGACTTGAATGTTTTATTTGGCCACATTATTTCTCAGGCTGATCACTGTCATGGTTACACTAAAGATCTTAACACTCATCCTCAAGTGGTTGACAACATGGATAGAAGGATGCCTGGAAGAGACAAGGAGGGACAGCCTGGCTTATGTCTAGAAAATGAAGGTAAAGGTTTTGATAAATTGTCCAGTAAATGTTGTTTAACTAGGGCTGTTGAGCTTGTAACAATTCACAGCTAATGCCAAGTTAAAGGATTTGTATGTGTAGTGTCTGTAGCTGCTGTTTAGTGCTATATAGTGTTTTTGATTGTTGTGGAACCAAACAGTAGCTTTCATTATGTGGCGAATCCTAGATTTATGAGAAATTTTATCACAGCTCTGGCCTCCTTCTTTTCCATTGTTTTGTCAAATCTTTGGAGCAGCAGATCCGGTCAATAGGGCACATTACGCCGTGCACCGTAGCGGGAAAACCCATTGAAGAAACAAACGCGTACTTTACACATTCAGTGCAAATATGATGAACTTTAAATGTGCCAAGTTTCATCTTCCTCCTATGACTCCTTCATGGTCAGGCCCCAGACTTATGTCAATCCCCTTGTATAGTGTTTTTGATTGTTGTGGAACCAAACAGTAGCTTTCATTATGTCGCGAATCCTAGATTTATGAGCAGCACATGTTGAATTGCATCGTTTGGATGGGTACAGTTGCAGCTAATTTGGAAGATTGTGCTTTGCTCCATGTATCATAGTTTACTTGGATGGGTCATTTCTTTATACATGATGCGTCCAATAGACCCTTTTGCTTTCAGTTCAGCCATTCCTCTTTTAAGTTGTTTTGAATATTAGTTGTCTGCATGTTGGTTGGAGTGTTTGTTTGAGCAATGCTGGCACCTAGATTTGCTAGTCTGTCAGCTTTTTTATTGCCTGTTATGTGTGTTTGTCCAGGTATCTAGTAAAGTGGGACTTTGATGTTGATAGCAGACTGTCAATTGATTCAGCTAGCTGTGTTATTTCTTCTGTTCCACAACTGTTTTTGAAGCCTGACTGATTATCATCAATGACTTTGCTGCTTTCCAGCCACCAGATAGAACCTCTGATTCACCATTTCTTCAGTGAGTTTTCCAGTTGCTAAGGTCAGTGAGATTCATATATAGCTCCCTGCCTCTTCAGCTAGCTTGTTCTTGTTTTAGCATTAGCTTGATGTTTGCAGTGAGCTATGCTTTGGAAAGAGTACTTTCTGCCCATGTTTTGTTCATGAAGTTTAGGAGTACTGACTTTGCAATTGAACCAAGGTTTAATATAATTTGATTAGTAATCTGGTCTGATCTTGGTGCTTTCTTGGGCTTACGTTTTGTATTGTGCTATTCGTTATCTAGATGGTACACTCAGTTTTAAACAGTACAATGCTTGCTTTGGCAGTAGTTTGTTCTGTTTTTATGTTCTTAATTGTTTAGTCTAGTTTTTTATGGTGCCTGATTTTACTGACATCGGCAAAGTATTTTTTAAACATTTTTGTTTTCTATTTTTATTAACATATTTTTTCTCCTTTTCCATCAAGTTCCCATGCACCTTTCATTCATTATGTTCTGCGCGAAAATAAGAATCTTCAACTCATATGTCAAGTCAGTCCTATTGTATGGCTCTGAAACATGGAGAAAAACATCCAAAAACCTACAGATTTTCATAAACGGGTGCTTGCGTTGAACAGAAGGACTGAAAGGGTATGACAAAGTCACAAGTGTGGAACTGATGACAAGAACCAGACAAGTGCCAGTGGAACAAGAGTTGAGAAGAACTCGCGGGCGATGGATAGGACACACATTGAGGAAACCTGTTGATAGCATTACAAGGCAGTACTTGTTCTGGAATCCACAGAGAAAGAGAGGCAGAGGTAGACCAAAAAACACATGGAGAAGAGAACTGGATACAGAGGTGAAAATAATGAGGAAAACATGGAAAGAACTTGAGCGGATGGCATGTGACAGGAGGACTTGGCATATTAAATGGTGTATTTTTCCCTTTGAATCAGCATTGGGCTTGCTGCATGTCTAAATCCCCCCTTTGGAGTTGTTTCATACTTTTATTTGAGTGTCATTTCTAATGGGTGTCAAGAGTCCTTGACATTCACAGGGGTCCTGGGAGTATCCATGAATGTTAACTCTTTGACTCCATAATTATTTTCCACCCTGTGCCATAATTAT
The DNA here is from genome assembly GCA_024509875.1 of Oreohelix idahoensis. Taxonomy (NCBI): domain Eukaryota; kingdom Metazoa; phylum Mollusca; class Gastropoda; order Stylommatophora; family Oreohelicidae; genus Oreohelix; species Oreohelix idahoensis. The sequence continues at coordinate 206,831 of JAMPIV010016684.1, forward strand.
TTTTTTTGGGAAGAATTTCTATACGGGGAAGTGTACTGTCTTTTAGTGTAAACTTTATGTTAATCTTTTCTGTGAAAATGTACTTATTATATACCACAAAATTTTGTGTGCACCGTAAAAGACTATTTAAGTTTTTGGCGGGGAAAATCAGCTGATGTGTGAGTAAAATCAGTAAAATATAAATCATTACACACTCGTTCTGGATAAACACAGCGCTAAAAATTCTTTTGTGTACTATAACTTTGTTCTGTGTTCTATTTTTTGATTGCATTTTTTTATTTGTTTGAAATTGAAAATTAGTTTTGACGGAGTTACAGACTTTTGAAAACAGCGTCATCATTTAAGGAAATTCATAAAATAAGTAATCTTTTTATTAATTTAATATCTAAAAATCGGCCCATTCGTTTGAGTTTATAATTATAAAGACTTCTCGAAGGGAAGCTAAAGATTATTTCCACATAATTTTTTTTTTTGGTTTCATATCTTGAGAATGTGTGGTAGTCAGTTTTGTGAGTGTGGCATTACAAGAACAAGCATATTGTCACCAGATTTTTATAGCATTTTAATCCCTTTAAACGCATTCCTGATACCCACAAATCTTAAATAAGGTAGTAAAAAAATAACTTTTTGTAAAGCACCATCTGTTTTTGCATTTTCATTCATTTATAATGATATTTAGCTACGTATATAAGCGTCAGAAAACATGTAAAGCTATAGATAGATTACTTCCACATAATTTGATCTATCTTTCAAGTCTTGTTAATCTTCTATTTATAATATGAATTTTTTTTTTTTTATTGTGTGTGAGATAAGGACTGTTCCATTGGTGTTCTTTGGTAGACAATCCTGTGCACACGACGGCTGCCAGCGAATTCTAAGTAACTGTTTGTATATCTTCTTTCATTCAAAGTTACAATGCAGGTAGTAAATTTAGAGAAACCAAATTCTAAATCTAATACCATCCTTTTATCAATGGCTAGAGTCAGAGATACATATGATAATTTAGAAATATTTATGAATGGCATGAAAGCTCAGATAGAGTCACTAAAATATTTAGAGTGGGATGGTAAACAAGTTGTTGTTTTCTTATTCGGGGATTATTTCCTTTTTTTGCTGGAGACACCACAGACATGGGTATATTCCTTGAGCTCCAGACAAACCAAACATTTTCATCAAAGACATCCAGAGAGCATACAACTTGCAAACCAAGAAGTTTGGCCATGTTGATAAGAGATTACAATAGATATATGAAATATGGGAAAGGGAATAAAAGGCAATTGGCACATTACCATAATTGTTTACACAAACCAATGTTAGAGATTGAAATTGAAAATGTAGCTCCTCCTTACCTTCATATTTTATTAGGCATTGGTTTTAAACACCACAGACTTCTAGAACAGGTAGCTGATACAATAGACGCAAAGATATTTGAGAATTCGCAAGAGATACATGCAAACATTAGTACTTTTAAGAACTTGAAGAGATTTAGTAGGAACTGGAAATAGGCAGAAGAATTAGGAGCTAAAATTGAATTTTTCAGGTAGGTATTGACTTTGTGAGGATAAGGAGGAGACAGATAATTTTAAAGTTAGACTTGAAAATGCACAAGATGCGCTGGCCAAACTTCAGTTTCAAGATCTGTGTACTAGGTCTGGTCCAGTTTGCTCACACATGGACAAGGTACTAGCCAAACACAAAATCATACAACAGGCTTATAATAGCAGAGCATTTATAGGGAATCACTGCCACAGATATCTCACACAAAAAGTTATAAAGATCTTTATAAGATCTTACAAGAGCAATCATTACACAAACACTGAAAATTACAGACAAACAAGATATAACTAACATAGCTTTTATTGCCCAAGAACAATTCAACTCACTGAAAGAAGCATTTGAGAAAGTACACAACAAAATATCACACAGTAAACCAATTAGTAAAGAATCAATAACAGCATCCATAGAGACTTATATGTCTTTGTTCAGAAAGCTATTCCCTAGTAAGACAATTCATAAACAGCACATATTAGAAAAACATTGCGCAGACTGGATCAGAACTCATGATGTATGATTGAGATAATTGTTAGCTCTCATGTTCTGGGGACAATTGGGTGTGTTATTTTAAGGTTATAAATGTGGACATGCAATTTAAACTTTCAATAATTAATGTTTGACGCATGAAACCAAAACAAAACTTTGATATCCATTTTCTGCAGGTTTTCTACTTTTGATTTCTGTAATTTGTTATGCATGTTGATTGTGACCGTTTTAGTGTAAATTGAATTAGAAACAAACCATAACAAAATGTATAAAAAAAAACCGTAAATTTTTACACTATTTCAGATTTTATTATATCTTCTGTTCTTTAATTGTGATAAAATGTTTGTTCTTGTTCTAAAATTTACTCTAACATTTCTAGTCTAGCTTTACGCAAAATTTAAAGCCATGGGTATTTATAATAATAAAGTAGCATAAAAGCATTCAAACATGTTTTGGGGACAATTGGGTGTGTTATTTTAAGGTAATAAATGTGGACTTGCAATTTAAACTTTCAATAATTAATGTTTTACGCATGAAAACCAAAATAAAACTTTGATATCCATTTTCTGCAGGTTTTCTACTTTTGATTTCTGTAATTTGTTATGCATGTTGATTGTGACCGTTTTAGTGTAAATTGAATTAGAAACAAACCATAACAAAATGTAAAAAAAAAACGTAAATTTTACACTATTTCAGACTATTATATATTCTGTTCTAATTGTGATAAAATGTTTGTTCTTGTTCTAAAATTTACTCTAACATTTCTAGTCTAAGCTTAAATACGCAAAATTTAAAGTCCACACCTCGGTATTTATAAAAAAAAAGTAGCCTAAAAGTGCATTCTAGGAAATAGGGAAAACAAAAATTAAGCCCTATCAAAAGTAAACATCGCCACATGTTTTTCCCATTAGGAAGCTGACCACGTGACCTCTGTCAAGTGGGCTATAAATAGCGTGGTCAGGGAAAAAGGGGAAATAACTAAAAGATCGCTCGCAAACAGCCGTGTTCTATGTCTTGCAGAAATTATGTGAGGACAGCAAACCATAAGTCAGAAGAGTTCAGGACCACCACTGGTGTAAGACAAGGTGATATCCTGTCACCTTATCTTTTCATACTCCTCATGGACGATGTCATCAAGGCATGTAAGGAGAGAACAAGAAAGTATTCAGTGGGGTACTGGAAGATGAGACAGGTCTGCATTTCAGAGCTGGCATTTGCTGATGATGTTGCGTTGATTGCTAAATCAGAGGCACATCTCCAATCCAACCTGCAAGTCTGGAAGGAAGAGCTGGAGAAGAGAGAGATGATCATAAGCAGCTTGAAAACAAAAGCCATGGTGATATCACGAGAAGAAAGAAGACATCAGATTAAGCTGGGAGAACAGGTCCTGGAGCAGGTCGACCACTTTAAATACCTCGGAGCTATTATAGACCGAAATGGAGGCATCAAAGAAGATGGCCACTCAAAAAGCAGCAGCTAGGAGACTTTTTTAGGCCATAAATCGAGGATTCCTCAGCAAGAGAGAGGTTGGTAAGAAAATGAAGATGGCTGTATACCGCTCCACCTATGTCCCAGTCTTGACATATGGATGCGAGTCATGGGCAATGACTACAACCCACAAAAGCCAGATCCAAACCTCAGAAATGAGGTATCTGAGGAAAGTGGTTGAAGTAACAAGAAGAGACATGGTCCGTCAACTAGAACAATATGTCAAGGCCTATAAATACCACCCCGCTGCAGACCCAAGTAGAACAGTCCCAACTAAGATGGTTTGGCCCTGTTTGCAGAATGGGAGAAGATCGGCTACCATGACAAGCATGGGAAACAAAGAGCCAGGGATTCCAGACCACCAGTTAGTTAAACCAGATCTTCTACCAAGGACTAGTGATTAAATTTTATGGTTGGTCTAGTTTTGTTGCTTTTTGATCGGCCAGAATATGACTATGCCCACCCATCAACTAAATCTAATGTGTCTAGCTTTTCTGCACAGACTGTTTTTTTTTGACAACAAAACAGTCATCATCAGTGTCAGCAATGTTTCTAAGTAGTTTGACACAATTATTCGTTTAGGAGACTTAGAAAATGTAAATATAAAGCGACACATTTATCTAGCAATAACAACAAAAAACACAAACACGTGAATCTTCACAAAAATTGTGTAAATAACATCAAAACACTCATACGTGCTGCTTAACTACACTCAAATTAGTTGTTTAAATAGTAGCGGAAATCATTCTATGCGTTTTAAAATATGAACTGCATTAAATGGACGATTTTTGGGGTTTATTCGTGATAAACTAAAAACAACGTTCTGACCATTGCGCGGGCATGGTGCGTTGCATTTTGCAACACTCTGAGTGTTGGCCAGGAGTTTAAGAGTTAATGGTTTTTCTCAGTGGTGTGATTTCCTGGAGCACTGCAATAAGGTTCTTTTTCCATTTAAGGTAAAAAAAAAGGTAAAGGAACCCGTTACACGCCCATTGAGGCATATTGGGAATATGGTGTTAGGCCCATATTATCTTGACCGTCGGCACACTAGGGGTGATGTGGTCGGCATCACGCCGGCCGCCTTAATCTTCCCAGAGTTGCTCTGGTACCCATTTGGGGCTGGGTCGACCCAGGAGCCGTTTGTGGCCTAAAAAAATCCCACCTCATCTGGGGATCGAACCATAGACCACTGTGCTAGGAAGCCAGTGCACTTTTAAGGTTTTAAGTAGATATTATTTCTAATTCAGTATGCCAGCATGTTGATTTGTAGTGTGTTTATATTTCTGGTAGTAGACTTTTTGCAAGTAGTCTGGGTTGTTACTGCTATGTACGGACATTGCTTACAGAGGCATATTTTGAGGTCATATAGTGAACAGATTATTTTCTTTGGCATTATCTACATAAAAGATCTAGGTTGTTTCCTGTAGATTTTCTTAAATTCTGCACCCATCTGGTTTTAAATTAGCCTTGAGGAAAAGGGGAGCAGCATACTGTACATTCCTCACAATCCAGAAGGCTTTCCCTGTGTTAAGGCTTTCCCTGTGTGAAGGCTTTCCATGTGTGAAGGCTTTCCCTGTGTGTAGGCTTTCCCTGTGTGAAGGAAATCCCAAGAAACTATCACATACTACACATTCTAAGCTCCTCTTGTTTGTTATGAATTCTTTGTGGGATCCCCTTGTATGCAGCCAAACAGGTAAAAGCCAGAGTTAACTGTAAGGTTTGGATGACTCTCCCAAACATAATGTGCAACGTTGGGTTCTCACAATTTTGCACCACAAAACAGTATTTATATGCATGGAGGCATATCTGGAGTCATCCTTATATAACCACCCGCTGTGCACAATGCTATAATATGTAGATTTGAATGTCACCCTCTGTCTGTGAGGCTAATTACACCCTCATCGACTCTTGAAATCATCCACGCACTTACAGGGATTCCTTCTGTGGTGAAATATGTTGAGAACCCAGCATTGCTCACTGCATTGCTTGGAGGAGTCACTGTACTCCAGACATACCTGTGACTATTGCCTGGTTGCCTGCATGCAGGAGGGTCTTACTATGGACCATGTGAAAGGCAGGGGGAACTGAGAAGTGGTTCTGTGTAGGATGTGACTATTCCTTGGGAGAGCCCAGAACCAGAGCACCATATTTTAGCTCTGCATACATGTAGTGTTGGACAGAGCGACCTAATTTTTGAGGTGAAGGCAGGAGTATGACATGGATGCCCCTTATCAACCACTTTATTTTTGACAGTCATAGACTTGGTTATGCACCAGAGAACAGAGGGCAGTCCAAGAGGAATAAGATGGACAACATTTTCTACACTGGAAGATCAGGAATATACAGATGACATTTCACTACTCACACATTCACATCAACACATTCAAGAAAAAACAGATAGTGAATAAGTATAGCCAGTAGGTGGGTCTGAACATCAGTCTAAAGAAGACAGAGGTCATGACAATAAGGAACCAGAAGCTGGAACAGACAGACACATTTACATACCTAGGATGCATAGTAACACCTGACAGCGGAACAAGCAGAGACATCAACAACAGAATGAATAAAGCGAGAACAACCTTTGCTAGTCTAAACAACATCTGGAAATCCTCTCAGTACAGCAAAAACACCAGATTAAGATTATATGAGAGCTGTTTGCTTTCTGTGCTTGTCTATGGTGCAGAATGCTGGAGAGTAACAAAGAAGGAAATGTCAAAATTGTCCTCTTTCCACACAGTCTGCGTAAGGAAAATTATCGGAATCTTTTGGCAGAATACCATCACCAATCAAGAACTGCTTACTCGGAGCAACCAAGAGGACATGCACACCATCATAGCTGGCAGACGCTGGAGTTGGGTTGGCCATGTCCTCATAAGAGACTCTGATGCCATCACCAGAACAGCTATGCTATGGACCCCTGAAGGAAAGCGAAAGAGAGGCCAACCAAAATCAGACGTGATGGCCACTGACTGCTTTGACAGTCGGCAGCTAAGGATCAAAGAAGAAGATATCTGGAGAGCTCACTTAAAAGAGTTGCTCGGCCTAGCCATTGCCCATCATGAAAGAAAATAAATAATCAAGCTGGAGAGATGAGGGTTAAGGCCTACAAGCTAAGAGAGCCAGACTTAAGACCAGATAGCAGGGGCTTATTGTGACAGCAGCGAAAAACCTAGAAATTGTTCTACAAGACCCTAAAGAACACGAGGAAGGAAAAATGGTGCCCTCTTAAATTTATAAAAGACAAACAAGACAAATTGCTTACTACCCCAAAGGAAGTGATGGAAAGATGGAAAGAATATTTCTGAGATCCTTGACTATGTTTTTGAGGTCAAGCCTCAGAAATTTTTTTTTTTTTTTTCGTACGCCCGCTAATACTCGAGGCGAAATCTCAGGTTATTATTAATGTCTAACCTGACATTGATTTTACGTGAGTATCCCTTTTCTTGTACAGAGACAGGTGTCCCTCGCCATTCAGGCAGATACTCGCCGATTTCGGAGGTACCCATTAGAGCTGGGTCGGCTCAGGAGCCGCCAATCCCTGGTCGACGACACTCCTTCAAATGTTCACGCCAGGTCTCGAGTTAATCCAGTCCAAATCCCGGTCGACGAAAAATCCTCAAATGCCGTCGCCCGGGTTTGATCCTGAATCACCTGGTTGCCAGAGCGGTGTTGTAACCACTACGCTAGCGCGGCTCCTAATGAAAACCACTATCACAGATGAGAAAACCAATGGTGATGAAGATGGCATCAAGATGGAAGAACTGAAGGCAGCACTGGAGAAAATCAAGGTGGGCAAAGCAGCAGGACATAATGACATCAAAAATGGTCAAGTACATGGCAGCAGCAATTGACCTACTATTCCTAAGAGCCCTACAGGCACCCTGGGGCCACCAGACCATACCAAAGGATTGGTAGATTGCCATCATAACACCCATTTTAAAAAGGGTGACAGCCGACAATGCATAAATCATAGAGGCATATCCCAGCTTAGTTCCCTGGTAAAATTTACTCTAGCATACTGGAGCAGAGACTTGGGCTACTGGCTGAGCCACAAATGCATGAGGTGCAGTGTGGCTTCTGAACAAACTGAAGTACTCAGGACCTTATCTTCACACTCAGGCAACTGAATGAAAAGGCACTTGAGTATAAAGGTGAGATGCATCTTTGTTTCTTGTATGTGGAGAAGGCATTTGATAAGAGCCATGGTGATCTCAAGAGTAGGAAAAATGCATCATATTATCCTGGGAGAACAGACCCTGGATCAGGTCAACCTCTTTAAATACCATGGAGCTATCATAGACTGGAAGGGAGGCATCAAAGAAGAGTAGGCTACTCGAAGAGCGGCAGCTGGGAGACTTTTTCAGGCAATAAATCGAGGATTCCTCAGCAAAGAGAGATTGGCAAGAGAACAAATATGGCTGTATACCGCTCCACCTATATCCCAGTCTTGACCTATGGATGCGAGTCATGGGCAATGACTACAACTTACAAGAACCAGCTCCAAACCTGAGAAATAAGGTATTTGAGGAAGGTTGTTGAAGTAACAAGAAGGGACATGGTCTGCAACCAGACAATATGGCAAGGCCTAAAAACCTAGCCCCAGCAGACCCAAGTAGAACAGTCTGAACTACGATGCTGTGGTCATGTATGCAGAATGGAAGATCAGATACCTCAACAAATATGGAAAAGCAAGAGTCAGGGATCCAGACCTCCAGGACGACCCAGAGTTTGCTGGGAGGACAACATTAGACAATCCCTGAAGGACCAAGGACAAGATTGGAACCCAGACCAGGAGGAAGACCGCCGACAGAACAGTATGGTGTTCTTTCTGGCAAACCTCTACACCCCAGGGTTGAAGAGAAACGACTAAGTAAGTAAGCAAGCATATTTGGAGAGCCCTCTTGGATGGCAGGCAATGCACAGTATGCTACACGCTTCTTCCTCCTAGCTTGGGACCAGATGTGATAATGCTTTAAATGCAAGCCAAGCTGGAGAAACTGGAGCTTATGACTTCAACTCAACTTGTTTCGGAATGGCAGAACAACCACAGGAAAAGCCTAGATCTACAGCATAGATAACACCAAGGAGTCTTCAACTTGGTATTGGCTGCAAATGAGCGAGGAGCTCAGCTGCCCTAGTTATACAACAACTTACTTACTTACTTAGTCGTTCCCCTTCTACCATGAGGTGTAGAGGTTTGGAAGAGAGAGCGCCAGACTATTCTATCGGCTGTCTTCCTCCTGGCCTGGTTCCATTCTAGTCCTCGGTCCTTCAAAGATTGTCTAATGTTGTCCTCCCAGCGGACTCTGGGTTGTCCTTGGGGTCTGGATCCTTGGCTTTTTGTTTCCCATGCTTGTCGTGGTAGCCGATCTTCTCCCATTCTGCAGACATGGCCAAACCATCTTAGTTGGGACTGTTCTACTTGGGTCTGTAGGGGGTGGCATTTTAGGCCTTGACGTATCATCTGGTTGCGTACCATGTCTCTTCTTGTTACTTCAACCACCTTCCTCAGATACCTCATTTCTGAGGTTTGGATCTGGCTTTTATGGGTTGTAGTCATTGCCCATGACTCGCATCCATATGTCAAGACTGGGACATAGGTGGAGCGGTATACAGCCATCTTCGTTTTCTTACCAACCTCTCTCTTGCTGAGGAATCCTCGATTTATGGCCTGAAAAAGTCTCCCAGCTGCTGCTTTTCGAGTGGCCAACTCTTCTTTGATGCCTCCCTTTCGGTCTATATAGCTCCGAGGTATTTAAAGTGGTCGACCTGCTCCAGGACCTGTTCTCCCAGCTTAATCTGATGTCTTCTTTCTTCTCGTGATATCACCATGGATTTTGTTTTAGAGCTGCTTATGACCATCCCTCTCTTCTCCAGCTCTTCCTTCCAGACTTGCAGGTTGGATTGGAGATGTGCCTCTGATTTAGCAATCAGGGCAACATCATCAGCAAATGCGAGCTCTGAAATATAGACCTGTCTCATCTTCCAGTACCCCACCGAATACTTTCTTGTTCTCTCCTTACATGCATTGATGACATCGTCCATAAGGAGTTTGAAGAGGTAAGGTGATAGGATATCACCTTGTCTTACACCAGTGGTGGTCCTGAACTCTTCTGACTTATGGTTTGCTGTCCTCACATAATTTCTGCAAGACTTGTAGAAGCTCTGTATAGCATGAATCAGAGGTGCTGGAATATTCTTCCTTGCTAAACAGTCCCAAAGTTTGCTCCAAGGGACCCTGTCAAACGCCTTTTCCAGATCTATGAAACAAAGATGGATCTCACTCTTATACTCAAGGGCCTTTTCACTCAGCTGTCTGAGTGTGAAGATTAGGTCTTGAGTACTTCGGTTTGCTCGGAATCCGCACTGGACCTCATCCAATTGTGGCTCAGCTAGGCGTCGGAGTCTCTGCTCTAGGATTCTAGAGTAGATTTTTCCAGGGACACTGAGAAGGGATATGCCTCTATGGTTTCCACACTGTCGATTGTCACCCTTTTTGAAAATTGGTGTTATGATGGCGATCTCCCAATCCTTTGGTATGGTCTTGTTGCACCATGCTGCCTGTAGGACCCTTAACTCATTCATTCCAGAGTTATTTTGCACGCTGTGCCAGACTTTTTTTGTGGGCAGAATTTTATAGAGTGAAGTGTTCATCTTTCGGTCTAAATTTGTTTGTGAATTTTCCTTTGAACATGTACTTATTATATACCAAACTGTAGGGAAATGGATAGAAAATTCAAATATATAATGTCTGTGGTTGTATTAACACAAGTATGTTCGGTATAATTTAATCATTTTGCATGTAAAATTGAAAAACGCTAAAAAGTTGACTGTAGAATACGATCTTACCAAAGACAAATTACTGTCGTAGACAATAAAACTTTCTTTTTAGTCTTCAAACGTCAAGTTAATCCATATACAAAGTAAAAAAACATGCTTATGGCCAAAATTAGTACATTTAGTATTATTCGCACCAGTTTTTCCGTGGTTCTTTGTAAGAAAAAAAATAAATTATGCAATCGTGCATTACGTAATTTTCAAACAAATAAATAAGAATAACGTCATATAAATACTTTTTTACTCTTGTTTAATGTTTTAATAGTATCCCTAGCTTCATCTTCTACCAAGAACTAGTGATTAGATGTTACGGTAGGTCTAGTTTTGTTGCTTTTTGATCGGCCAGAATATGACTACGCCCACTCATCAACTAAATCTAGTGTGTCTAGCTTTTCTGCATATATTCCGTATTTTGACAACAAACTGTGACTACCAAACAATCATCATCAATGTCAGCAATGTTTCAAAGTAGTTTGACACAATTATTTGCTTAGGAGACTTAGAAAATGTAAATATAAAGCGTGACATATTTCTCTAGCAAAAACAACGAAAAACGTAAACACGCGAATCTTCACAAAAATTGTGATAATAACATCAAAACACGCACATGTGCTGATTAACTAGTCAAATTAGTTGTTTAAATAGTAGCGGAAGTCATTCTACGAGTTTTAATATATGAACTGCATTAAGCGGACGATTTTTAGGGTTTATTCGTGATAAACTAAAAACCACGCCCTGAGCGTTGCTCTGGCACGGCGTGTTGAATTTTGCAACGCTCTGAGCGTTGGTCTGGAGTCAAAGAGTTAAGAGTAACAGGTCGCCTGATGCTCCCATGTACTTAACCATTTCTGGTGTTATACCATCATGCCCTGCTGCTTTGCCCATCTTGATTTTCTCCAGTGCTGCCTTCAGTTCTTCCATCTTTATGTCATCTTCATCACCATTGGTTTCCTCTTCTGTGCTAGTGGTTATCATTTCTGATGTTTGACCTTGCTCACCATCAAGGAGTTCTGAGAAATATTCTTTCCATCTTTCCATTACTTCCTTCGGGGCAGTAAGCAATTTGCCTTGCTTGTCCTTTATAAATTTGAGAGGGCATTGTTTTTCCTTCCTCATGTTATTTAGGGTCTTACAGAACAATTTCTGGTTTTCTTGTGCATCTTTTTCTAGCTTTTCTCCAAATTCTTCCCAGGACTTCTGTTTTGCTGCTAGCACTTTGTTCTTTACTTCTGTTCTGAGGTTATACAACAACAACAGTATTTATATTAATATTTCTGCAGCTTATGATAATTGATATGATGGAGTTGTCTGAAACAAACAATTTCAGAAGATAATAGATTAGAAGGACAACATTTGGATAACGTCACAGTCTATTATTAGTTTTCTGTGTTACCTGCAGTAATATTTATTTTACTTTGTGTGTTTTTTTTTTTTTTTGGTATTGTTAATATTTATGTTTTATTATTTATCTAGACATTATTTACTGACATTTATATTATCTGTCACTTTAATTTTTTTTTTTTTTTTTTTTTTTTTTTTTTCCTTAACCAGCGGCACTTGGGCTTTCAGCCCTTCGGCCCAATGACATATCATTGCGAGGCTGGGGAACCTGAGGACTTTCCTTCCAACCCGGTCAGGAGCTTCGCTCCTTCCCATCCACAGAGGGTTTATCACAGGAGCCGTTCAGGCTATTCAGTCAAATTTCCGGCCGTAAACATTTCTTCAAACGCCGACGCCCGGGTTTGAACCATGAACACCTGGTCGCCAGTACAACGTCGAAGCCATTACACCAGCGCGGCTCCCATCTGTCACTTTAATAGTGGCATATACATGGATGTCATATTAATATTAGCAACGTGATAAAATTAAAGTTTCTCATGATACTTCGGGTAAGTAATGACACTCATATTTCCATCAAAAAGGTCACTTATATCTCGTGACAACCTGTGAGGTTTAAACTGACATCAAAACATATTTTTAAATGTTGTTAAATTCACATGTTGATCACTTGCCTCAACTCACCATTTTTTCATTTCAGATATGCATACCTGCTTCCACAGTCATTTTCCCTTCTCCAGCCTGGAGTATAAGCAAATAATTTGTAAACACAGACACTTGGAAACTGGTAAACAAGATGAACTTCCAGTGGCTTTACTACGACACAAGAATAATCAAATAATTGTAATGGCAGTCAAGAAAAATGGTCACTTTGGTGTTGAACATACGCAAGAAGAGAACACTAAAGCAAGAATGGTTGAAAATGAAACGTCCATGGATTCCACAAGCTATCAAGAAAGAACAGCAGAAATTTTTGGAACTCTGAATGATTGCCTGCAGAAATCATGCAATGAAAACTATAGTGAAGAGTCAAATAAAGTGTTTTCCTTGTCTGAAAACAATGTTCTGCTTAGTAAGATTGATACAAATTATACATTACAAAGTAATGTACAAATTGAAAATCCAAAGAACATGCTTAGTGGAGAAAAGCCTTACAGTTGCAGTGATTGTGGCTTACAGTTTATTTGGTCGGGTGATCTAACCAAACACAGACGAGTACATACAGGAGAGAAGCCTTACAAATGTGATGTTTGTGGTGCCTCTTTTGCTCATTCTTGCAACCTGAAAACACATAAACGAATACATACTGGAGAGAAACCTTACAAATGTGACATTTGCAGTGCATATTTTATTCAGTCCAGTGATCTAAAGAAACACAAAAGAGTACATACAGGAGAGAAGCCTTATAAATGTGATGTTTGTGGTGCATCTTTTGTTCGTTGTAGCAACCTGAAAACACACAAAAGAATACATACTGGAGAGAAACCGTACAAATGTGATATTTGTGATGCATCTTTTGTTCATTCTAGCAACCTGAAAACACACAAAAGAATACATACAGGAGACAATCCTTACAAATGTGATGTTTGTGGTGCATCTTTTGCTACTTCTTGCAACCTGAATACACACAAACGAATACATACTGGAGAGAAACCGTACAAATGTGATGTTTGCAGTGTACGTTTTATTTGGTGCAGTGATCTAAATAAACACAAAAGAGTACATACAGGAGAGAAACCTTACAAATGTGATGTTTGTGGTGCGTCTTTTGCTCGTACTGAGACCCTGAAAACACACAAAATAACACATACAGGAGAGAAGCCTTACAAATGTGATGTTTGTAGTTCATGTTTTGGTCGTTCTCACATATTGATAGCGCACAAGAGAATACATACTGGAGAGAAGCCTTTCAAATGTGATGTTTGTGGTGCATCATTTGCGCATACTGTGAACCTGAAAACACACAAAATAACACATACAGGAGAAAAGCCTTACAAATGTGATGCTTGTGGTGCATCTTTTTCCCGTGCTGACAGATTGAAAAGACACAAAATAGCACATACATAAAAGAAGACTTGCAAATGTGATGTTTATGGTCTACAGTTTATCCAGCGCAGGGATCTCAATAAGCACAGAAAAGAGCATACTGGAGAGAAGCCTTACACATGCGATGTTTGCTGTGCATTTTTTGTTTGTGCTAACAGATTAAAAGCACACAAAAGAATACACATTTGAGACTATAAATAATTGTAAAGGTAGTCCCATTACTATTGTAATAAGAGTGAAGTGTTAGAGACTTCATTACACAAGGTCCAGCTTCATAATGAGGGATGGACCAGTTCCCTTCCTCACTGCCTTTATTTTCCCTAATTTGAACAACAGAGTCAGGTACCCATTTAAACCTTGGTAGGCTGGAGCATGATGCTACAAAGCTTTGAACCTGTAACTTTACCATGAGAGGCTAATGCTCTAACCACTCTGTCGTTAGATGTTACTTCAGAAAAGCCTCACAAGTATGAAGTTTATGGTGCATCTTTTGTGGTAGTGCAGTGGTTAGTGCACTGGCTTCCTAGCTCGGTGGTACATGGTTCGATCCGCAATTGAGGTTTAGATTTTTTAAACTGCGAAAAGCTCTGGGGTTGACCCAGCCTCATGAATTGGTTACCTGAGCAACTCTGGGAAGGTTAAGGCGGCTGGCTTGATGCTGACCACATCACTCTTAGTCTTCCGATGGTCAAGAAAATATGGGCCTAACACCAGGTGATCTTTGTGGTGCAGGGTAATATCAGCAAGGTAATCTAAGTGCACACAAAAATAATTTTTACTGATGAGAAGACTTAACAAGTGTGATTTGTTTTTTTTTTTTTTGTTTGTTTATTTTATTTCCTTTTAGTGTTGGTTTTTGCACAGAACCAGCATTTGAAAATTCCCATGGTAAATAAACCATAAATGTTTGTAGTGAATCTTTTGCTGTTAAAGTAAAGCTAAAGAGACACACGAGAACGTACAGGAGAGAAACTGTATATTTATGGTGTATTGTTTCTTTAGCTTAAGAGATCACATTAGAGTACATATTGGGGAGAAGTCTTTCAATTTTATATATTTGTGGTTCAGAGGATTTATAATAGTATTGAAATAAAAACACCAAAAAGAGCACAGTTAAAGAAAAAACAAATCTTTTAAGTAGGATGTTTGAGGTGTTGGATTTGGTCAGCAACATTATCTAAATGTACATAACAGAAAACATACAGAGAGAATCCTTGTAAATATGGTGTTTGTAGTGCTGAATTTGCTCAGTGCAGTAACTGAAGTAGACACCAAAGAAGATATTCAAGAGAAAAGCTATACAAATGTGATGTTTGTGTCAAACTAATATACAGACATCACCCCATGTCATTCCAGGGGGTCTCTTATGAAACAAAGAAAGAATGCTCTCTCAGGCATGTCGAACAAGGCAACTAATATAAGGTTGGGCATATGGCTGGCAACCTCAACTTTCCTTTCCTTGTCTTGTTTATTCTTTCCTTCATCACTATTTTCCTTATGTAGCATGAAGCTATCACTAGCTGGTCCCCATGAAAGAACCCCTTCACTAAACATTCACATGCTCTTGCAGTGGTGGTTTTTGTGGTAATTTATTTTACATGATGAGGTTGTCAGTCCCATGTACAACCTCAAGTTAATCACTTTGTACAACATTCATCCCCTACATGTATTTTTTGTTTTTCATTGATGTCTCTTACCCTGGAGATTCCAGATCAAGAATTGCCTTGTAGTGCTATCAACTGGTTTCTCATTATGTATCCTAACCACCACTAGTGTCTTCTTGTCACATCTGTTCTTCCCATCAATTCCACATTAGCAATCTTATCATGATATTTCAATCCTTCAGTTTTGTACAATACCGTAGAACAGTGCACACAGTGTTATGTTTGGGGCATGTGTTTTGGTCATGCTTACAGCTTAAAAACTCAGAAGAATGGATGTTGTATCAAGAGTACCGGTAGTCTGAATGTCAGAAACACAGAAGTTATGTTACAATAAAGAAAATATGTTTGACTTGTAAAACTATTGTTATATATGTTTTTATTTTGTTAACTCTGGGTCCTTTGGCCATCATAATACAAGTGGAGATAACAAATGTTTATATTTGGTCAGTTGTGAAGCTTTTACCAATGCTTATTTATTTAACTTTATTAATTTCTTCCAGCTGTAGTAGTCTGCTATTTGGACCTTACAACGTACAATCCAACAGAAGACAAACAACAGTCACTGATATATTCGACAAGGATAGTAATGGGTTGCAACAGCAGCTATAAAAAATGTGGATCAAATGACTGAAACAAATTTCTTTTATTTAGACAGCCAAGATAAAACCATTGTTACATTCTACTATGCACTTTAACATTGAGATGGTAGGATAAGATCACTGATGTGGAACTGATGACAAGAACCAGTGAACAAGAGATAAGACACACCCTGGAAACCTATTGATACAAGGCAGTTCTTGTTCTAGAATCCCCAGGGTTAGAGAGGTAGAGAGAGACCAAAGAGCACAAGGAAGAGAAAACAGGAGACAGACATGAAGGGGGTGAAGCAGACATGAAAAAAACAAAACCTTGAACTGATGACATGGAATAGGAAGACTTGGCAGACATTTGTTGAAGACTTGAAAATGAGAGATAAAGAAAACATTAACCGAAGCAAATACAATATTCCAAATGAAAAATCTCATATACAACTTAAAAAGTTCTCTTTTAAAGTTGTCCTGAACAAGGCCAGTATTCAAGATAGGTTTGTTACACACATTCTGTGATGAGAGCAAGACCCTGGCAGTAAATAGGGCCTACATCAAAGACACCTGCTGATAGCATTACAAGGCGGTCCTTATTGTGGAATCCCTAGAGAAAGAAAGGAAAGGGGAGACTGAAGAAAACATTAACAAGAGTATTGGAAGCAGACATGAAAGAGGAATAAGGAAGACATGGACAGACTTTGAGCTTATTTCACTAGACAGGAAAACTTGAGTTTGTTGATGGCCTATGTCACTTGGGGACCGAAGGGAGGTGATGGTGATATGAGAAATGGCAATTAATATACTGTTCAAAAAAAGAAACACATAGCTATCCGAGGGCGCGTTTTTATGAGTTTTTAAGTAGAATTTGGTGCTAGGGTATATAAAAACCAGCCTCAAATGTTCTTTACAGTGTCAAATGCACGTGTTGACCTGAATTGCGTTCGTTTTTGTAATCGTTACAATGCAGTGGTCAATAGTGTTTATGACGCAATTTTTGACCACAGCTCATGTTGCGCGCACGTGAAAGCAACAAAATTTGGGGTAAACACTATTCACTGACTACGCAACTGAAACCCTATAAAAGGATAACGCTACACACAAAAAATTCAGTTCATTTTCAAGCAGACATTTATGGCATCTCTATCGATAAATTTAAGGAACATTGCTATTGGCCGACTGCATGCAGGCGAAAGTCAAAGTCAGGTTGCCAGGCATCTAAACGTGCATCAGAGTACCATCAGTCGACTTTGGCACCGGTTCCAAGCCACTGGCTCAGTTGAAGACCGGCATCGCAGTGGACGACCCAGAGTGACAACAGCAGCGGAGGATCGCTTTATTCGGCTTCGTCACCTCAGAGACAGGTTTACAACAGCTTCCTCAACTGCCCAGTCATTGCCTGCAGGACGTCATGTGTCTGATCAAACTGTCCGGAATAGACTGCATGACGCTAGACTTTGGGCACAACGACCTCACCAAGGACCTGTCCTTACGCGCCGCCATCGCCAAAATCGATTTCTTTGGGCCAACCAGCATCGTCCCTGGGCAGCTGACAATCAATGGAGACTGTCATGAAATATTCTAATCCACATATATAAATTATTAGGTAAATATGAAGCCTAACAAATAAAATTAATAAAGAAAAGAGCAATGGAAAAATAACAGTGCTGTCACAAAGAATGTACTCGAAATCCCCCTTGTTTTCTGCTGTGTCTGCAAATTGTAACGCTTTCACGTTGATATAAAAGCTTACTGTATTATTACCCGCTTTCTTCAATGAAACGTGTGCTGCATTTCTAAGAAAAACATTGAGAGGCCCTGCGTAATGACCTAAATTAATCCTAACATTAATTATATTACGTTACCAAAACGAACGAACAGATGGACTCAAGTACAAAAGGATAAAGAGAGAGGGGAGGGCTGAAAATCAGGAACGCATGCAACACGCGTCGCGCGATACACAAATGCTGCCATCACGCGTGTAAGTCTACATGCACTAATTTTTTTTTCAGACGGACAGTGATAAAATACACTACCCTTTCCCAGAGTTAGGTTTTAAAATCATAAAAAACGCTTATTAGAAAAGATAACAATAGATGGGTTTACGTTTGAAAACATAACAGTACCCAGACAGCACATCTTCGAAACAGGAGGTAGAAGAAATTGCATATTTTGAACGCAGCCACGTAGCTCCTTTAAATTAGTATTTTTGGGTTCCTTAGGGCTTGCTGACAAATAATATGCAAAACGTTACGCAAATAGTCCAGGAATTAATAAATTATACCCAAAATAAAATATTGGGGGTGCCTGACAGCATAAAATCATTTCTGCTCATAAAATTTTTTTATAACGTGTTTGAAAAAAACCTTGCGTTACAGAATTAGCCTACCATGTAAACTCCAAATTGATTGGAGCGCAACAAATGAAAGCCTAACCACGATTGGTCGGACTATAAATACTATCTTTCGTTGTCAAGGGAGACGGGGAAGGGTAACATTTTTTCAAACACTTGTCGAAACGTGGCTCATTGGCCAGTCTCGCTGATATACACACTTGGGAGCGTTAGTTCGAAACCACTTGTTTAAATAAGCTTGATAAAGCGACAGTGCGTTGAAGCCAGCTCACATTTTTGCTAAAATAAAAGCCTGGAACATAAGCAGATGGAAATTTGTGCCAGTAATTGTGCCAGAATTCATTGCTAATCAACGTATCTGTGTTTATTTCCATGAAATTGTGGTAAGCTTGAACCATTCAATATCTTTTAATGAAAAATTGAATGTAAATTGTTAATTTATGCCTGTATATATATATGTGTAGTTCAGTGGCAAACAGGAGATAAAGCCTAAAATGCTCCAGCCTGAACAGAGGGTGTCGGAGAGAAGTAAAACGGCATGGAATGGCCAAACAGTACACTGACACCTGGATGATTGAATAGAAAGAAATAATGCTGGAAGTGCAGAGGCGTAGTAACCATTAAGAAGGGTAATACTGGAATAAAGTATTTCAAATGAAGCTGACAGTTGGCCTAACGCTCTGAACTCAATGTTTGTGCTGTGTTGTGATCAGTGTAACAGAGAGTTTAAGTTAGTTATGAAGTAGAAGGTACATCCTTCTTGATTTCAGGGACCGTGGTCTTGATGGTAGTGAGCAGCACCTGGTCAGAGCTTTGCTGAATCCTGAGTCGGACAGCATACTCCTTGGTCTTTTTAGCTATCAGTGAGGTGTCTCCTGAACCCAGAGGAGAATTCGAGCAGAGGAGTCCTTTCCTGCCGCCATCACGCCAGATAAGCGAATTGGCCAGCTGAGCTCAACATTATGTCCCCTCATCTTGAAATGACTTTGTAAAATTAACATTAAGAGGGGAAATTAATTGTCTTAATATCAGGAACTGAGAACATCTCCAATACTAATTTCCTTAAGACAAACTATTGAAGTCATGATGACAACTACCAACCGAGCTTGAACAAAACAAAACCAGTATTACCTCATACTACTATTACACAACTGACACACATAGGATATTTTTAATAATATATGTCACTCCCAGATTCATATTAATACATTCTGTACATAACTTGTAATTAACATTGATTGTGATTCCTGGTTCCTTTGTATTTGAATCAGGACACATACACATTTATGACAGTAATGAATACATATTGTTAATTGAAAAGTTACGAGTGACTTCTTTAAGATATTCTCATAGAGTGTTATATGTATGTGAGTGTCACAGTGTTGTTAAGAGTAGTGGATTAAATTAAATTGTTTATCTGTCTGTTGTTGTGACTTACACTTCACCATACTCATACCCTAGACACATAACGTAGCATCACACTATTCCAGAATAATTCTGACTGAGATATATATAGATATGTGGTAGCAAGTAAGGTTATCTATAATACACTACTCTTAATAGATATAGATACCTTCACAGCTGATCTCAGTCAGTACACTAAGTTCCCTATAAGTATTTATAACATCCCACTTCACCACATATATTGGGGTCTCGCTCTTGGGATTTTGAATCTTTAACTATTAAAAATATTGGGGGTAATTCACTTCAGGGAATATAAGAATTAAAAGGTATCCTTGGGTGGAATTAAATAAGGTTGAGCTCACGGTGCCTGTGTTGTCCATTAGAGATTGAATTGTTGGTTAGACATTGTATTAAGTTACCTGATAGACAATGGCGGACCTGGCCAAATTTCGATCTGCTGCGGTTCAGACTGCAAAAGAGTTAGGATTAGATGGGCAAGTTATGGTTGCCTATGTCACGACGGAATGTGACAAATTTATTGAACGTGAAGAAAGAAGATTAGAAAAAGAAGCCGAAAGAAGGTTAGAGGCTGAAAGGGAAATTAAGAAGTTACAGTTTGAGGCTGAGGCTGAGACTAAGAGGTTGCAGATTGAGGCTGACAAAGAGGCTAAGAAATTGGAAGCCGAGGAAAGAAGACAGGCTGCAGAAAGAGAAGAGAAGAAATTAGCTGCAGAAAGAGAAGAGAAGAAATTAGCTGCAGAAAGAGAAGAGAAGAAATTAGCTGCAGAAAGGGAAGCCGAGGAAAGAAGACAGGCTGCAGAAAGAGAAGAGAAGAGAAGAAATTAGCTGCAGAGAGGGAAGCAGAAAAGGAGGAGAAAAGATTACAAAGGGAACATGAGTTACGACTAAGGGAGTTTGAGTTTCAAGGCCATGCTCCTGAAAATGGTGCCAGTCCCTTTGCCTCTGATGCTACGGTTACTCAAGGAGCCTCAACCTCAGCTATGAATTTTCATTTAGATCATTTTGTTGAGAAAGACGATGATATTGAGAGCTATATAAATAGGTATGAACTATTAGCTACCACGTATGGGTTAGAGAGAGAAAGGTGGAGCTTAAAGTTATCTCAGGGACTTCGTGGGGCAGCTTATGAAGTTTTTGCAAAAATGAGCAGAGGTGATCAGGAAAATTGTGACATGCTAAAGCAGGCTCTTTTGTTAAGGTATGAAAAGAATGCAGAATTTTTATAGGAAAAAAATTTAGGAATGCTAAACTACTGTCAGGTGAAACCTATCACCAGTTCTCTGCACGAATAGAGACATACTTGGAGAAATGGACTTCTCTGGGGAAAACCCAAGATCTTAAGGAAATGGCCCTTATAGAGCAATTAAGAGAGTCCATGGCTCCAGACCTGAGAAAGTTTCTCATGGAACAAGGTGCAGAGAGGCTGGGTGAGTTGCTAAATGTTGCTGAAAGGTATCAAGCAGCTCAAGCAGAGGTAACAGGTAATAAAAAGAAACAAGTGAATAACTTTAAGGCACCACAGAACTTTAATAAATTTGATCCTAAGGATCAAAATAAAGGTAAGCACCAATTTGATAGGCCACGGTATGAAAAAAAAAATAAATTCCCACAATTCGATGAAAGGAAATATGATGAAAGAAAATCTTTCAACCAAGGAAAAAGGTGGTGTAAAAATTGTAAGATGAACAATCATGACACTGACCATTGTAGAAGGAAACCTCCTCATTTTGCTGCTATGACATCGGGGAAAAAAGGAAAAAGGAAAAGAAGGGCAAACCTGAAGAATTACAGGAACCATACCACCCCCCAGTGTGTGAAGATGTCATTGTAATGGTGTCACTATAAGATGTTTATATGATACCGGTTTAGATTACGATTCCGTTGTGAGTTCTCACCTGGTGCAGGCCGATCAATACACCACAGAAACAGTGGAGATTCAAACTGCAACCAAGGATGTAGCTACCATGACACTTCCCGTCGCCCGAATAAAAGTGAAAACGCGATATGTGGAAGGAATCATAAAAGCAGCAGTGATAAATGAGCCAATCTACCCTCTAATATTGGGGTGTAGATATGTCTTCTTGGGGAATCCCAAGAGACCTGTGATATTGGCAACAGTGCAGACCAGATCACAGACAAAGAAGGAGGAGGATAATCCCATAAATACTCACCCAGATGAGATGAGGAAGGCACAGGCTGAGGACAAAACACTCAAGCCATGTTTCAAGAAGTTGCCCAAATCTCATACACCTCCAGGCAAGGGGAGAGTTTTATATGAAGAACAAATTGATATATAGGAAGGCTGGATCTGAATCCAATGGTCACGGACAGCTGGTCCTTCCCACTTCATATAGGACTAAAGTGTTGGAACTAGGGCATGCGATTCCCTTCAGTGGTCATATGGGAATCAGCGCAACAGGACAGCGAATAGCTTGTCACTATTTCTGGCCAGGAATAACTGAAGATATCAAACGATATGTAAAATCCTGTCCAGAGTGCCAACGAGTAGCACCTAAACATTGGACTGCACCAGCAACTCTGGGGGAAATGCCCATAGTGGGAACACCCTTTGAGAGAGTTGCCGTGGATCTTGTGGGACCTCTCACCCGAACCAAGAGAAGGAACAGCTACATTCTGACTCTGGTGGACACTTGTTCTATGTGGGGAGAGGCAGTAGCCCTGTCATCGATTGATTCAAAACATGTGGCAGAGGCATTGCTCACAATTTTCACAAGGTTAGGCTTTCCCAATCAAATCTTGACTGATAATGGCTCTCAGTTCAAGGGGAAACTAACTGAAGAAGTTTTCAGGATCTTCCAGGCCAAACACTTCCATTGTAGTGTGTATCATCCCCAAGGGAACGGCCAAGTGGAAAGATTTAACGGCACATTAATGTCGATCCTGAGAAAGTTGGCACACGAAAAACCAGATACATGGGACCAGTACCTGCACGCCGCCCTCTTTGCTTATCGGGAGGTACCCCATAGTTCAACCGGTATGGCCCCGGCAACATTATTGTTTGGAAGGCCAATAAAAGGTCCACTCGAAGCTATGTTAAGAACGTGGACTGATGAAAAGGCAGAGGAAAACATTACATCTTCATACCAATATGTGAATGAGCTGACCACTCGGTTAAAAACTGGCTGGAAACTTGCCAATGAAAATTTGAAACAAGCCAGGAAGAAACATGCTGCCTATTATAACAGGAAGGCGAAAGACAGAAATTTGGCTGTGGGAGAGAAAGTACTGCTTCTTTTGCCTGGAGTCAGAATAAGTTACAAATTGGATGGCAGGGTCCATATACAGTTTTAGAGAAGGTGTCTAGAACAAATTATAAGATAGATAAGAAGGGGAAAGAAAAAATCTATCATGTGAATCTCCTGAAGAAATATTTGGAAAGAGAACATCAGGAAGAGACACACTTGTTGACCTTGTCCATCGCCATGGAGATGAAAAAGGAACCACTTTCATCATTTGAATATCCATTACACCCCTGTGAGACAGCAGCACAGGTGAAAATCAGTACACATTTAACTAAAACTCAGAAAGAGAGAGTGCAACAGGTTCTAAATAATCATGCAGAGGTGTTAACAGACCGACCAGGGCATACAAACCTATTGGAATATGATATGAAACTAATAGACTCCACACCTGTCTGTATGAAACCATATTCGATTCCGTTTGCTAAGGAGAAAGCTTTGAAGGAAGAGATAGACTATCTATTGAAGGAAGGAATTATTTCGCACAGTGAGTCTTCGTATAGTTCCGGTGTTGTACTCTTAAGGAAGCCCTCTGGAGAACATAGACTCTGTATAGATTACAGGAGACTGAATGCTATTACAGAAGGACAGGTGGATCCATTGCCGGATACAAATCAGCTGTTTGCCAGACTAAATAAAGCTAAATATTTCTCAAAAGTGGATCTGAGTAAAGGATACTATCAGATTCCAGTAAAGCCTGAGGTTAGACCATACCTAGCTTTTAGTACCTCAGAAGGACACTATGAGTTTAATAGATTGCCATTTGGATTGAAGAATGCGCCTAGTGTCTTCTCTAGAATGATGAGAAAATTATTGGATCCTCTGAATAATCCCTGTATAACAAATTTTATGGATGATATCCTTATAGCAACAGAAACATTTGAGGAACACATTGACTCTCTGAACATGCTGTTTGATCGACTTAGGGAGGCAAATTTAACAGCCCGACCAACCAAATGTTGCGTTGGATGTAAAGAATTGGAATTTTTGGGACACACAGTTTATCAGGGAAACATGACCCCTGACCCAAAGAATTTTAGAGAAACTACAGAAAGCCCCGAGACCACAAACCAAGAAGGACGTGAGATCCTTTGTCTCATTATGTGGTTTCTACCAGAAGTATATCAAAAACTTTAATTCCATATGTGCACCGTTAACTGAATTGACACGTAAAGGACATCCAGATCGCATTACATGGACTCCACAATGTGAAATGACTTACCAAGAGTTGAAGGAAAAGCTCACAAGTAAACCCATTTTGAAATTACCTGACTTAAGTCAAGAATTCATAGTAAGGACGGATGCAAGTAATATTGGGCTGGGTGCAACTCTTCTACAGAAATCAGATGCATTGGATGGGGAATTAAGCCCAGTGGCATATGCTAGCAGAAAGTTGAATAAAGCTGAAATCAACTACTCAACTAGCGAAAAAGAATGTCTTGCAGTAATATGGGCAATAAAGAAATTCAATATTTATCTATATGGGAAGGCATTTAAGTTGCAAACAGATCACAAACCTTTATCGTTTTTAGCACAGGCTAAGCATGAGAACTCTAGGTTACTCCGATGGTCTTTGCTTCTGGCTCCATATAATTTTAGCATTGAGTATATATCTGGAAAAACCAATTTGGGAGCGGATTTTTTAAGCCGCCATCCGTGTGATGAGAATCACCGTAAACCCCAGAAATAATAATAAATTTCTCTATGTGTATATAGAATAAAGGACTGACATATAATGTCTGTTTTAAGAGGGGAGGTGTCGTGGAATATTCTAATCCACATATATAAATTATTAGGTAAATATGAAGCCTAACAAATAAAATTAATAAAGAAAAGAGCAATGGAAAAATAACAGTGCTGTCACAAAGAATGTACTCGAAATCCCCCTTGTTTTCTGCTTCGTCTGCAAATTGTAACGCTTTCACGTTGATATAAAAGCTTACTGTATTATTACCCGCTTTCTTCAATGAAACGTGTGCTGCATTTCTAAGAAAAACATTGAGAGGCCCTGCGTAATGACCTAAATTAATCCTAACATTAATTATATTACGTTACCAAAACGAACGAACAGATGGACAAAAGGATAAAGAGAGAGGGGAGGGCAGAAAATCAGGAACGCATGCAACACGCGTCGCGCGATACACAAATGCTGCCATCACGCGTGTAAGTCTACATGCACTAATTTTTTTTCAGACGGACAGTGATAAAATACACTACCCTTTCCCAGAGTTAGGTTTTAAAATCATAAAAAACGCTTATTAGAAAAGATAACATTAGATGGGTTTACGGTTGAAAACATAACAGTACCCAGACAGCACATCTTCGAAACAGGAGGTAGAAGAAATTGCATATTTTGAATGCAGCCACGTAGCTCCTTTAAATTTGTATTTTTGGGTTCCTTAGGGCTTGCTGACAAATAATATGTAAAACGTTACGCAAATAGTCCAGGAATTAATAAATTATACCCAAAATAAAATATTGGGGGTGCCTGACAGCATAAAATCATTTCTGCTCATAAAATTTTTTTTTATAACGTGTTTGAAAAAAATTTACGTTACAGAAATAGCCTACCATGTAAACTCCAAATTGATTGGAGCGCAACAAATGAAAGCCTAACCACGATTGGTCGGACTATAAATACTATCTTTCGTTGTCAGGGGAGACGGGGAAGGTAACATTTTTTCAAACACTTGTCGAAACGGGGCTCATTGGTCAGACTCGCTGATATACACACTTGGGAGCGTTAGTTCGAAACCACTTGTTTAAATAAGCTTGATAAAGCATCAGTGCGTTGAAGCCAGCTTATATTTTGCTAAATAAAAGCCTGGAAGATAAGCAGATGGGAATTTGTGCCAGTTTGTGCCAGAATTCATTGCTAATCAACGTATCTGTGTTTATTCGTATGAATTGTGGTAAGCTTGAACCATTCAATATCTTTTAATGAAAATTGAATGTGAATTGTTGATTTATGCCTGTATATATATGTGTAGTTCAGTGGCAAACGTGAGGTAAAGCCTGTAATGCTCCAGCCTGAACAGAGGGTGTCGGAGAGAAGTAAAACGGCATGGAATGGCCAAACAGTACACTGACACCTGGATGATTGAATAGAAAGAAATAATGCTGGAATTGCAGAGGCGTAGTAACCATTAAGAAGGGTAATACTGGAATAAAGTATTTCAAATGAAGCTGACAGTTGGCCTAATGCTCTGAACTCAATGTTTGTGCTGTGTTGTGATCAGTGTAACAAGAGAGTTTAAGTTAGTTATGAAGTAGAAGGTACATCCTTCTTGATTTCAGGGACCGTGGTCTTGATGGTAGTGAGCAGCACCTGGTCAGAGCTTTGCTGAATCCAGAGTCGGACAGCATACTCCTTGGTCTTTTAGCTATCAGTGAGGTGTCTCCTGAGCCCAGAGGAGAATTCGAGCAGAGGAGTCCTTTCCTGCCGCCATCACGCCAGATAAGCGAATTGGCCAGCTGAGCTCAACATTATGTCCCCTCATCTTGAAATGACTTTGTAAAATTAACATTAAGAGGGGAAATTAATTGTCTTAATATCAGGAACTGAGAACATCTCCAATACTAATTTCCTTAAGACAAACTATTGAAGTCATGATGACAACTACCAACAGAGCTTGAACAAAACAAAACCAGTATTACCTCATACTACTATTACACAACTGACACACATAGGATATTTTTAATAATATATGTCACTCCCAGATTCATATTAATACATTCTGTACATAACTTGTAATTAACATTGATTGTGATTCCTGGTTCCTTTGTATTTGAATCAGGACACATACACATTTATGACAGTAATGAATACATATTGTTAATTGAAAAGTTACGGTCACAGTGTTGTTAAGAGTAGTGGATTAAATTAAATTGTTTATCTGTCTGTTGTTGTGACTTACACTTCACCATACACATACCCTAGACACATAACGTAGCATCACACTATTCCAGAATAATTCTGACTGAGATATATAGATATGTGGTAGCAAGTAAGGTTATCTATAATACACTACTCTTAATAGATATAGATACCTTCACAGCTGATCTCAGTCAGTACACTAAGTCCCCTATAAATATTTATAACATCCCACTTCACCACAGATGTCTCCAATTCTCTTCTCCATGTGTTCCTTGGTCTTCCTCTACCTCTCATACTACTATGGGGGTTCCAGAACAAGGACTGCCTCTTAATGCTATCAACAGGTTTCCTCAATGTGTGTCCTATTCATCTCAAGTATCTTCTCCTCATCTCACGTTCTACTGGTGCTTATCTGGGCATTGTCATCAGTTCCATATTGGTGATCTTGTCATACCACTTCAAACCTTCAATTCTAGGCACGCACACATTAATGAAAGTCTGCAGTTTTTGTAGTTCTCCATGCACAAAGTTAAGAAAAAAGGTTCCATAGCAAACACTACCAACGGAGAGTGAAGTGTTAGAGACTCCACTATACTAGGTCCAGCCTTAAGAGGTATGGTGACCATTTCAATTTTTCATTGCCCTTTCCGTAATTAACTCAAGTGAAAGTCAGGTAGCCATTTACAGCAGACTAGACTGGAGTATGACGCAACCTTTGCCAAAAAAGATTGTAGCACTTGGGGGCCGGAGATCTGTAGGAACATCGTCATAGTCACCCTTCAGCTACCTGAGCACAGGTTTTCAACATATAAATATGTAAATAGAACAAAATAAAGTTGTGGCTGATGAATGGTGAAACCCAAAACGTCACGAGTTTCCTGTGTACCATTAATTTGTAAAACTGATTTCATACCATTTTATTTTGTAATTTATATATTTATTTCTTTACCAGTTTTACACCAACCTCCTCATTTATTTTCAACATATTCATGCCAAGCCCTTCTGTCTGGTGCCATCCTTTCAAAGTCTCTTCAAGTTTTGTGGATCACTTTCATGAATATCTCCAGTTCCCTTCTCCATGTGTTTTCCAGTCTCCTCCCTTACCCTAGAGATTCCTGAACAAGGACTGCCCTACAAGGCCACTAACATGTTTCTTTAGTGTGTGTCTTATCCAGTGGGGCTCCAGGTTGCATGACAAATATGTCATTTTTAATGTGTCAACTCTTCTTTGTTTCCTATATCGTGTTATACTTGCTGGGACATACTATTGGTTGGATTGGCAAATTTTATATTACAAATTTATGTTTTGCCTCGTTAATGAGGCTAATTTTGTAACCAAAATAAATTCAACAAGCGATTCTGCAAACTTTGCAAATTTTAACAAATGGCTTGGGCAAATCATTTGAATGACCACTGGTTGTATGGACAGACCTGTCTGTATGAACTGGAAACTAATGACTTGCCAGTCCTTGCTATATTTCCACTAGATCACAAGCTACCTTTATTTTTTTTTTTTTCAGATCAATACAATATCTTCAACATTTGGCTAATCTGCTGATGTCTTTTGTAATCTTCAACATTTGGCTAATCTGCTGATGTCTTTTGTAATCTTCAACATTTGGCTAATCTGCTGATGTCTTTTGTAATCTTCAACATTTGGCTAATCTGCTGATGTCTTTTGTAATCTTCAACATTTGGCTAATCTGCTGATGTCTTTTGTAATCTTCAACATTTGGCTAATCTGCTGATGTCTTTTGTAATCTTCAACGTTTGGCTAATCTGCTGATGTCTTTTGTTCTTCTTCTTCTTGCGATCGCATCTTTGATTTTACAATCGTCAACAGTTTGGCTGAATCTGCTGATGTCTTTTGATCTTCAACTCTTGGCTAATCTGCTGATAGCTTTTGAGTTTAGTGTTGGTAATTGGGCTGATGTCTTTTTGCAATCTACAGAGGACGTTTGCTAATCTGCTGAGTTTGTCTTTTGCACATGTCACAGTTTGGCTAATCGTAGCTGATGTGTTTATTGTTTCTTCAACCCTGGCTGAGTCTGAAAAATAGTCTTCTGCAATCTTCAACATTTGGCTAATCTGCTGATGTCTTTTGCAATCTTCAACATTTGGCTAATCTGCTGATGTCTTTTGTAATCTTCAACGTTTGGCTAATCTGCTGATGTCTTTTGCAATCTTCAACGTTTGTCTAGTCTGCTGATGTCTTTTGGAATCTTATTTGGCTAATTGCTGATTGTCTTTTGCTGAATCTTTTTTCTTTTTGGCTAACCTTTTGCAATCTTCAACAGTTGAGCTCATCGTTTTCTGCTGATGTCTTTTGCAATCTTCAACATTTGGCTAATCTGCTGATGTCTTTGTGAATCTTCAACGTTTGGCTAATCTGCTGATGTCTTTTGCAATCTTCAACGTTTGGCTAATCTGCTGATGTCTTTTGCAATCTTCAACGTTTGGCTAATCTGCTGATGTCTTTTGCAATCTTCAACGTTTGGCTAATCTGCTGATGTCTTTTGCAATTCTCAACTTTTGGCTAATCTGCATGTCTTTTGCAATCTTCAACGTTTGGCTAATCTGCTGATGTCTTTTGCAATCTTCAACATTTGGCTAATCTGCTGATGTCTTTTGTAATCTTCAACATTTGGCTAATCTGCTGATGTCTTTTGTAATCTTCAACGTTTGGCTAATCTGCTGATGTCTTTTGCAATCTTCAACGTTTGGCTAATCTGCTGATGTCTTTTGTAATCTTCAACGTTTGGCTAATCTGCTGATGTCTTTTGCAATCCGATGGCACAAATCTGCTGATGCTTTAGCAATCTTCAACGTTTGAATCTGCTGATGTCTTTGTAATCTTCAACGTTTGGCTAATCTGCTGATGTCTTTTGCAATCTTCAACGTTTGGCTAATCTGCTGATGTCTTTTGTAATCTTCAACATTTGGCTAATCTGCTGATGTCTTTTGCAATCTTCAACGTTTGGCTAATCTGCTGATGTCTTTTGTAATCTTCAACGTTTGGCTAATCTGCTGATGTCTTTTGCAATCTTCAACGTTTGGCTAATCTGCTGATGTCTTTTGTAATCTTCAACATTTGGCTAATCTGCTGATGTCTTTTGCAATCTTCAACGTTTGGCTAATCTGCTGATGTCTTTTGTAATCTTCAACGTTTGGCTAATCTGCTGATGTCTTTTGCAATCTTCAACGTTTGGCTAATCTGCTGATGTCTTTTGTAATCTTCAACATGTTGGCTAATCTGCTGATTCTGTCTTGGGGGCAATGTTGTGGAGGTCTTCAACATTTGGCTAATCTGCTGATGTCTTTTGTAATCTTCAACGTTTGGCTAATCTGCTGATGTCTTTTGTAATCTTCAACGTTTGGCTAATCTGCTGATGTCTTTTGTAATCTTCAACATTTGGCTAATCTGCTGATGTCTTTTGCAATCTTCAACGTTTGGCTAATCTGCTGATGTCTTTTGTAATCTTCAACGTTTGGCTAATCTGCTGATGTCTTTTGTAATCTTCAACATTTGGCTAATCTGCTGATGTCTTTTGTAATCTTCAACGTTTGGCTAATCTGCTGATGTCTTTTGTAATCTTCAACGTTTGGCTAATCTGCTGATGTCTTTTGTAATCTTCAACGTTTGGCTAATCTGCTGATGTCTTTTGTAATCTTCAACGTTTGGCTAATCTGCTGATGTCTTTTGTAATCTTCAACTAAGTTGGCTTAACTTGGTCTGCTGATGTCTTTTGTAATCTTCAACGTTTGGCTAATCTGCTGATGTCTTTTGTAATCTTCAACGTTTGGCTAATCTGCTGATGTCTTTTGTAATCTTCAACATTTGGCTAATCTGCTGATGTCTTTTGTAATCTTCAACATTTGGCTAGTCTGCTGATCTCTTTTAATCTTCAACGTTTGGGCTAATCTGCTGATGTCTTTTGTAATCTTCAACAGTTTGGCTAATCTGCTGACGTCTTTTGCAATCTTCAACGTTTGGCTAATCTGCTGATGTCTTTTGCAATCTTCAACGTTTGGCTAATCTGCTGATGTCTCTTTGTAATCTTCAACATTTGGCTAATCTGCTGATGTCTTTTGCAATCTTCAACGTTTGGCTAATCTGCTGATGTCTTTTGTAATCTTCAACATTTGGCTAATCTGCTGATGTCTTTTGCAATCTTCAACGTTTGGCTAATCTGCTGATGTCTTTTGCAATCTTCAACGTTTGGCTAATCTGCTGATGTCTTTTGTAATCTTCAACGTTTGGCTAATCTGCTGATGTCTTTTGCAATCTTCAACGTTTGGCTAATCTGCTGATGTCTTTTGCAATCTTCAACGTTTGGCTGATGTGCTGTGTAATCTTCAACGTTTGGCTAATCTGCTGATGTCTTTTGCAATCTTCAACGTTTGGCTAATCTGCTGATGTCTTTTGCAATCTTCAACGTTTGGCTAATCTGCTGATGTCTTTTGCAATCTTCAACGTTTGGCTAATCTGCTGATGTCTTTTGCAATCTTCAACGTTTGGCTAATCTGCTGATGTCTTTTGCAATCTTCAACGTTTGGCTAATCTGCTGATGTCTTTTGCAATCTTCAACCTTTTGGCTAATCTGCTGATGTCTTTTGCAATCTTCAACGTTTGGCTAATCTGTACTCTGCTTTGCAATCTTCAACATTTGCAATCTGATGTCTTTTGCAATCTTCAACGTTGGGCTAATCTGCTGATGTCTTTTGCAATCTTCAACGTTTGGCTAATCTGCTGATGTCTTTTGCAATCTTCAACGTTTGGCTAATCTGCTGATGTCTTTTGCAATCTTCAACGTTTGGCTAATCTGCTGATGTCTTTTGCAATCTTCAACGTTTGGCTAATCTGCTGATGTCTTTTGCAATCTTCAACGTTTGGCTATGCTGCTGATGTCTTTTGCAATCTTCAACGTTTGGCTAATCTGCTGATGTCTTTTGCAATCTTCAACGTTTTGGCTAATCTGCTGATGTCTTTTGCAATCTTCAACGTTTGGCTAATCTGCTGATGTCTTTTGCAATCTTCAACGTTTGGCTAATCTGCTGATGTCTTTTGCAATCTTCAACATTTGGCTAATCTGCTGATGTCTTTTGCAATCTTCAACGTTGTCGGATCCTGCTGATGTCTTTTGCAATCTTCAACGTTTGGCTAATCTGCTGATGTCTTTTGTAATCTTCAACATTTGGCTAATCTGCTGATGTCTTTTGCAATCTTCAACATTTGGCTAATCTGCTGATGTCTTTTGCAATCTTCAACATTTGGCTAATCTGCTGATGTCTTTTGCAATCTTCAACATTTGGCTAATCTGCTGATGTCTTTTGCAATCTTCAACATTTGGCTAATCTGCTGATGTCTTTTGCAATCTTCAACGTTTGGCTAATCTGCTGATGTCTTTTGCAATCTTCAACGTTTGGCTAATCTGCTGATGTCTTTTGCAATCTTCAACATTTGGCTAATCTGCTGATGTCTTTTGCAATCTTCATAGAAAAAAATTTGGCTAATCTGCTGATGTCTTTTGCAATCTTCAACTTTGGCTAATCTGCTGAGCACCTGTTCAACGGGAGAGTGTGGTCTTTATGTTCCAATCTTCAACATTGGCTAATCTGCTGATGTCTTTTGCAATCTTCAACATTTGGCTAATCTGCTGATGTCTTTTGCAATCTTCAACATTTGGCTAATCTGCTGATGTCTTTTGCAATCTTCAACATTTGGCTAATCTGCTGATGTCTTTTGCAATCTTCAACATTTGGCTAATCTGCTGATGTCTTTTGCAATCTTCAACAGTTGGCTAATCTGCTGATGTCTTTGCAATCTTCAAGGTTTGGCTAATCTGCTGATGTCTTTTGCAATCTTCAACGTTTGGCTAATCTGCTGATGTCTTTTGCAATCTTCAACGTTGGCTAATCTGCTGATGTCTTTTGCAATCTTCAACGTTTGGCTAATCTGCTGATGTCTTTTGCAATCTTCAACATTTGGCTAATCTGCTGATGTCTTTGCAATCTTCAACATTTGGCTAATCTGCTGATGTCTTTTGCAATCTTCAACGTTTGGCTAATCTGCTGATGTCTTTTGCAATCTTCAACATTTGGCTAATCTGCTGATGTCTTTTGCAATCTTCAACATTTGGCTAATCTGCTGATGTCTTTTGCAATCTTCAACATTTGGCTAATCTGCTGATGTCTTTTGCAATCTTCAACATTGTCCGGCTTGGGCTAATATGCTGATGTCTTTTGCAATCTTCAACATTTGGCTAATCTGCTGATGTCTTTTGCAATCTTCAACATTTGGCTAATCTGCTGATGTCTTTTGTAATCTTCAACGTTTGGCTAATCTGCTGATGTCTTTTGCAATCTTCAACATTTGGCTAATCTGCTGATGTCTTTTGCAATCTTCAACGTTTGGCTAATCTGCTGATGTCTTTTGTAATCTTCAACGTTTGGCTAATCTGCTGATCTTTTGCAATCAACGTTTGGCTAATCTGCTGATGTCTTTTGCAATCTTCAACATTTGGCTAATCTGCTGATGTCTTTTGCAATCTTCAACATTTGGCTAATCTGCTGATGTCTTTTGCAATCTTCAACGTTTGGCTAATCTGCTGATGTCTTTTGTAATCTTCTAATCTGCTGATTCTTTTGCAATCTTCTGCTGATCTGCTGATGTCTTTTGTAATCTTCAACATTTGGCTAATCTGCTGATGTCTTTTGCAATCTTCAACATTTGGCTAATCTGCTGATGTCTTTTGCAATCTTCAACGTTTGGCTAATCTGCTGATGTCTTTTGCAATCTTCAACGTTTGGCTAATCTGCTGATGTCTTTTGCAATCTTCAACGTTTGGCTAATCTGCTGATGTCTTTTGCAATCTTCAACGTTTGGCTAATCTGCTGATGTCTTTTGCAATCTTCAACGTTTGGCTAATCTGCTGATGTCTTTTGCAATCTTCAACGTTTGGCTAATCTGCTGATGTCTTTTGCAATCTTCAACGTTTGGCTAATCTGCTGATGTCTTTTGCAATCTTCAACGTTTGGCTAATCTGCTGATGTCTTTTGTAATCTTCAACGTTTGGCGATGTCTTTTGCAATCTTCAACGTTTGGCTAATCTGCTGATGTCTTTTGCAATCTTCTTTTGGCAATCTGCTGATGTCAACGTTTGGCTAATCTGCTGATGTCTTCAACGTTTTTGCAATCTTC
Source organism: Oreohelix idahoensis (assembly GCA_024509875.1). Lineage (NCBI taxonomy): Eukaryota > Metazoa > Mollusca > Gastropoda > Stylommatophora > Oreohelicidae > Oreohelix > Oreohelix idahoensis. Next base: position 240,944 of record JAMPIV010016684.1, read on the forward strand.
AACGTTTGGCTAATCTGCTGATGTCTTTTGCAATCTTCAACGTTTGGCTAATCTGCTGATGTCTTTTGCAATCTTCAACGTTTGGCTAATCTGCTGATGTCTTTTGCAATCTTCAACGTTTGGCTAATCTGCTGATGTCTTTTGCAATCTTCAACGTTTGGCTAATCTGCTGATGTCTTTTGCAATCTTCAACGTTTGGCTAATCTGCTGATGTCTTTTGCAATCTTCAACGTTTGGCTAATCTGCTGATGTCTTTTGCAATCTTCAACGTTTGGCTAATCTGCTGATGTCTTTTGCAATCTTCAACATTTGGCTAATCTGCTGATGTCTTTTGCAATCTTCAACGTTTGGCTAATCTGCTGATGTCTTTTGCAATCTTCAACGTTTGGCTAATCTGCTGATGTCTTTTGCAATCTTCAACGTTTGGCTAATCTGCTGATGTCTTTTGCAATCTTCAACGTTTGGCTAATCTGCTGATGTCTTTTGCAATCTTCAACATTTGGCTAATCTGCTGATGTCTTTTGCAATCTTCAACATTTGGCTAATCTGCTGATGTCTTTTGCAATCTTCAACATTTGGCTAATCTGCTGATGTCTTTTGCAATCTTCAACATTTGGCTAATCTGCTGATGTCTTTTGCAATCTTCAACATTTGGCTAATCTGCTGATGTCTTTTGCAATCTTCAACATTTGGCTAATCTGCTGATGTCTTTTGCAATCTTCAACATTTGGCTAATCTGCTGATGTCTTTTGCAATCTTCAACATTTGGCTAATCTGCTGATGTCTTTTGCAATCTTCAACATTTGGCTAATCTGCTGATGTCTTTTGCAATCTTCAACATTTGGCTAATCTGCTGATGTCTTTTGCAATCTTCAACATTTGGCTAATCTGCTGATGTCTTTTGCAATCTTCAACATTTGGCTAATCTGCTGATGTCTTTTGCAATCTTCAACATTTGGCTAATCTGCTGATGTCTTTTGCAATCTTCAACATTTGGCTAATCTGCTGATGTCTTTTGCAATCTTCAACATTTGGCTAATCTGCTGATGTCTTTTGCAATCTTCAACATTTGGCTAATCTGCTGATGTCTTTTGCAATCTTCAACGTTTGGCTAATCTGCTGATGTCTTTTGCAATCTTCAACGTTTGGCTAATCTGCTGATGTCTTTTAATTCTGTAATGAAATCATCATCATCTCAACCCGTAACCCGTCATGGGTCGTAGGGGTGCCATTGTGGAAGCATCAGCAGACAGGGTCCTCCACTGCTCTCTATTCTCAGCAATGCGTACAAGTGTGGAAAAACCGTGTCCTGCTCATTCTTTGATGTTATCAGCCCAGGATTTTCTTTGCCTTCCTCTTCTCCGTTAACCTTCGACTGTATGAAATACAAACCTAGAAAAAAACACGCAGATTCTTTTTTCTTAACTATTTTCTCAAAGCTTTAAAAATTATATTGGTCCAGGTGTACTTTTAAAGGCATGTAAAAGTCACTGCAGCAAGTCACTGGACGTTTTAATCCTGGTTGACAGAATTATTTAATTCTGCTGATATGTCCACACTAAATAGTGCTGTGTATGGCCTAATTTCTTCATTAGTGATGGAAGAAACAACAGGTTGTGTGCAAGCAGTGACAGTGTTTTTCTTGTTAGATCTATACCAAGTTGTCTTCCCTGCTCTGCAGTAGTGATCCACTAATGGCCAAATTTTGAGTAAAAGGATGAGGGTTCTCTAAGGTATCAACGTTTGCTCAAGGGTACTATTGGCAGAGATATAAATAGAAAGTTGCTGCTTTTATTTCAGGGATTTTTAGAATAATTATAACAACTGAGTCATCTAATTTTGTTATAAATTTGGTATTCTCCACCCACTTTGGTGAGAAAATATGTTTTGACTCGTATTCTATGAGCCCCCAGCTGAAGGTGAGTCAGAAAAATATTAATTTAATAGCTCTATATATATGTATATGTTTGTATATATATATGTATATATTCTATATACACATACATACACATATGTACAGATATATATATATACATACATATATACATACACATACATACAGAATCTTTATTCTCCAGAAAATACATTGATATGTACTGACATGATATAATAAAATACAACATGGCATATAGGAGAATCATTAGAATTTACATAAAGTAAATTTGCATAAATTCGTACAGCGTAAATGAGGGCTGTTACCACACATTCAGACATACATAATACATGCATGTGTGTGTGTGTGTATATATATATATTCAATACCATGATTCCCGCTGTAAGTACTTCGGTCGGTCAGTCACATTTTGCACACCGTCATTTGCCCAGTTTTTTTTATTGTCGAGAGAGTATATTAACTTTCAACCACAGCTAAGGGGGTGTAACTGGTTGACAGTTAGACAATAATTGTATTGTTTCCCCTTATATGTACTCTCCCAAAAATAGAAAAGGTGTGCAAATGAAGGTGTGCATGAACAGTTTGATTATGGAAAGAAGCCAGCAACACAATTGATAAACAGTATATGAACTGGAGTTTTGTCAAACTTCAAACGTTATTCTCAGAGGCAGTAAGTCGACCATGGCATCTCAGAGGCAGTAAGTCGACCAGGGCAAGATTTTAAAAGATGCACGAACAATTACGAGACATGTTGTCATAAAAGAAATGTTAGTTATTTGTCCATTAGATCATTATCACTGCTCCACATGTCATTTAGATAAGGTTACTCCATGTCTTCATATTTAATACATCCATATAATTGTTACTACAAATATCTAACGACGGTCGCCTGCAATGAAATGACCACAGTAGTGATAGTACCATCTGTAATACATGTAACACAATGTTGATGGGTTATTGCTAGTGTATATATATATATGTCAAGGAGGTTTGTATTTAGAAGATAGATAATTGTTGTTGGATGCTCCATTGGGAGCATGGTTATATTTGATAGTTGTGAGTTGACTGAGAGCTCAGAATAACTGGTATTTTTTAAGTGTGGTACAAGAGTAGTGTATGAGTTGTCATCAGTCAGTATGTTGTGAGTTCTGTTTATTGGTCAACAATAAGCGTGAACTGAGAAGGGGTCACTGATGAGTTAGCTGAACAAGGCAGTCAAATATAGGTTATCAGGCGAGCAGGTTGGTTGCTGTAGTGGTTCATGCTGTAATGTTCTACTGATGTCTGAGTGGAGATATAACTGATGGTTGTTGGACTGTGGGAGATGTCACAAGAAGTTTATTTTCGTACGAAACATCTGCTTATATGTGAGTTGGTGATAGCAGATTTGTTATCCGTCAGCTGATGTGTCATTGTAAATGCTGGATCACTACACGTTACAATATATGATGTCACTCACACACTGAGTTTGTTCCATTCATAGAATGTGCGATGTGTCAGACAACAGAGGGCAGTCCAAGAGGAATAAGATGGACTACGTTTTCTACATTGGAAGATCTGGAATATGCAGATGACATTGCACTACTCGCACATTCTCATCAACACATCCAGGAAAAAATGGATAGACTTAATAAATATAGCCAGCTGGTCGGTCTGAACATCAATCTAAAGAAGACAGAGGTCATGACGCTAAGGAAAGGAATCAGAAACTGGAACAGACAGACACCTTCACATATGGTACCAGGATGCATAGTAACACCAGATGGCGGAGCAAGCAAAGATATCAACAACAGAATGAATAAAGCAAGAATAGCCTTTGTTAGTCTAAACAACACCTGAAAGTCCTCTCAGTACAGCACAAACACAAAATTAAGATTATATGAGAGTTGTGTATTTTCTGTGCTTCTCTATGGTGCTGGAGAGTAACAGAGAAGGAAATGTTGAAATTGTCCTCTTTCCACACAAACTGCCTAAGAAAAATTCTCCGAATCTTTTGGCCGAATACCATCACCAACCAAGAACTGCTTACTCGGAGCAACCAAGAGGACATGCACATCATCATAACTGGCAGACGCTGGAGTTGTGTTGGCCATGTCCTCAGAAGAGACCCTGATGCCATCACAAGAACAGCTATGCTATGGACCCCGGAAGGAAAACAAAAGAGAGGCCGACCAAAAATAACTTGGCGGAGGACTGTGGAGTCCGAGATGCAAAGAGTGAATGGGGCTGTGGCACAGCACGAAGGATGGCTGCCGACCGCCCAAAGCAGTTTGTTGCCGCCCTACAAGACACCACCAGGCGTGATGGCCACACTGCTTTGACAGTCGGTGGCTAAGGATCAAAGAAAGGAGAAGAAGAAAGTAAAAGCAACTGAAAATAAGTGCCAACTATAAAAATACCAAACAGGCAAAATCAGACAAGCAAAACAAAAAGCTGAAATGCTAGCCAGATACTTCTATAATGTAAGCGCTAGGGAAAATAAAAATTAGGACAGAAGATAAAAAAAAAGAGAAATATCATAACAGAGTTTACAAAATGATGGAGATAAAAGATGGCCCGGACAATGACTGAAAGTGTATCTGTACGAAAATCGCTTGTCTATTGGTGGAAATATTTCATGAGAAGACATAGCAACTGGGTCTGAGCTGAAAACGCATAGCAAAAACACAAATGTTTCAATAATAAATCAGCATATTTATATATATACATTTTTTTTTAAATAAAGTTTTGGTGAGGCGTGTCCTGTTTAACCTAGTTGGTTATATTAGGGCGCATATCCAAACACAAAAGACCCTTAGGTCTGAGATTTTAGATTTATATATATATATATATATATATATACATACATACATAATATATACTCCGCATAGGCCGGAACTAAGCCCGGCTGAAAAAGGAGGGCGGCATGCATGGAGACCATAAGGAAGCAGCTCCTCTACCTTGCAAAGGCCCAATCACCTGTTTACATTAAAATACTATTACAAGAACCAATGAGGAGAAAACTGGACTAATCTTAAAGGCGACGATCTGCCACGAATTATGGATGACAATTTACGGATAATGAAACATTAGAAGCATTGACGGGAAAGAGGAGGAGCTGAGGAAAACATAACTGAAAATTCTGGCCCTGATGGAAACTAAGAAAAAAAGGGCAAGGAGTTGTGGACCTCAATAGCAACATTCTGCTCTATAGTGGAGTCCCCATAAGCGAAAGAGCCAAAGGGCACGTGAGTTGTATTGTGGGTAAAAGCCAAAGAAATAACATTAAAGGACGGAACTTTTTATCGGAGCGCATTATGGTGCTAAATCTAAAAGAAAGAGTAAACATAGCCAACCTTGTAATTAATTGTGTCTGGGCCAAAGGAATATGAGCGAGCAGATGTCAAAGAAGAATTCTTTGAGCTGCTTTAAAGACAGTGGACGACTGCCTGGATTAAATTATCCTTATCTGAGATTTCAATGCCAGAGTTGGAAATGACCATGCTAAATGGAGTTATTGGAAGATATGGAGAAGCGACTCGTTAAATTCTGCAATGTGCAAAACCTTGTCATTACGAATACAAAGTTCCCTCATAAGCGCATGCATACAAACACCAGATATGAACTAACTAAGAATGAGAAATCAGTCATCAACTATGCCGTTGTTAAAAAGAGCTCATTCAAGAAATCAGTCATCAACTATGCCGTTGTTAAAAAGAGCTCATTCAAGTAATCAGTCACCAACTATGCCGTTGTTAAAAAGAGCTCATTCAAGAAATCAGTCATCAACTATGCCGTTGTTAAAAAGAGCTCATTCAAGTATGTGCGGGATGACAGTCTGGAGAGGGCCAGAGATTGGAAGTGACCTCTACCTGCTGATAATTAAAAGAGCAACTGAAAGAGTACCTCGGTCTAGACATTGCCTATATCATCATGAAAGAAAATAAATAATCAAGCAGGAGAGATGAAGATTAAAGGCCTACAAGCTAAAAGAACCAAAAGTTAAGACCAGGTGTCAGGGGCTTGTTGTGACAACAATGAGAAACCTAGAAGAAAGATCAGATGTCATAGAAACACTCTTGCTTAAATTTAAGGACATCATAAAAACAGCTGCAGCAGAAGCATGTGGTGAAGCGACTTGGGGAGAATGGAAAGAGGACACCTTGGTGGACAGAAGTTAAATAGAAAATAAAAGGAAAGAAAAAGGCATGGAAACAATACTTAGAGCTAAAATCACAGCAGGAAAATAGAAAAATATAGAGAACATGTGATACTCAGAACAGAAGCAAAGAACAAGGTGCTAGCAGCAAAGCAGAAGTCCTGGGAAGAATTTGGAGAAGAGCTAGAAAAAGATGCTCAAGAAAACCAGAAATTGTTCTACAAGACTCTAAAGAACATGAAAAAGGAAAAAAACAGTGATCTCTTATATTTTTAAAAGGCAAACAAGACAAATTGCTTACGACCCCAACGGAAATGATGGAAAGAATATTTCTCAGAGTTCTATGACTGTGAGCAAGATGAAGCCTCAGAAATGCTCTTTTTTAAAATAAAGTATCCGTTCAACCCTTGATGGGTTATAATTAGGACATATGGTGTACTAATTCAAGAAAATAAAGTCAGTTTTCCAATACCCAAATATAGTACCTTCTTCCCCTCTTCACTCAGTCCAAATAGAGTAAATCAAAACTAGTGCCCTGTATATAGAGAGTAACGCCAACTAAGGTTTGGCCGAAAATAGCGGCCATATTTGTATCTAAACCCGTACCATCAGACTACCCCTTTTCCTGACACCATCAATGATCCTTATATGTATTAATTTTAGTTCTTGTTAAATACTGTTTAATTATATTGTGCAAAATCTATGTCTATCTACTCCCTAACCTGTTCCACAGTTATGGATGAATTGCATGCTTGTAAATAATCTAATAATATTGGTTTTCTCTGTTGTTCATACGTCCTACATTTTAATAGGAAATGCTCTATAGGCACCTCAAATTTACTACTTTTGGCCTCAGAAATTGTAACCACTATCACAGATGAGGAAACCAGTGATGATGAAGATGACATCAAGATGGAAGAACTGAAAGCAGCACTGGAGAAAATTAAGGTGGGCAAATCAGCAGGACATCATGGTATAACACCAGAAATGGTTACATACATAGGAGCAGCAGGTGATCTATTACTCTGGAGGGTCCTACAGGCAGCCTGGCACCACAAGACCATACCAAAGGATTTGGAGATAGCCATCATAACACTCATTTTCAAAAAGGGTGACACTGACAACCGACGATGTGGAAATCTTAGATGCATATCCCTGCTTAGTGTCCTTGATAACCTTTACTCAAAAATACTGGAGCAGAGACTCAGGCGCCTGGGTGAGCCACAAATGGACGAGGTCCAGGAGGGCATCCGAGCAAACCGAAGTACTCAGGACCTTATCTTAAAACTCAGTTCAAGGTTTTTTTTTCTTTCATTTCTGCTTCATCCCCTTCATGTCTGTCTCCTGTTCTCTCTTCCTTGTGTTCTTTGGTCTCTCTCTACCTCTCTAACAGCTGGCCCTCGAGCAGGAAGCCATCACTACAGCTGGCCCCCCAAGTAGGAAGCCACCACTACAGCTGGCCCCCCAAGCAGGAAGCCATCACTACAGCTGGTACCCCAAGCAGGAAGCCACCACTACAGCCGGTCCTCCAAGCAGGAAGCCACCACTACAGCTCCCCCCCCCCTTTGCAGGAAGCCATCACTTCAGCTGCCGCCCCCCCCCCCCCAAGCAGGAAGCCACCACTACAGCTGGCCCCCCAAACAGGAAGCCACCACTACAGCTGGCCCCCCAAGCAGGAAGCCATCACTACAGCTGGCCCCCCAAGCAGGAAGCCACCACTACAGCTGGCCCCCCAAGCAGGAAGCCACCACTACAGCTGGCCCCCTAAGCAGGAAGCCACCACTACAGCTGGCCCCCCAAACAGGAAGCCATCACTACAGCTGGCCCCCCAAGCAGGACACCACCACTAGCGCCCCCCCCCCCCCCCCAAGCAGGAAGCCACCACTACAGCTGGCCCCCCAAGCAGGAAGCCAGTATAAGTGTGTTCCTGTTCTTGCAGTGATGGTAAATCTGTAGCAATATGTTTTACATCATGAGGTTGCCAGGTTTATGCCCAACTTCACATTAGCTGCCTTGTATGGCATGCCTGAGGGTCTAGTGGTCCTATTCTTTCTGTGTCTCATAAGAGACCCCCTGGAACTACATGGGGTGATGTTTGTATATATGGGGTGATGTTTGTATATATGGTGTGATGTTTGTATACTCAAGACCAAAAGAAACGCACATATTAATTGTTCTGATTTTCAGACAAATAAAATAAAAAAATCAAGTTTAAATCGTCTTTAAACACAACTTTAGCAATGCAAGACGATACTGCACGTGGTAAATTTGTGCTGCGGTGAGTTATTTACGGCGTAGATGAGCAAATGCTCAGAATAAAAATTCATTACAGTTCGTGCATTTCATGATTTTTCATGTACGACTTTTGGTTGTTTGTTGTTCACCCAATTCTCTATAAAATGTGCGTAGAACCCATAAAAATTTCACACAGCAAAACGATGCCAGGGCAGCGTCCGTATGGCCAATTCTTTACGATTTCCAACTGCTGTCGAGTGCCAGGCCGGGGTCGGTCGGCGATGGTCCCTGTTGTTTGGTTTCGATGCAATAGACGATAAATCGAGGTATGGTGAACATGAAATGCCTGGGACACCTCTCTAACTGATTCTCCACCTCTGAGCATTCCCACTGCTTGATTCTGCTCGTCAATATTCAGTCTAGGCATCGTTTTGCTGTGTGAAATTTTTATGGGTTCTACGCGCATTTTATAGAGAATTGGGTGAACAACAGACAACCAAAAGTCGTGCATGAAAAATCATGAAATGCACGAACTGTAATGAATTTTTATTCTGAGCGTTTGCTCCTCTACGCCGTAAACAACTCACAGCAGCACAAATTTTCCACGTGCAGTATCGTCTTGCAATGCTAAAGTTGTGTTTAAAGACGATTTAAACTTGATTTTTTTTATTTTATTTGTCTGAAAATCAGAACAATTAATATGTGCGTTTCTTTTGGTCTTGAGTATATATATAGGGTGATGTTTGTATACATGGGGTGATTCCATCCAATTCACACCTGACCATACTTACAGTACTTTGCAAAAAAAATGGCAGTCATATTGCTCAGCTAAATATGCTGAAATCTAATTAAATATGCATGTTCTGCCCCAAATTTACACTCCACTTAAGTGAGCAAACACTACCAAAAGTAAAAAAAAATTAGCGTAGAGTAAAGTCCCTTGATAATAGAGCAGACGACAATTTCTAATGCTAGTGGCAGAAAATGGATACAAAGTCAAAGTGTATGTTAATTTCACAGCTTTGGAATGAAGGAAATCAAACATGTTCCAACATTTCTAAAACCTTGATTATTCCTGAACGGACTGTCTACAGAGTTGTGAGTAAATTAAAAGCAGGTAATGGAATCGAGCGAAAAGAAGGTAGTGGGGGGTCAAGAATTTTGGACACAAAGGACCATCGGCGTCGCGCCCAAAATCGTTCGGGCTGGGCCAATGAAGAGTGTAGAAAACATACGGCAGCGCGTGATCGATTTGGGAAACCCAGAGGTATCTAATGCTACTCTCAACCGGGAGCTACACAGGATGAATTACACAAAAAAGCGGGTAATTTCGTCACCATTTCTCACAGAGACTCACAAACAGATGCACTTGAACTGGTGCCACGAACACCAAAATTTGTCATGGGACAATGTGATTTTTTCAGATGAATGTTCTGTTTGGTCTTATCCTGCTCAAATAAATATTTGGATGAAAGACTCTGTAACGCCTGTGTACCAGCGACCGAAACATACCCATAAATTCCATCTTTGGGGAGGGGTGGCAGCAAGAGGTGCCACCCCACTGTGTGTTTTCACAGGAATTCTCACGAAAGAAAGGTACATCGACATACTAGAGGGACACCTTCTGCCATTTATGCAGGTCATGTACCCCGATGGGTGCACATTTCAACATGACAATGACCCAAAGCATACAGCTCATACCACCAAAGCATGGCTGCAAGAGAAGAATGTGATAGTGCTGAAGTGGCCCAGCAACAGTCCCGACCTAAACTCAATTGAAAACGTTTGGGCACTACTCAAGAATCATTTAAAAAAGAGTGGACTCAGAGACGTTGAACAATTGAAGAAGGTAGCTGAAAAATACTGGGACAGTCTGACTCACAATTACCTACAAACACTTGCGGGAAGTATGCCTCGCCGCATTCAGGCTTGCCTTGCTGGAGAAGGCAACATTATATTGTACTGAAATCACTTTTAATAGATAGGGGAGATACCAATCTTCCTCTGGACATACAGTTTTTATTATTATTTGCTTCTATGAGTGTGCTGCGTTGCGAAAATATGACTGCCATTTTTTTTGCAAAGTACTGTACCGTCTTTTCCTTCTGGATGTTTGTTCGCTTTATACTTCCATTCCACACTCTGATGGCCTTAAAGCACTACAATTTTTTCTCAACAGACGCACTGACCTTACTTTTAGCACAGGTTCTCTTCTTCGCCTTGCGGAATTGGTTCTCACTCTCAACTCTTTTGAATTCAATGGCCAGTTCTTTAATCAAATTAGTGGCGTTGCTATGGGTACCAAAATGGGCCCGAGTTATGCTTGCCTCTTCATGGGTCACTTTGAATATTTGGTGCTTCAAAGTTACGATGGACCATTACCTGAGTTTTACTGTCGTTATATCGACGACGGTATTGGAGTCATAGACATGTCTGAAGTTAACCTCCGTAGATTCATTGACTATGTTGGCAATTTCCATCCTGCCATCAAATTCACTTCTCAGATTTTTACCACTTCAGTTAACTTCCTTGACCTCACTGTCAATATTACTCCTACTGGCCTTACTACCTCTGTCTTTTATAAACCTACTGATGCTCATGGTTTCCTTCTTTACACCTCTTCTCACCCTCTCAGCTGTAAAGATTCCATTCCCTACTCTCAACTTCTACGCTTACGTCGGATATGTCACAATGAAGATGATTTCCGTGAACGAGCTCAAGAAATGCTTGATTTTTTTCGCCGATGTCACCATCCTGAAAGAGTTTTATTTGATGCCCTTAATCGCATTAGTCATGTTACTGGTCAGGTTGCACTTACTGCTAAACCTACTACTACATCTGACAGACTCAAAGTGGCTTAACTTTTCACCCTCACTGTTTGGCGGTGAGAAAAATTCTGTTTCGACATCTGCCTATTCTCCACTCTGATCCTGATACCAGAGAGTTGTTTCGTGATACCCCTTTGGTGGCATATCGCAGGGATAAGAATTTTAGGGATATTCTTGTGCATAGTCGCTTGAGACAAACTAGTCTTTCTTACTTTGGTACTAAACCGTGCCAACGCCGCATATGTAAGACCTGTCCTTTTGTACTCCAAACGCAGTCAGTCTCCTTTCCTAACGGTAAATTTACCATTGGGGAGTCTTTCACGTGCGAATCCAGAAACCTGATTTATGCTATCATCTGCAAGAGGTGTGACATGACCTATATTGGTGAAACTGGCAGACAGGTTTCGTGAGCACTTGAATGACATCTATCATGACAAAGATTTACCGGTGGCCCTTCACTTCAATAGCTCTGACCATTCAGGTAACTCTGACATTCATGTCACTGCCCTCCTACTCGCTTCTCGTTGGAGATTCGTCTCATTTTTCAAATGGCCGTTTTATCTCCTGCTGGCTTGAATGTCCAGCATCATTTTGCATAATTCTGGTGGCTTCTGTCTCTGTTTCATACTTTATTTCTTCTGTCGTTATTTTCCTTTCTATCCTTGTTTTTGCTTTGGTTCGTTTCGTTTCCTCAATTATCTTTTCTCAGCCGTCACTAGCTCATACGTCACTTCCGCATGACGCCTCATTTTTTCAGCCATCTTGAATGTTTCTTTCTGGGATCCAGCTAAGTGATTTTTTGCTTGTTTTGAATAGTGTTGTTCATTTCTGTCTTCGCTTCATCAATTATTTACTTTCCTGTTTCGACATGTCTTTCTGGTTTTACGATTTTCTTGCGTTATTACTGTTATTGTTTCGCTCATCACCGTCATTTCATCTGCTTATATCGCTCATTTGGCAATTTCCTCATCATCGTTGATTTTTGTAGCACCTATATGTAGTTCTTGTCCTTGTCACTGTGGCTGACGAAGGGTAAAACCCGAAACGTCCCTTGTTTCATGTGTACCGTTTACTTGTAAAACTGATTTCATACCATATTATTTTTTATTTATACCTTGTATATACATGGGGTGATGTTTATATGCATGGGGTGTTGTTTGTATATATGGGGTGATGTTTGTATATATGGGGTGATGTTTGTATATATGGTGTCATGTTTGTATATATGGGGTGATGTTTGTATATTCGTTAGAGCTTATTTAGATTACTACAGTGATAAAGTCTCAACAACAAAAAACCACATGTGTAAGTCTTCTCACTGGTAAAAATTCTTTTTGTGTGCACTTAAGATTACCTTGCTGATAATACCCAGCACCACAATGATCACATATAAGTTTTCTCTCCAGCGGATATTCTTTTGTGTCTTTTCAGGTCATCAGAACAAGCAAAAGATGCAACATAAACTACACACTTGTGAGGCTTTTCTGAAGTAACATCTGACTGACAGAGTGGTTACAGCATTAGCCTATCATGGCAAAGTTACAGAGTTGCGGGTTCAAAACTTTGTAGTGTCACACTTCAGCCTACCAAGATGTATATGGGAACCTGCCCCTGCTTGTGTTAGGGAAAGCAAAGGCAGTGAGTAAGGGAACTAGTTCACCCCACCTCACGAAGCTGAACCAAGTGTAATGAAGTCTCAAACACTTCATTCTTATTATGTTAGTAATGGGGATATCATCGCCATTACTTTTTGTCTCAACTGTGTACTCTTTTGTGTGCTTTAAAACTGTTAGAACAAACAAAAGATGCACTGCAAACATCACATGTGTAAGGCTTCTCTCCTATATGTACTCTTCTGTGCTTATTTAGATCACTGCAATGAATAAATTGTAGACCACAAACTTCACATTTGCAAGGCTTCTCTCCAGTATGTATTCTTTTGTGTGTTATCAATATGTTAGCACGAGCTAAAGATGAACTACAAATCACATTTGTAAGGTGTCTCTCCAGTATGTGATCTTTTGTGTGTTTTTAGGGTCTCAGTACAAGCAAAAAGTACACCATGAACATCACATTTGTAAGGCTTCTCTCCATTATGTATTCTATTGTGTGTTATCAATTCATGAGCAAAAGATGCAACTAAAACGTCACATTTCTAAGGCTTCTCTCCTTTATGAACTCTTTTGTGTCTATTTAGGTCGCTGGACTGAATAAAGCGTACACTGCAAACATCACATTTGTAAGGTTTCTCTCCAGTATGTATTCTTCTGTGTGTTTTAAGGCTGCTAGAATGAGCAAAAGATGCACCACAAACATCACATTTGTAAGGCTTCTCTCCTGTATGTACTCTTCTGTGTTTATTGAGATCACCGGACTGAATAAAATTGACACTGCAAACATCACATTTGTAAGGTTTCTCTCCAGTATGTATTCTTTTGTGTGTTTTCATGTTGCTAGAATGAGCAAAAGATGCATCACAAACATCACATTTGTAAGGTTTCTCTCCTGTATGTACTCGTCTGTGTTTGGTTAGATCACCCAGCCAAATAAATTGTAAGCTACAATCACCGCAACTGTAAGGTTTATCTCCAGTATGTATCCTCTTGTGTGTTATCAATCTGTTAACATGAACAAAAGATGCACCACAAACATCACATTTGTAAGGCTTCTCTCCTGCATGTACTCTTCTGTGTCTATTGAGACCACTGGCCTGAATAAAATTGACACTGCAGACATCACATTTGTACGGTCTCTCTCCAGTATGTATTCTTCTGTGTGTTTTCAGGTTGCTAGACTGAGTAAAGGATGCACCACAAACATCACATTTGTAAGGCTTCTCTCCTGTATGTATTCTTCTGTGTTTGGTTAGATCACCTGACTGAATAAATTGTAACCCACATTCACCACAACTGTAAGGCTTCTCTCCAGTATGTTTTCTTTTGTGTGTTGTCAGGCTGCCACAACGAACAAAAGATGCACCACAAACATCACATTTGTAAGGTTTCTCTCCAACATGTATCCTTTTGTGTGTTTTCAGGTCGCTACAACGAACAAAAGATGCACCACAAACATCACATTTGTAAGGCTTTTCTCCAGTATGTATTCTTCTGTGTATTTTCAGGTTGCAAGAATCAGCAAAAGATGCACCACAAACATCACATTTGTAAGGCTTCTCTCCTGTATGTACTTGTCGGTGTTTGGTTAGATCACCCAACCAAATAAACTGTAAGCCGCAATCACTGCAACTGTAAGGCTTTTCTCCACTAAGCATGTTCTTTGGATGTTTAATTTGTACATTACTTTGCAGTGCATAATTTGTATCAATCTTACTTAGCTGAACATTTTTTTCAGACAAGGAAAGCACTTTATTTGACTCTTCACTACAGTTTTCATTGCATGATTTATGCAGAGTTCCAAAAATTTCTGCTGTTCTTTCTTGATAGCTTGTGGAATTCACAGACATTTCATTATCAGCCACTCTTGCTTTAGTGTTCTCTTCTTGCGTTTGTTCAGCACCAAAGTTACCATTTTTCTTGGCTGCCGTTACAATTATTTTATTACTCTTGTCTTCTAGTAAAGCCTCTGGAAGTTCATCTTGTTTCCCAGTTTGCAAGTGTTTGTGTTTACAAATTATTTGCTTATACTTCAGGCTGGAGAAGGGAAAATGACTGTGGAAGCAGGTACGCATATCTGAAATGAAAAAATGGTGAGTTGAGGCAAGTGATCAACATGTGAATTTAACAACATTTAAAAATTATTTTTGATGTCAGTCTAAACCTTACAGGTTGTCACGAGACATAAGGGACCTTTTTGATGGAAATATGAGTTACAACTGCAAGATCTTGAGTTCATGATGTTTGTTTTGTTAATTTTCTTCAGGCACGGTTAATAGTGCATGTACTGATTAATATAGCAAAAGACGTGTGATGGTTCTTTTCCTCAAGATATAATTGTTGTATATAAAAACCACCTTGACTGGTGTACGAACACTGGAACGTATCAAATTGGAGATGAAGCTCGAAAGATGATCAGACGACATGTTTATTACACGAATTCATTTCCAACATAGGCATGATCATAATCAACTTGCATCTCAATAAATTGCAGGTTTGCATAGTATACAGACTTCCTTATGTAGACATCAAATCGATGTTTACCGATCCAACTGTCAATTAGTCATGATGCGATCTAGTCGGAGCACTGCGGCAAAGAACGAAAAAATATATATTGCCATCTCGGATTTCACGATAAAAGTATTTGCTGAACTTGAATTTACATTAATAGCCCACCATGGCTAAATCCATCGACATAATGGCGGAGTCGCCCATAATACAAGCCACAAGACGTATGTGCTTGCAAAATATAATATCCCAGAATCGGGAGCGATAATAAAATATGTCCTCTCTGGACTATGTCTACTCGAGACAAGGCCAAGAATGTTAATCGTTTAGAAACAAGTGCGGATGAATACTAAAGTCACATAGAAACCCATGCACCATTCAATAGTAGTGTGTTATTGCCTCAAATAAAAATCATTAATACAAAGTAGATGCGCTCAGCTATATCTCTTAAAGTATAGGCATATGCCTGAGGGCATAAACATATCTTAACCCATTAATAAACATATCTTAACATCTTACTCTTTTCCCCGCAAAAAAAAATTGAAGATTTTTTTCCACATAGTGGGATTGGTCAATTACATGATTGATGAGAATTTACAATGAAATCAATAGTCATATGTATGTTAAGTCAATCAGAACATAGGAAAAGTGATGAATGCAGTCAGCGACCCATAGCTTGACTGCTTGCGTCAGGGTCAGCGAACCAGAGCTGACCATGACCCGACTCCACCTCCAAGTGGAGGTGATGGAAACAGGCTGCATCACTGCAGTCTGGCTGAGAGAGTAGGGATCGAAGAGGGAAGGCTTACCCGGTCCCAAAAATGCCATGCCGAAAGGCACAGATATCGCAGCTTTGCTGTAAATGGCGACACAACATAACAAACGTCCTTTTCAGGATGAACGCAGAAGAAGAAGAATCAGAACACAGAAAACAATGCAAAAATGCATCAATAGATGTCGACAGTCATGTCAAGAAGATGTAGCATGACAGAAATATAAAACCGAAATAATAAAGTAAAAATGAAGCAACAACTCAAAAACCAAAGTGAAATGTTCAAATGTATGAGAAAAGAAAATGTACATGGTTAAAATTAACAAATTAGATCCAAGGTCCATCAGAATGTAGCTATGTGGATAATCAAAGCAGAGGAAATGCAAGGATCAGATGATGCTCTTCCATACGGTAATGTAGGCATTCCCAAAGCGCAATCGACCATATAGTCAAAGAACTCGTAAAGTCTTCTAGAATATCGTAGTGAACAGGGGACATCGCAGTATTGAAGCTGTAGATCTCGATGTCTGGAACAAGTATCATTGACAAGTAGTCACGAAAAATTGCGAATTACCACTAGCAATGGGTAAAAGCAATTAATGTAACAAAATTCCAAGTAGCATGACGAAAACCTGAATAATCAATACACCGAGTCTGGTACACAGTAGTAGATATGAAGCGATCCAAGTTCAAGCGGAAGCGTATAACGTAATTCATCCAGCTCGAAAACTGGAATAAATGTGTCCATATTTGTGGATGTCAAATCAAATGTCATAATAGGCTGACAGCAATTCGGATATATCCAAAACGAATGAAGTATGTCCAACCAGGTGCATGTATAAGTAGATTATCAAGTACAAGGCACGTATGCATTAGAAGTAGCGCTCAATGTTCAGAGCATGTGTCATCTTGAATGTCGATAATGTTCACGACAAATTGCATTGGAGTGCTATAAAGTGGTTCATTTTCTTTTGTATTAGCGCAGTATACTTCTTGACATTTAGATCAATGCGCTGGAGCAATAATACTATTACGATCAATTAGTCTGACATATCGCTGTCTTGTTAAGGGCAGCGGGATAAGACATCAGCAACCACATTTTCTGTTCCTCGGATAGCACGGACATCAAAGTGGAATAGCTGTAAGGAAATAGCATAACAAGCCGATTTTGAGCTTTTATGATCCTTCTTCTTGAGGAAAGCAACAGCACACTGATCTGGTCAACGACGAAATGTGCACCAAGAAGAAACCTCTGGAGCTTAAGTATTGACCACACCAGAGCAAGAAGTTCACGATCCACAACGGAGTATTTCTGCTCAGTGTCAGTTAATTTTTGTGACACGTAAAGAATAGGATGCAGCGTTCCATCGAAGTTCTGCATCAACGACGCACTGATACCCTTCGACAAAGCATCTGTACGGAGTAAAAAAGGTAAATTTTTACCTGGCAACCGTAGAATAGGTGAAGTAGAAAAGAGTAATTTAATTTGATCTAAAGTGGCTTGGCAATCTTGTGACCACTGCACATTGTTGGGGGAACCCCTCTTTAAAAGACTAGATATATTTGACTGATAGTTGACCAATGAAGCAACTGAATGCTATACAACTCGTACTTATGACAATGCGTCCATCCAAGTGAAGAATGATGAACAGTGACAGAAAAAAAAATGAAGCATCGTAAAGAACTATGCAAACAAATGAATGATCGGATAGACATATCAAAGAATAAATGACCACACAGTCTATAATGTAGTTAAAAGGATAAATTAAAGTGTCACGATGAGTGAAGGTCTGAGTCATCATGGATGTCAGAAGAAGATCAGATGGTAACGACATGTATGCAATAGGTCCATGCAATACTATTGTCTGGATCATGTCCAAAGAAGAAAATATATGATACAACGTAAAAAAGATTATACTGGTATATAAAACTTTGCAAAGGCATCAAGAACTAATGATAACGAAGGATGGAAAGTTACCACTCGAGAACAATGAGAACACTGAGCTAACTGGCCCAGTAAGAAAAGTAAATAGGAACCAAGACAAATGATTACCCAAAGAAATAAGTTAGTATATTTGGCTGGGATCAACTCAGTCGTATCACGAGTGTCGTGATATGCAGTGTCACTGGGAGTGAAATTATGAGTAACACGTGAACTTATATGTGGATCCTCAGGACAAGAGATTACACTTTGAAGGACTAAACTAGTCTTGTCATCCAGATCTGTACAGACAGAACTAAGATCATTGCATATCACTGGGTGTGTAATCTCTGAAACCTCAGTAATAGAAGGTAAGCGATGACGGACAAAACAAGAACTCGCACCAAGTAAACCAGACTGACATATGAAATTGTCAGATGAGTGTAAATTACCTGACTTGCTAAGGAGAAGACTGTCTCAGCTTAGTTTTATTTCCCCACTTATGATAACTGGACACTGTGGTAGTGTGATTATAATCATTATGAAAAGACATGGTACCCGATGTATGGGCATGACTTTGTGACTTGGGTGTGGCTGCACTATTCCCAATTTCACCAGGTGTATATTCTTTGACACCATGGATACAGCCAATCGTAACATCAGAGATAGGGTTAAGTAATAGACATACAGTAATATTCCCTGTAAAATATGGCATATCAATATGAATGATAGCTGTTGGGAATGTCTCAACAGTACCACTGAATGTAATACACTGCAAAAAACCCCCCCGTGGAATAAGACAGATGTACTAATGACCGTCATACTCTAATAGCAGCACAACCTGTATCCCTAAGTACAGACACTTGAATGTTGTTTAACAGGCCCTTGTAAAAATGCAAAGAACCTGTACCATCATGTGCTGTTAGTGCTGGCATTACGGGTAGTGGATGACCCCACTGCAAAGTAGAAACAACATCATGCTGAAATAGTGTGTGGCATTCAGGGCATTGCGAAGCACAATCAAAGTTAAAAGCGTTACATGCAGCAGCAGAATTAATTGCATTGTTATCCTGATTTGCATTGTCGCTAGAATCAGTTTGCACCAAATTAGCGTGGAAGTTAGACCTTTCAATATTACGAGAGTGATTGTAACTATTTGACCTGCCATGTTGATTTCTAAAATTATTATTAGTATTACTCCCTTGTGTTCTGTTATTCTGATTAAAGTTTGACCTTTTAGAGAAGTTAATTTGGTTATTATTTCTATCAGAGGAAAAATCATATCTCCATCCTCCAGTAGATTGATTATGAGTTTGTGGAAGACCATGGAATGTTTTAAAGTTTCCCATTCTTTGTGGAGACAAATTTCTATGTGTTTGTCCATCATGGTACGATCCAAAATTATTTACATTGTTCCTGCCAAAATTCCTATCAACACTCTGAGATGTGTCGTTGGTTCCTTCCATTCCATGTCAAAACTGAAGCTACAGGTAAGGCTTCTTTAACCTGTGAGTTACTCACAACTATATTTGGATGAGCAGTTAAGAATTGGCAGCCGAGCTCTTCTAAAGATGTCAGTTTGCGCTCATGCAAAAATTGCTGGTTAACCCTTTGAGCCCTGGCCACCCAGCCATAAAACCCTATTCCCCTGGGCTCCTGAGCAAAAAACGCACAAAAAAGACACATAAGCAAAACTAGTTACTGCGACACAACCATATGGTCAGTTTTAACTATTCTATCTCAAATTGACTGACCTGATCATCTCCAATATTCCTGCTTATTGTGCCAGTCCTTCCAGCATGTAGACCCTTCCTTTAGGCACAGATAGCTTTCACAATATTTGCACCATAATTTATTCTTCACTTTTTTGAACGGTCTGTTAGAGCTAGCTTGCTCATAATCTGATTCACATGTTCCATCACTCGATTCAATTTCGAGGTCACTTTCAGAATAATCACCTTCTAAATCTAATTCATCGTCCTCCAAATCATTTAGCACAAGTTCAACAGCTTGTTCCGTTGTTAGCCTTTTAGAACGGCTATTTCCTGGATTTTCAACACGCCTTTTTATTGTGAAAACAATTAAAAAATTGCAAAATATTATCACTTCGTGGGTGCTGCCATTTTAGAGTAACATTCCACAAAACATGTGTACTTCCTGACGTCATTATTTTTCACACATTTCCATTACCACCCCGTTTTGCTAAGCTAGGTGTGTCAGACCGAGATTACGGTCGCTCGGGGAATAGATTGTTTACGCACGGACCGAAATTTCGGGACCTCGGGTTCAAAAGGTTAATGGAGGACATCACCTTGTCCCTAAGTACTAAATCCATAAGAGCCTCATATGTATGATCAATTTTAGAAAGCTCCACCCATTTGTTAAATGTTAACTTGATGGCAGAAATAAATTCAGAAAAATCCTTCCCAGTTTTTGGAGTTATAGACTTGAATCGGAGTCAGTATCCGTTCTCATCAAGCTGGTATTTTTTTTAGTAATAAAGCTCTAGCAGCATCATAATTATTTTTGTTCAGTCCATCTATTGTACAGACTGCAGTTACAGCATCTCCAGTGATAATCTCCATCAGTTTCTCACACCACTCTGGCCTATCAATTTTATGGGATTCACAAACTGCTTCAAATCTATTTAAAAACATGCAATAGCATCTACATTGGGATTAAAAATAGGTAAGCAAACCTTAAAAGACAGAATTATTCTTGTTTGAAGGTCCCTGAACCTCAAAAACATTCTGTTTACCATTATTCTGTAACTTCAGTTTCTCAAGTTCCAAGGCTAACATTTTTTCTTCATGCAACCTTTTACTTTCATTTTCATTTTTCTCTGCCTCCATCATGTCTCATATTTTCAGCTTCCATTCTCTTATGTTCTACTTCCATTTGAAGTCTCTTATCTTCTGCTTCCATTAGAAGTCTCTTATTTTCTGCTTCCATTTGAAACATTTTAAATCTTTCTTCAGATTCAATTTTTGTAAGTTCAATCTTCTGTGCGTTGGCATACTCAGTAGTAGCAAATTTTTTCAAATCCTCAGCATCCATTCCTAAGGCTTTACCTTGTTTTATAAAATAATCTAAAGTAGACATTATGGATGGTCTTTGTATAATTTACTTAGTAACTTACTTAGTCTTTGTACTGACACCAAAACTACTGGTTTATTTCAACATTACCAATGCCATGCATTTAGTAATATAAAAGGCAATTCATACTATAGCATTAATATTAATATCGATTGATCATGCATAAAAAGAGTTAATGAATGAAAATAAGAACAATATGTTATTAATAAATACAAGGATAAGATAGATATAGACAAAGTACAATGACAAATGAGAACATTTGCAGTAAGAAATAAAGGACTACAGCTAAACCAAAGAGAAAAGTATTGCAGAAGCATTCTTACTGCAAAAAAAAAATCAACAAGACAAGTTGACAACACAAGGTATAAACACAAAATTTGTATAGAATTCAGTGATAGTAAGGTTAGGTCAACATGGACGAACAAAACTCATCAATAAACCAAGGCACCCAAAAAAAAAATTATACAATAACACCAGAAAAACAAGACTACACAGCTATACAAATATGAGTTGCAGGAGACTAAACATAGTGGACTCAAAAAATTTACACGGCCGATAACAGCCGGATTTCCGCTGAGGGAAATCTGCGACAGACCTACAGAACATCCGATGAAAGCCCGTCTTGCGATGAGATGAATCTTGTTGTCAGATCACTTTCCCAACCATCCCGCATTAAAACATTAAGCAAGTAACATAGAGTAACCAACAGTATCAGTATAGGCTCAAACCCAACATATGTGTGGAACACAAGACTACAAGAGTAAGACACAGCCACTTAGCTTTAGACAGCCAATCCTCCCAAGAGCATCTCTTCGAAAGGTATTGGGTAAAACTTTCTGTGTCCAATCTTGGTTGAGCATACTTGATCATAAACAGTGTGAAGCAGCATCAGATGACATTGTGACGATCTGCTTGAACCAACTTGAAAAAAAAAACGTTGTAGCCCGCAGAAATGTTGATCTGTATATCCAAACAAGGTACTTGTATAAGAAATTGGGGCTGGTTCTCTGGTACTTTATCTTTACCATTGGGGTTTGACCTTGAAGGATGCCGATTCAGTAAAATAACGGTACAATCTGTCTTCAGGAAAAAAAATTTCTCGACGGTCCTTTAATCGTGCAGCGGCATTGAACTCCCAGCACCGGACGTGCAATATATGCGTTAAAAATGCTGCGCCGAAGTAAGCATGACGATGGACTTTAAAAAACTTTGCTTGGCGATGTACTTGAAAACAAATTATTTTCCCCATAATGCTGGTCCACCAGAAATGTTATGACTGCTAGATCTTGAGTTCATGATGTTTGTTAATTTTCTTCCGGCACGATTAATAGTGCATGTACTGATTAATATAGTGAATGACGTGTGACGAGTCTTTTCCTCAAAATACAATCATTGTATATAAAAACCACCCTGACTGGTGTACGAACACTGGAACATATCAAATTGGAGACGAACTCAAAAGATGATCAGATGACATTTTTAGTACACGAATTCATTTCCAACATAGGCATGATCATAATCAACCTGCATCTCAATAAATTGCAGGTTTGCATAGCATACAGACTTCCTTATGTAGACATCAAATCGACGTTTACCGATCCAACTATCAACTAGTCAAGATGCGATCTAGTTGGAGCATTGCGCCACAACGAAAATATATACATGGCCATCTCGGATTTCACGATAAAAGTATTGGCTGAACTTGAATTTACATTAATAGCCCACCATGGCTAAATCCCTCAACATAATGGCAAAGTCGTCCATAATACAAGCCACAAGACATATGTGCTTGCAAAATAGGAGCGATAATAAAATTCCCTCTCGGGACTATGTCTACTCGAGAAATGGCCAAGAATGTTAATCGTTTAGAAACAAGTGTGGACGAATACTAACGTAACATAGAAACCCTTGCACCATTCAATAGTAGTGCGTTATCGCTTCAAATAAAAATTATTAATACAAAGTAGATGCGCTCAGCTATATCTCTTAAAGTATGGGCATATGCCTGAGGGCATAAACGTATCTTAACCCATTAATAAACATATCTTAACAATGAGTGTCATTACTTACCCTAATAATCATGAGAAACTTTAATTTTATCACAAGTTGCTAATATGACATCCATGTATAGGCCACAATTTTTTTCTTTTTGCGTACGCCCGCTATGACTCGAGGCAAAATCTCAGGTTAGTATGTCTAACCTGAGACTGATTTTTACGTGAGTATCCTTTTTTTCTTGTACAGAGACAGGTGTCCCTCACCATTTAGGCAGACACTCGCTGATTTCGGAGGTACCCATTAGAGCTGGGTTGGCTCAGGAGCCGCCAGTCCCTGGTCGACTACACTTCTTCAAATGCATCGCCCAGGCTCGAGTTAATCCAGTACAAATCCCAGTCGATGAAAAATCTTCAAATGTCCTCGCCCGGATTTGATCCTGCGTTACCCGGTCCCCAGCGCAGTTTGGTAACCACTACACCAGCGCGGCTCCCTATTAAAGTGACTGATAAATAAGAATAAAACATAAATATTAACAATAAATACAAAAGACAAAAAACACAAAGGTAAATAAATATTACTGCAGGTAACACAGAAAATTAATAATAGACTGTGACGTTATCCAAATGTTGTCCTTTTAATCTATTATCGTCTGAAAGTTTTGTTTCAGCCTACTCCATCATATCATTTTTCAAGAGCTGCAGAAATATAAATACTGTATTGTGGTACAAAATGATGAAAAGCCAGCACTGCAAACATCAAGCCAATTCTAAAAGAAAAACAAGCCAGCTGAAGAGTCACTGACCTCAGCAACTGGAAAACTGACTTAAGAAATGGTGAATCACAGGTTCTAACTGGAAAGCAGCAAAATCATTGAAGAATAATCAATCAGTCTTCAAAAAAGGTTGGGGAACATAAGAAATAATACAGCTAGCTGAAACAACAGTCTGCTATCAACATCAAAGTACTTCTCCACTAGATACCAGGACATACACACATATAACAGGCAATAAAAAAGCTGACAGACTAGCAAATCTAGGTGCTAGCATTGCTCAAACAAACACTCCAACTAACATGCAGACAACTAATATCCAAAACAACTTAGAAATGCCTGAAGTGATGAGCAAAAGGGTCTATTGGATGCACTGTCACAAGGTAATTTGGTTTTTGTCAAATGACAAAGATGAATGTGGGATGAAATCCCCTAGGCCCCCTATGGTAATGGCTTGTAGGTATGAAGGCCTACTTAGGACACCAAGAGTAAATGAGAGAAGGTGAACCTTCGTTGAGAAAGGTTTCGGCAGGTATTTTGGTCACTCTGTGATCCCAAAAGATACAAGAGCCCCCGCTCCCAGTCTAGTTGGAAGAAAACAATGATACACTTAAACACCCACAGCACAAAAGACATAAACAAGTGATAAAATAAGATGTAAATTTATTTACCAATATATACATATCACAACTGAAAATAAATATGGTGCAAGATGATGCAATCAACAAACATTAAAAAATGATATAGACTTAATTTATTAACAACTCAATTACTCTTAACTAGAGACTGGACTGGTGGCAAATATGATGTCCCACAAATAGGTAAACTACACTGGATAATGATGAATGTACACTGCTTGATGACGAATAAAGTAAAATAAGATATGTTTGTACAACACAATCTATTAACCTATCACTTTTTGACAACTACACTTGAAAAGGATATTGGACACTCTGGCTATTGTCTCTTGTGTTTTTATACCTCAAATCTGTCTGACCATTGATGGTTGTCTGGGCCAAGGACACTCTAGCTTTGACGAATGTTTATGTTGCGCCTCAGTACTATCTGGCAATTTGTGCTGAGTATTGCTGCATACCTATGGCTGACTGTGCCAATAAGTACGGCTGGAATGATATGTTGAAAGACTTAGCTGTCTTAAGAACCACACAGATTTTTGGGACACCCCGAAATATATGAAGATGTACAGTGGTCTGGCGACAAGCTATATATCAAGAGGAGTAGGGAAACCCTTTCTTTCACTCTGTTGACTGCAAGTTATGGCAGTATATCTATGATACAATTAATGTTAGCGTAGAACATGTTAATACATCTTGGTATCATAGCATGTCAATATAGCAATCAGTACATTGTTCATTTGTGAGGTCAGTTATAGTTTTAAAAGATTGCCTTTGTACACAAATTTACAAATGTCTGTGCCAGTGGAATAAAAAAAAAGTCAAATGCTGCGAAAAATGAAATAGAAACAGTTTGACACTGTGAGCCTTCACAATAATTCAGATGATGAGAAGACAAATTTATGTCTCAAATTATTCTGAAAAAAGATTACTCAAAGGATAAATGTCTTCATACTTTGAATAATAAAAGAAAGATTTATCAAAAAATGATTTATAAAAAGAAATGATTTATCTTTTATCCTATTGAATTTTATTATTTATCTAGTTATCATTTATTATACAAACCTGTCCCGACTAATGAGAAAACCCTTGCTGAAGATTAGTTTCTTACAGTGGTTTCTTCTAGGCTTCTCTCTGCGAAGAATTTCAAGTCATTCACTCATTCTTTCAAGTATGTGAAAATGACTTAAAATTTACTTGTTTATATACTCCAAAAACGAGCTATGAAAAGATTTTGAAAATAAGTAATGCAATGACCAATTTAAAATACTGAATGGTTTATTATTGCTAGTACTAGTTTATTTTTAACATTGCGCCTAAATTTTGGGTCACCAGAAGATGTAAGACATCTGATGCAGGTAACATGCAAAAAGTTTGGCATCACGGGCCATGCATTTCAAATCTACAAAATAATAATCTGTATGTGAAAAAAAGGAGGGTAGAGAGGGACTGAAATTACCCACCGCAATGTGTAGAAACACATTTTGCAAATACAAATGATTCAAATATTATGAACGAAAATACCTTGATCATTATATCACACACACCATGTATAAAGAAATGACTCATCCAAACAAACTATAATACATGCAGCAGAGCACAATCTTCCAAATTAGCTGCACCTGTACCCATCCATACAACGCAGTTCAACATGTGCTGCTCACAAATTTAGGACTCACCACATAATGACTTGACTTTGATCCACTGTCATTGAGCATCAGTTCTAGGGGACCTTGATGCCATTATGTGGTACTGTGCAGTTTGTATAAGCTGTTCTGGGCTGCTATAAAGTGTATTGTCTATGGATGGGTTTTGTGGTAGGAGTTGTCTCATTCCCTGGAGTGCAGCATACTGTAGTAGATGGTGTTCTACTGTCTCCAATGGGTTTGGGCAGTGTCTACATTTTGCTATATTTTATGAACGCATTCTGTTTCTGTGGCCATTTAGTGTAGAGTGACCTGTTCTCAATCTGAAAATTTTGGTTTGATATCTTCGTTCGGTATGACTGATAGCATCTTCCTTATTTGGGGCTGTTAGGTGTATGAAAATTCTTCTTCCTGTTTTAGCTCGCGCCCAGCCAATCTTCTTTACAGTTGTTTTTGATTATTTGTTTTATTGTTAACATATTCAATGGTTGGTCAATTTGTGGAATTTTTGCTCCCTTCTTTGTCAGTCTATCAGCTACTTCATTAAAAATGATGTTTATGTGGCCAGGTATCCATTGCATGTAGATTTCTGTTCTATACAAGTTCATAATTTTGTGGCATGCTTCTTGAACCTTCTGGATAATACTGATTGAGTTGGTTTTCCAGTTTTCTATGGCCAAGAGGGCAGCCTGCGAGTCTGAGAATACTACAACATCATTTGGTTCTATTTCATTTGATTCTAAGATTCCACTTAGGGTTTACTGGATGGCGATTACTTCGGCTTCATAGTTTGTGTACCAGGTACCACAGGGGCCTGCAATTTTGATGGGTTCTTTTGTATTGGGTGGGATGATTATGGCCCCATATCCAGCATTTATGGCTGCTTTAAAAGCTGATACATCTGTGTAAGCATGGATAGTGGCACAGTGGGTTCAACTCACAGGCATGAGAGGAAGTTAAGTCCATGGTGACAAAGGTAGGGGCAACCTCGCGGTTATCACTAGTGGCACCAGCTAGCCACAAGGCGAAAAGGGTGCAGTTTCATAAGTCTACCCGTGCTGGTTTCTATGGAATTTCATGCAAGACTTCTGCTATACATCCTCGTTGTACGCCATGGATAACAGCCCCTCTTCGGTCCTGAACTAAACTGGCAGAGGATCTTGGAGCCAGTGGAGCCCTAAAGATGTGGTGTGCAGAACTCGCCAATGAGTGGTATATGCCCTGACACCCATCAATCCACTCCCAAATCATGGGTCAAATGATAACTGAGTTATCAGTGAATGATCCCAAGTCTAAGGTGGACCAATGTGCCGAGAGAATGAATGGCTGCTGGGTAAGCAGTTGCAAACACTGGCTGTCTGGAGGGCGAGCGGGGCGGCACCAGGCAGATGGACTCCGAAAGGACATCCCTTGCCTCTTCCCTGGTATGGTGGTTCTACCAGGGTGACTGAATATTTCCACCATTTATTGCAAATACACCATGAGTATTTTAACTATCCAGAATCATCGCGGGAGCTACAAAGATGGTGCTCTGTCGTCGATACATGCAGCAAATGAAATGAGGAAATACAAATGCAGAAGGAGAGGTAGGGGAAAGAAGAGGAGAGAGAAAAAGAAAGGCAGGAAAGAGAAAGTTCGGAAAGAAAGTAGATCGCCTCTCGATATTTGTGCGTATAGTGCCAATCAACGGGCAGCCATTATACAAACAATCATCTACAATTTCGATATCCTTATGATCCAGGAGACAAATTTAAAAGCCAATAGTGTTATCAATTGCCCAGGCTACAGATGTTACTCCAATGTATGTGGGCCTTGTAGACGAGGGCAAGCTATATATGTAAAACATGAGCTCCCTCATATGTGGCTGGATACAAGTTCCCAAACTAGTGATGATGATGCGGAATTGCAGGGGATTGCTATGAATATAGGCGGTCAGGAGTGGTGAGTCTACAATTTATATGCTCATGTCGACCATCTTACAGAAGAGAGTAGTTGGAATTTTCTGGCAGAATTATCTGAAGATTCTAACATAAGGTGTTTAACTGCTGGTGATTTCATTGCTAGATTCAAGGAGTGGGGGAACATCACGGAAAATATGCAGATTATAGCTTTGAGCCAGGCATTACTTAACATGAACCTTACCATCTTGAATGATGGATGCCCAACTAGACTGGCAACTAAACCTGGGGATACAAATAGTGTCATAGATCTGGCATTCATCTCTAGTGCTGCCACCACCATGGCACATTGGCATGTATTAGGTGCACAAGAAGATGATCACCTACCTTGCGTCATACTCATTGCAAAGGGTAGGACCACTAGACACAGGAAACCTAAACAGGCATTCAAGTATCCTACAGGCCCACTTGTCTGTAACAATCCTTTACACACTTTGCGTCAAAATGTCAAACAAAAGACAGTGAGAACACCTTTCACCCAACCTTCCCTGGTGGAATAAGACAGTGGAGGAAGCATGGGTAGGAAAGGAATGAGCAACAAAGGAATGGCACAAAGCACGAAACAGAAGAAAGATGAATGAGGGAGAGGTTGAAGAGATAAAGGGAAAAAAGCAATGAGCCGTTAACAGATTCAAGAGCTTGGCAAGGGAGGCCAAGGATAAAGTGTGGGAGGACTTTGTGACACAGGTGTGCATGGAAAAAACCCTACAGAAATTCTGGTCCTTACATTGAAGAATGAATAGGAAAAGTGTGAGCCAACCCATCCCTAATATCAAAAGCTCCACAGGACTAAGCCTGAAGATGGACGAAGAGAAGGGAAGAGCATTATTCAATCGATATGTGGAGCAAACAGGTAAAGGTGACAAAAGTGCCCACTTGAAAATAAAGGACAGTGTTCTGGAAAATACCCTAAGGGGCCAGATATATTTCGATCTCATTTCTAAAGTGGACATGGTGTACACATTGAAAACCAGCAGAAACACTGCTTCAGGTCCTGATGGTGTACAATACCATCACATTAAACAGCTTGACGACACAGCCATTATAAATATGGTGAGCTATTTCAATACCAGCATACAGAATGCTGAGGTGCTGGAAGACTGGCTACACAGTTACCTTTGGCCACTTTTTAAACCTGGCAAAGACCCCACACTGCTCAGCAGCTATCGAATTATCACACTACAGAATGTCTATGGTAAATTACTTGAAAAGATAGTTGAGTTGCAAGACAAGTAATGAGCTACCTCGAAAATGCACACATCCTTCCTGATACCCTGGATAGCTATAGGCCTATGAAAACAACATGGGGTAAAGCTGGAGTGTTTGCGTACGAAGTGTATGAGGGATTCCAGGGTAAAAGAGAAACAGAGGCTGTCGCAATTGACCTAGATGATGCTTATAACAGTGTGGACTTTGCAACCCTAATAGACTGTATAATGGCATGTGGTGTAAACCCTTAGATAACAAGGTGGATAGCAGCTGCCTTAATGGAGAGATCAGTTGCATTTCGCTTGGGAACATGGACATCGGAACCAATGCGCATTTGTCCGGGACTACCCCAGGGTTCTCCACTATCACCAGTGCTGTTTAACATCTACACAGCAAAAGTAGCAACCTTTCAACCAACAGGACTGGGACAAACATTAACTTTTGCAGATGACATACTCATGTACAGAACTCGCTCAGACAGACAGGAAATGGTCCAAGGCATACAAGAGACACTACAGGCGGTTTCGAAATGATGTGAGGAAAGCGGATCAAAGGTCAATCCCAACAAGGCCTGTGTGATGTGGTGAACAAACTCCATAGAGAAAGCAGACCTTCTAAACATCACTTTCAATGGGCAGATAATTGAAAGGCAAGACAAGCTGAAGTATCTGGAAGTAACATTTAATCATGAGCTATCGCTCCAGTATCATGTCAAACTCATCATACAGAAGTGCAAGCGAGGACTGGCAGCCTTAAAAACAATGGCTGCTGTGCGCTTGGAACAGAGACTACTGTTTCTCCTGTATCATCAGCTCGTGATTTCGGTAATCGAGTACGGGCTAGGAATACTCACACTGTCACTGTCACAATGTGAACGACTGGAACGCATTCAAAATGAAGGGATGCGACTAGTTTTGAGCTGTACCCGTGATACCCCCATTGTGACAATGAGATACATGCTCAGATTGCTGTCGATTAAATTCAGATATGTGATGGCCCAGGCAAAAGCCTTTATGCGGGTAACCACCAACAAAAGACACCCCCTACATGAGAACGTAGCTGACATCAATGGAGCAAGAATAAAGAGGGGGATGTCATGGATGGCACAGGCTGAGGCTACGATTGGTCAGGTGACCAGAGTTGAAAATATATCCAAAGGGGAAGAGTGGAGTAAGTCAGGGGAGAACTGGATACACTACCAGTAAGTCATCATTAGCCTTTGCAGGGAGTGCAGATCTTGGGGCAATGGAAAAGCAGAGCTGGAGATTAATCAGCTAAGTGATCATGCTGGGGACGATGATGCCATTGTGTACACTGATGGGTCTGTAGTCTTCTTCTTCTTCCATCCTTAGCCACCAACCGGCAAAGCAGTATGTGGCCAGTACGCCTAGTGGCGTCTTAGGGCAACAACAAATTGATCAATCTGTCGCTGTTTCCACCACGCCTAGTGGCGTCTTTGTGGAACAGAAACAGACCATAAAAATAATGCGTAAGATACTAGGAGACATGCTCGCCCATGCCCGCTTTTCCCACCGCCATTCAAACTACTAGTTAGACGTGCAGACGAAACGGTTTACCCTTTGTAGACGGGAGAGAAACGGAGATCAAAAAAGGAAAAATATGACTGAACACGTGTTTAAATCTAGAACGGCAAAAAGACGCAATTGGTAGTAAAAGAAAAAAAATTCACGTCACTAGTTGACACAATGTAAGGAAATGGACAAAAAAAGACCTTGGCTCGTATTCGAAACAGTCATTTCTTGGACGTTTTTCGATACTTGGGCGTTTTATTTGAATTCAGCGGCAAATACCTTAGAGAAGGTTCGCGAACAAATTTTAAAAAAAAAACTAAACTTGAGAAAAAATATGTTTTTTTTTAATAATAGAGTTATGAATATAAAAACTAGCTAGTAGGATAGCCCATCTTAAGCAGAGAAATAATATACTTTCATTTATACAGATGGATAGATAACAAAGAAGATATTGACAAAAGACTGTGTTGTCCATATCAGACTGGCGACTGTATTATTTATTCTTTCACTAAAGTTTCAAATTCTCGTCCTTGAGACACGCAAATGCAAAAATCAAACTGTAATGCAAGAGAGGGGGAAGGTGGAGAATTGTAGCTAAAAATAACTTAGGAGGCAGATTTGTGTAGGGTATCGCTTGGAGTTGGTCCAAGAAACCAATGTGTTTTGTGAAAAGCCAAGTAGAGACAGACGGACCAACAGACAATAATGCATACTTGACTGAGAGCTGACTGAAATTTGACTTTTGGTTGTAGATTTGAAAAGTTAGGGGGGAAGTCTGTGATTGGACAAATGGAATCATATTAGCGGGACAGAGATGCGCATTTTTGCCATTTTATAAAATTCTGTCCAGGGACACAGTCAGTGATTGCCTGTGGTGTTTTTCCCAGAAGATATTACATACATTTAGTGGGACGCCATCATATAGCCAGCAGCTCAGCTGAGTTTTGCTAGCATATTAACTGTGTTCTCAATTCTGAATTCTGGTAAGAATGAAAGTATTTATTTTGTACATTTTAATATTTCGAGTGATTGATACTGCCATATCATATAAAATGATTACGACAAGTAAGTGCTCGCTCTAGGTCCCCAGCCCAAGTTCAGGGTCTAGAGACAAACAAAATATATGGACGCCTTACTAAGACTATGGAAGGCGGATCCATTGTTGAGATCAGTGGGAACATATCACCTATCTTATTGACTAAAAGGAAACTATTGAACATATCTCAGATGCAATGCAGTCTTGGGGAACTAGTACTATATGAAAACAACTGGGTAAGATGTGCTACGTTGGTCAGAGAGATCTGACCCCCTCTATGTAATGGTGATGTGTTGTGCTGTGTGTACGAGTGGTGCAGTAAATAGATTACTGACACAGCGCACAAATTTTGTTTCAGAATTGTGAGTTTCTGTTGTGGCACTAATGTAGTGCCACATAAGTAATCAAGATTGCACAAGCAGATGTGTGTGCAGCCAAACAGTGTGTCGGTGCAGTCTACCATTGTATTCTAGCTACCGAGAGGAGTGGGCCACCGGAATCCAGCATCAGCTCTTCGCAGACCAGATGAGTACTTGGTGGCCTGCTGAGGATTCACCATACTTCTAAAGATTTTATAAATATTTCCCCCTCATAAATAAACTGAATTTTGGGAAATAGAACATTTAGTACAGTTCATAAGACCATGGACAAAGCTAGTTCTAGTCACAGAGTGGGTGTGATGACACCACCCCAACAGCACATCCAGTAATGGTTCTCCCAGAGACTTTATCACTATAATTAATATTAACCAGTCTTATAAAATACTTATGTACACACCTTTCATTTTATTATGCCATCTATTTATGCATTCCATTTATAACTCCATAACATTTCATATGTTCTGACCAAAATAAAACATTGGTTCAGAACAAATAAATTTAAAGAAAATTTTAATATCTAAACTAAAACAGCCTGAGTTAGTTCAGTGTGTTATAGAACTTTATTAATATTATTAGGCTTATTAATTATATGTGTGTGTTTGTATATTCTTCTACAACACACTACATTTCAGTACCCTAGACTTTTTAACGTAGCCACATTCATAATAGTAAAAGAGAGATGTTTGAGGTCGTAAGTGGTAGTAAGAAGGGCCTTCTGTAATTCTCATCTACATTTATCTCAGGAGCCTTCACAGCTGACCTCATACATTACACTAGGTAACACAACATCCATACATCCCAAGTACAGTTGTCGTAGGGTGCATTGATTGGCTCCCCAATTAGTGCTTGCCAATCGCTTTATGAGATTCAGTTTTCTAGAGGCCTTTGCAATTAGAGACTCAACTTGTGTTTTGTATGTGAGTCTGGTATCTAGCTGTATCCCCAGATATGTCAGATTGTTCTCTTTAGCTAGCTTTGTATCATCAAGTTTTAAATCCAGTTCTCTTCTTACTGTGTTGTTGCTGAGTGTGAATATAATGTAGACTGTCTTACACATGTTGATCACCATTTTCCACAAGCTGCAGTAAGTAGTTAGAGCAGCCAGTGCACGGTTTAGTTTCTTTTGCAGTTGTAAAGGGGACTTTCCTTCTGAACATAAGACTAGGTCATCAGCAAACAGGGTGCTGGGTAATTCAAGGTGGTCTGCCAGGTAATTTATGTATATGAGGAAAAGGGTGCAGCTTAGGGCCGAGCCTTGTGGGAGGCCTTCTTGGGTTGCTCTTTTTCCTAATGTTGTCCCGTTGAACGTTGTGAAGATGGTTTGATTTGTGGGGAAATCTTTTATTCAACGAAACATTCTTCCTTCTATGCCCATCTTCTGCATCTTGAAGTATAGACCATCTCTTCATACTTGGTTGTATGCCTGCTTGAGGTCTATGAAAACTGTGGCCACATGGTTTTTATCATGGAAAGCATCAGCAATCTGTTGCACCAAATGGATTACCTGGTCAACAGTCTGTCTGCCACTTCTAAATCTTGCTTGGTTAGGGTGGAGGGCTTTCCCTTTCTCTAACCACCAGTAGAGGCATGCATTTATCAAACATTCTGCCATTTTCCCAATGCACAAAGTCAGGGAGATGGGCCGGTAGCTACTGACTTCACTTGGTGGTTTGTCTTTTTTGAAAATTGGGATAATGTTAGTCATTTTCCATCCTGTAGGTACAGTGCTATTTCTCCACATCTTGTTTATGAATTCCAAGATCTTCAGTAGACCCTTTTCCCCAAGTTTAACTATCATGTCGTTGGTAACCTGGTCTGGCCCTAGTGCTTTTTTGAGTTTGGTCTTTAGGAGACTAGATGGTAGTTCAGCTAGAGTGAACTCCTGATAAAGACACTGTCTCATGTGTTCTTTTAGCATGCATTTTGTAAGTGTCTTGATGGCTTTATCTAGACTGGCTCTTTAATATGTTTTATTGACTTCAGCAAAGAATCGATTTATGGATTGGGCTTTTTCTCTGTTGGAGTTAGCTGTGTTAATGTTTGGAAGTTTTATAGGGGTTGGGTTTCCTCTCTGGGATGTCTCTGCCATGTTGTCAATGAGTTTCCATGCTTTCTTCCCTTCTTTATTGAGGTCGAGGTTTTCACATTTTTCTTTCCAGGTTTCCATTTTGGCTTTTTTGCTAACTAGCTTAACCTGCACAGTGAGTCTGTTGTATGTGGTTTTGTTTTCACGGCTTGGATTTTTCTGAGCTATTTTCCGTGCCTTGGATCTTAGTTGTACTAGGTGTTTTAATTCCTCATTTCAGAAGATGCTGTATTTGATACGACTGCCTTTGGGGATTGCCTGTTTGGCAGCCTGCAGTATGGCTGTAGAGATCTGTTCATTCAGGGTGTTAATGTCTTGGTTCATATCTATACTACTGGACAAAAGTTAAGGGCTGCCATTCAGTTTAGACAAGGTTTATATAATTCTTCCTGAGCAGGGTCGATTTTCCAAATGTCCGGTAGCTTGAAATCTCTCAAGAAGTCTCTGAATGGTAGAGTGGGACACTGCTAAACGTCTTGCAACATGACCAACAGATTGACCATCCTGAATCCATGCCATGGCTCGACCACAGTCTATAGTGCGGAGACTTCTCCTTGGTGGCATGGCTAATGCAGTGATCATTTCGACCACTTGTCATACTGATTTATTGCATACCAACGGTGAACACTCTTTACCGATG
The DNA here is from genome assembly GCA_024509875.1 of Oreohelix idahoensis. NCBI lineage: Eukaryota > Metazoa > Mollusca > Gastropoda > Stylommatophora > Oreohelicidae > Oreohelix > Oreohelix idahoensis. Next base: position 275,838 of record JAMPIV010016684.1, read on the forward strand.
ATCATTTTCCAAGTGCATTCAAATTCAACTCACTTTTTCACCTTTTGAACTAGTGGGGCGTGTTGCAAAAACCACGAGTTTTTGCAGCAACAATGGCAATTTTCACGTGTGGGTTAAAGTGACCCAGTTTTTTTACATTTAAAAAAAATGAACCTAGTGCACACAGAAATGTATACACATTTCTCTGAGCTCAGTTTTAATGACATTTTCACTTGTCTTTACAGTTTGCCAATCAATTATATAAACCTTGTCTAAACTGAATGGCGGCCCTTAACTTTTGTCCAGTAGTATATTTCAGTGAGGAGCTGGTCTGATATGAGTTTGTAGTGTTCCCAGTTTGCTCGAGCATAGTTCCACTTTGGCTGTCTTTTGGCTTTCGTTTTAGTTTTACCCTGTGAGATAGTGGTGACGATGGGTAGGTGGTCACTTCCTATGTCCTCCAATACCCTCCATTTATACTGGTTGGTGAGGTCTGCAGACACTAGTGTTAAGTCTGGGCAGCTACTTGTTCCACTAGCTTTATGGTAGAGGGTCGGTGGGGATCTTTCAATTTGGAGGACGGTAAGGTTGGAAGTGTTACATAGCTCTTCCAGTGCCTGGCCTGAGGTGTCGGTATCCTGGTATCCCCAGAGTGGGGAGTGAGCGTTGAAATCCCCTGCTATGATTGTTCTCTTGTATTTGATATCATCAAAGTATATTCCATTAGTTTCTCTGAGGGTCTGTAGACATTAAAGATTTTGAAATGTTTGTCATTTCCCCAGACTGTCACTCGTTGTATGTCAGTTTCATCACCGGTTCGAAAACTTTTGACCTCTGCCTGTACATCATTCCTTACCAAGGTTAGGATTCCTCGACAACTATTATGGCAATGACATTTGTACATTGTGTAGCCTGGGAAATTGACGGATTTGTCCTTACTTACGGTTTCTTGAATCAGTGCAATGTGAACCTTTTGGTCCTTCAGTAGTTTCTTTAATTCTAAAGACTTAGTTCTTATTCCATCTACATTTAACTGTAGAATGTTTATGTACTCTTTGGTAACATACTTTTCGCCAGGAGCAGCCGAGGGGTGGTCTGCTTGGCGTGGGCCTTTTACGAGGCGACGTCCGAGCTCATATGTCTTGGGTTTATTAGTGTCATGGCATCATGAGTAGTGGGGGTTGTGATGACTTTCTTTCATCCCAGCAGTTATGTGGGGTGTGCAAGGCATGGTGGGCACTGTACCATCATCGGTGGGGAAGTATTATTTTCCCTTGATGTCCTGATTGCTTGATGTTTGCCCTGCTGCCTGGGGGCAGACAGCTTCAATACCATGTTGCACCACCTCAGTGGGGCTCACCGTTGTGCAGTTCCCGCCACTGGAAACATCCATAATTTGTCAGCACTAGTGCTTCTAGTTGGTCAAAAGGATCGTCATGTCGTGCACCCTGGTGCCTTCACTATAAGATGCTGTGGGTGGTTTGTAGCTGTGCTAGTCCAAGTTGGAGGCCAGTAACAGGCATAAGCAGGGCTGTGCAAGGGTGCTCAACAGAGTTTAGTCAGTCGGTCGAGACTGTTACCGCAGGATGGCCACCACTGTCTTAGTGGCTTCTAGGAGCCATACACTGAGCTTGGAAGGTCAAGGTGGACCAGTGGGTTTGAACCACTGGTTCAGTTCTCCAGGTGCTACCACTCTTAGCCCCCCCCCCCACATAAAAAAAAAAAAAACCACACAATGAAAGCTACTTGTTGGTTCCACAACAATAAAAAACACTCTATACTGCACAAATCAACAGCGACACACTACACACACAAATCCTTTAACTTGACATTAGCTGTGAATTGTTACAAGCTCAACAGCCCTAGTTAAACAATATGTACTGTACAATTCTTTAAACCTTTACCTTCATTTTCTAGACATACACCAGACTGTTCGTCCTTGTCTCTTCCAGGCATTCTTCTATCCATGTTGTCAACCACTTGGGGATGAATGTTAAGATCTTTAGTGTTGCCATGACAGCGATCAGCCTGAGAAATAATGTGGCTAAATAAAACATTAAAGTCAACTATATTTATAAGCTGCAGAAAAGGGATTAAACTGCACAATTTTCAGCATAAAATCAGCTTTTATTTCCAGCCACAACAAACACAGTTAACATCATCTGTTACAAGGTTTACTCAACTGGAGTTAGCCAAAAGGGCAAGGAACTGAAGTAGCAACTTTTAATAAAAGACCACCAGCCATAGGCAGTGACCATCCTTTGTGATCCATATCCTTATTTTTTTCATATACAAATAGATTAGTTCTTGCTTTCAATTCTCTCAACGTTTTTGGTTTTGTCCCTGGTAAAAACAATGTAGATGTAACATAGGCCATTTCTGTGTCCTTTATCCTAGTAAAACTTCCAAAAAATTCATTTTTGTTCATCTACTAATGGGGACTGCCTTCAATGGTGCCTATACCTTGAAGCAGTAAGGTGGCTTGAGGACCCTGACAACCCCCAGAGCTATGCCAGGGGGAGTTTTACTCCTGGCAGGTTCTACCAAGCTGGTGAGCGATGCGTTCACCCGTGTTGAGCGACGGTCAACTAGTGACGTTTTCTGTCACATGTCGTGGCATTCAGTGTGTTAATTAATTGGGCTTCCGTCTTTGTGTTTGCGTCCAAGAGAGATGTAATTTTTCTAGCTCTGGGATAATGGAGAGTGATATAAATATATCCATTGTGGCATTATTGATTTTATGAGGCCGCCACGTTATGTGTAAGATGGTTCATAAAACTTATCTAGAAGATAATACCATAAATTACTACAAGTAACTTTGAGATAAGGAGGCAACTAATATTTTGTTTGGCCTGATTTCTTCTGCCGCATTACTTTGGTTTTCGTGGATTGCCTGAACCTTTAGAACAACGGCCAGGATTGAGTGGAGATGAGAGGAGTGTATTATTATTATATTATTGCCACTTAACGATGCCTAACGTTTGAACCTTATTGACGGACCAGGGATAATCTACTACGCTTATCCATTGCCATGTACTTTTGATGTTTGATGGACGTTATTGTGAAGTGATTTTATGTATTAAATGTCAACCATGTTTTCCCGTGGACCTGTTCACCTACCGGCTTTGTTATGTGTACTGACCATAATGTCCTGAATGAACACCTGCTATCATTCGCGTATACATGCATGATTCTCTAATTTATCCCACCGTAACACTGGACAGATCTGTGCAGGTAGGGGTCAGACTAAAGCTGGCACCCTGGTCCTCCATGTTGAGGGTTTTAGCACAGGGCCGACACCCCTGTCTATGTTAAAAATCATAATCGTTACGGAAACAGCAACGAATGAAAAAGCTTTGCTGTGGGCGGACAGCCTGAGTCAGAGGCTCGCATGACTGTCAGTGGTGAAAGCCAAAAGGAAGCCATTGGCAAGAAAATGGATGCCCTGATTGCAAAATATGAAACAACTATGACTGAGGCAGGAAAACTGAGGTAGATCATAATGGAGATGAACTACAGATTAAATTTCTTGGGAATAAGTGAGAGCAGATGGACTGGGACAGGGAGAATAAAAACAGCAACAGGAGAAACAGTACTTTACTCTGGCAGAGAGCATGGACAGCACAATGAAGGTGTAGCCATTATCCTAAAGAAAGAAATAGAAAGGTCAGTACTGGAATATAAACCCATAAACAATAGACTGATAAGAACAAGACTGAGAGGGAGATTCACCAACACTACAATAATACAATGCTATGCACCAACAAATGACAGCGATGAAGAGGTCAAGGACGAATTCTATCAACAGCTACAAAAGGAAATGGAAACCGCATCTAGATACGATCTTGTCATAGTAATGGGAGACCTCAATGCGAAAGTTGGAACACACAATACATATAATGGGGAAACGTGGCAGCAGAACAGCAAATGAGAAGGGGGATAAACTAATACGTTTCTGCAGCATTAACAACTTGGTCATTGGAGGAACACTTTTTCCACACAAAGAAATGCACAAGTTAACATGGGAATCACCAAACAGCCAGGACAGACACCAGGTAGACCACATTATGATCAATGGTAGATGGAGGCATTCATTACATGATGTGAAAGTAAGAAGAGGTGCAGATGTGGCAAGCGATCACCACTTAGTAGTAGCAAGATTGAAGGTGAAGCTCAGAGCTGCTGGACCAATTGCAATTGAACAGAAAAGGTATAACATCATCAAACTTAAGGACTCCCTCACCAGAAAAGCTTTTGTGATTGATGTAAATAGGCGAAGTCAATTTGCCAATAGCCAGGAAAAAGAGAGCGACTGATGATGTTGACCAGAAATTCAACACTATTTCAACAATACATAAGGAAAGCAGCAAAACATGCTTAGGATTCCAGGAAAGGAAGAGACAAGATTGGATAACATCAGAAATATTAACCATCATAGCGATAAATGATCCCATTACCGTAATCAGATGCAGGACAAATTGAAAACCCTCGATGAGAGGTCCCAGCAACTGGGTCTGAAAATACACAGGGAAAAGAAAAAAATTATGAGAATAAATGCAGGTAATGATAACAGGGTTGAACTTGAAGAAACACCAATACAAGATGTAGAATCGTACACAAATCTTGGCAGTAATATAGACAAAGTTGGAGGGACAGACAGCGATATCAAAATAAAAATACAAAAGGCAAGAGGAGCTTTCATTGCATTGGGAAATATATGGAGATCAAGAGAAATCGGATCCAACACAAAAATAAGAATCTTCAACTCAAATGTGAAGTCAGTCCTATTGTATGACTCTGAGACATGGAGAACAACAAAGACAACAACCAAAAAGCTACAGACTTTCATAAATGGGTGCTTGCGTAGAATAGAGGGATTAGAATGGTATGACAAGGTTACCAACGTGGAACTGATGACAAGAACTAGACAAGTGCCAGTGGAACAAGAGATGAGAAGAAGACGATGGTGATGGATAGGACACACACTGAGGAAACCTGTTGATAGCATTAGAAGGCAGTCCTTGTTCTGGAACCCCCAGGGCAAGAGAGGCAGAGGTAGACCAAGAAGCACATGGAGAAGAGAGCTGGAAACAGAGGTGAAAATGATGAGGAGAACGTGGAAAGAACTTGAGATGATGGCATGTGACAGGAGGACTTGGCATGTGTTTGTTGAAGGCATATGCTCCTTTGGGAGTGGAGGGTTATGATGATGATGATGATAGCGATAAAGAAATGAAAAGAAAGAAAACAAAAGCAAAGTTCCCTAGGTTAAAAGAAATATAGTGAACAGTACAGTCAGCTGGACAAGAAAGTAAAACGACAAACCTGAGTGAACAAAAGGAAATTCCTGGATGATCTTGCAAGACAGGCAGAAGAGGCAGCACTCAGAAACAAACAAAACACAGTATATAAAATAAATAAAACTATCAGTACGGGGTATTATTAACAATATTACATTAGTAAGAGACAAACAAGGAAATCTCATCACCACAGCAGAGGGGCAGGCAACAAGATGGGTAGAGCATTTCAGAGAAACACTGAACAAGGAACCACCAGAAATGCAGCTGAATCTTCCTAAGGCTGAAAATGATCTAGACATAAATACAGACATTCCACGAAGAGAAGAAATCATCACAGCCATCTGTAGCGGGAGGTTAATTAGATTTAGATATCTATATAGGAATCCAGGTATGTCATATGCTACCAGGATAGTATGCCAGTACAGAGTTCTGGTCTTACAAGTAATACCCCAGTCTTAGAAATAAGTACTGGTGTATGGCTATCATAAAAATAGTCAGACTGTGAAAACCCTGGCCAGTTGGTAAGAAGTTGTACCAGGATTTAAGGCGTCTCCTCCCTATGACTATCTTATGATTACTTATATTCTAGGGGATAAGTAAAATGAACATTCACTGAAACCACAAATGGAAGAAGTGAATAAATCCTCAGGTACAGTTAAAATAGTTTAATAATTACACTAATATTCTATTTCTACTAGTTGGAAAAGAGCATACACATATATATATAAAAGTATTCACACAATTACTATTATTGTCTGTTTAGACTTCAAGATCTTGAATATTAAAGTTACTGCAATCTGCAATCACTGTTTTTAGTCTCTTGACTTTCCAATTAATTGTCATCAGTTGACTGAACTATGGATTTTCACTATTAGCTGTTTTATATATATATATTGTGGTGGTCAGTGTCCTAAGTGACACTTATCTGACTCTTGATCCTGCTGACACGGACTGTCCGTTGCATATATCAGTATTGGTAGACCCAGCACTAGGAATGCCAATGACCAGTTGAAGTTCACTCTTTGTGGTCCTGCACGTTTGTGGGATTGCCTCTGATGAACAACACAGGTTTCTGATACTGGACAGTCTGGTTTGAGTTATTTCATGGAACCCTCAGACTCCAGATACTGACTGAAACTTATGGCGATTCGCTCACACTTCAGATAGATGTAGCGTAGTGGCGATTATCTGCCGTCCGTCCGTCTGTCTCAAACCTCTTTCGATGTGTGTCTCTCTAGTTTTACCGATACGCTTATATACGCATAGCACGAGCGTATCGGAGGGTACTGACGTCACAGCTTAGAACTAGGCCTGAAAATGTTTCCCGAACAGCGATTTCAGCCGATCTGTGCGCCGACTGAAATTTTGCCTTTCTCATTCTCGGCATATATAATATCCATATTGTTCCATCTTATCTAGTTTTATACAGCCGATAAATCTCTATCTTCCTATCCCTGTAATTTCCCAAACTGTTATTTGTTGATTTTAATATTTAGAACAGAAGTGGGTTTACCAGCTGCTAGCGTAACTGTGGGCAGCCGTAATACGCATATATTCCCGTAAATGATAATTTCCTACCGTTTCTTCTTTTATACAGTTATACACAATCCTTTCCTGGGCCAAAATGTGAAATCCTTTTCCTAATGATTCCCTTCTGCTTTTATTTATCGTTGGCGATTTCCTCTGTCTGATACACATTTCGCTGATACACCGCCATTTTGAAACCGGTCAATCGATCGTTGACTGGTTTATAAATCTACATGAACACGTTTGCAATGACTTGAAACCAATTTTGCGACATAGCTCCCCCATATTTTAAGCTGGATGATATCTAGTTTACTATTGGGTACAAGACAATTGCAAATCGACCATTCCGAGGTTAGTTTTCCTTCCTTCTATCCTCCTCAAGCTCTGTGGGATGGCGACTTAGAAAATCTGTGCCCACATTCTGTTTTCCAGGAATATATTCATCCTTTACTATCTCTCTTCTTCCAGTTCGACTTTTCATCCAGGCCCTTACTGCTGGTGAAACGGGGTCGGTAGGTTTCCCATGAAGTTTACCGCCCTGTTTTCGTTGATAGTTTGTTGCGGTTTTCCCCTCGCAATTCCGTAAGCGTTTGATTTTCGCTACGTTATTTGTTCCTTTTTTCCAGCGCATGGGGTTCAGACTGCAATTGAACCTGTGTGGGATGTTTCCTTTCCCCTCCCGTGCAAATCTCGGGAGTACCCATGATGGCTGGTTTGCTTGTAGATTTTTGATGCAGACTCTTCCGTCGACTTTCTGAATCTACATAGGTGCACTCTGGACAGGAATTTACATACTGATTTATGTCTTCCATAATACCTGGCCAGTAGAACTGGGTGGCTACTCTTTGTTTTGTGGCACCATTACCCAGGTGTTCACTCAAAGTTGTTATGTGCCCCCAGCCCATAACCTTATTTCTATAGGTGGATGGCACAACAATTTGACCATGACTTTTCGTCCCTCTGCCAGCTTTCCTGTGCAAGAGTCCATGTTCCCTAAAGAAATGTCCTTTCCTTGGAGTGTTATGAGTTTTTGGCAATTTGCCAAAACAAGGCTTCAATGTGCTGTCTGCTTCTTGAGCCCGTTTCATTTCAGTCGAATGAAATTTTAATTTGGTGTCCCTCTCTATGTTCCTGGAGTCAGACCTGGTCTGGATTCCTGCCATAACCATAGGTTTTACAGGGTCTCCTAAGAAAACATATCTACGCCCCACCATCAGGGGGTAAAAGGGATCATCTATCACAGCTGCATTTATCTCCCCTTCCACATAGCGACAACTGACATGAATCTTTGCTATGGGTAAAGTAAGGGGTGATGCTCCTTTGAGTGGCCCTTGAATATCCACTGTTTCTGTGGTGATTTGTTCAGGGCGCACCAGAGATGCACACACGACTGCGTCATAAGACAAACCTGTGTCATACATTCCTGTGACTTGTTTGCCATTCACAGTCACTATCTCCCGTGTAGGTGGGTGATGGAGGCTATTCTGAATCACCGTCAGTTCCTTCCTATCAGAAGTCCTCACCTGTAAGCGTGCAGCATGATGAAGAGGTTTTTTCCTCCCACATTTATCAGTGTTGTGATTGTTCATTTGGCAGAACTTACACCATTTTTCTTCCCTTCGAGAGGGTTTATTTTCCTGAGTCTGGGGGTTCTTGTCCTTATTATCAAATCTTTGCTTGTATCTGTATGGTTGATCCATCTGGTCAAACTCGGTATTCTGTGGTGGTGGCTTATATCCTTCTACTTGCTTTCTTTTTGTTCCTACCAATTCAGCTTGAGCTGCTTGGTATCTCTCTGCACATTTCAAAGTGTCTTCCAGCCTCTCTGCTCCTTGTTCCATAAGGAATTTCCTCATTTCTTGAGACATGGAATCTTTCACTTGCTCTAACATAATCATTTCTTTCAGATCCTCATAGGTTTTCTGATACTTACCTAAACTACTCCACTTCAACAAATACGTTTCTAGCCTAGCTGAGAACTGGTTATATGTTTCTCCAGGTAGAGGTTTAGAAGTTCTAAATTTCTTCCTATATGCCTCTGAGTTCTTTTCATACCGGATCAGTAAGGCTTGCTTTAGTATTTCATAATTTTCCTGATCTTCTTTGGGGAGTTTCAGAAACACATCATATGCAATACCTCTCAATCCCTGAGATAACTTTAAACTCCATTTCTCCTTTTCCAGTCCATATGTAGAGGCTAGCCTTTCATACCTATCCAGGTACGACTCGATTGCGTCCTCCTTTTCAACAAATGGATCTAAGTGGAAGTTCATGGCCCCATTTGCTGTGTTCTGAAAAGAGCTATTCTCAGAACGTGGTGAGCTGTTACCATGGATGCTAGTCCCAGCCTGAAGTTCCAGTTCAAGCTGTCTCATTTTCAGCTCATGGTCTCTCTCTGCTTGTAACCTCCGTTCTTCTCTCTCAGCTTCTAATTTCTTGGCTTCTCTCTCTGCTTCTAATGTCTTAGCTTCTCTCTCCGCTTCTACTTCTAATTTCTTGGCTTCTCTCTCTGCTTCTACTTTCTTGGCTTCTACTTCCAATCTCTTTTCTTCTCTGTCCATATACTTTTCACATTCCGTTGTGACATACTGGACCAGATCCTCACCACTCTTGCCAAGCTCTTTTCCCACCTGCAGTGTAGCGGACCTAAACTTGACCAAGTCAGCCATGATGTATCTGTAATCTAGTAGGGTAAGCTGTCTTACTCAAACTAAATTACTACAATATAATTAACTGATTACTTATATTCTAGGGGATAAGTAAAATGAACATTCACTGAAACCACAAATGGAAGAAGTGAATAAATCCTCAGGTACAGTTAAAATAGTTTAATAATTACACTAATATTCTATTTCTACTAGTTGGAAAAGAGCATACACATATATATATATAAAAGTATTCACACAATTACTATTATTGTCTGTTTAGACTTCAAGATCTTGAATATTAAAGTTACTGCAATCTGCAATCACTGTTTTTAGTCTCTTGACTTTCCAATTAATTGTCATCAGTTGACTGAACTATGGATTTTCACTATTAGCTGTTTTATATATATATTGTGGTGGTCAGTGTCCTAAGTGACACTTATCTGACTCTTGATCCTGCTGACATGGACTGTCCGTTGCATATATCAGTATTGGTAGACCCAGCACTAGGGATGCCAATGACCAGTTGAAGTTCACTCTTTGAGGTCTTGCACGTTTGTGGTATTGCCTCTGATGAACAACACAGGTTTCTGATACTGGACAGTCTGGTTTGAGTTATTTCATGGAACCCTCAGACTCCAGATACTGACTGAAACTTATGGCGATTCGCTCTCAAACCTCTTTCACTTCAGATAGATGTAGTTTTGTGGGTTGATGGGTGGAGATCGGGCACTAAACATCTGACTGTTATTATAGCGTATCGGAGGGTACTGACGTCACAGCTTAGAACTAGGCCTGAAAATGTTTCCCGAACAGCGATTTCAGCCGATCTGTGCGTCGACTGAAATTTTGCCTTTCTCATTCTCGGCATATATAATATCCATATTGTTCCATCTTATCTAGTTTTATACAGCCGATAAATCTCTATCTTCCTATCCCTGTATTTTCCCAAACTGTTATTTGTTGATTTTAATATTTAGAACAGAAGTGGGTTTACCAGCTGTTAGCGTAACTATGGGCAGCCGTAATACGCATATATTCCCGTAAATGATAATTTCCTACCGTTTCTTCTTTTATACAGTTATACACAATCCTTTCCTGGACCAAAATGTGAAATCCTTTTCCTAATGATTCCCTTCTGCTTTTATTTATCGTTGGCGATTTCCTCTGTCTGATACACATTTCGCTGATACACCGCCATTTTGAAACCGGTCAATCGATTGTTGACGGGTTTATAAATCTACATGAACACGTTTGCAATGACTTGAAACCAATTTTGCGACACCATCAAAGGGTTAAAGAATGGAAAAGCTCCAGGTCACGACAATTTAAATGCTGAGTTATTTAAGACAGACCCTGAACTAGCAGCAGAACTATTAGAACCACTATTTGCACAAGTCTGCAAAACAGAGACAAAACCAATGGAGTGGAATAAAGTAATAAAGGGTGACCTTGGAGACTGCATCAACTGGTGAGGAATTACTCTCTTCTCAGTTTCCAGTAAAATACTAGGCAGGATAATTATCCGGAGAATTTTAAAAGCAGTAGACCATAAACTGAGGAAAGAACAAGCAGGATTCAGAAAGAACAGAAGATGTGCGGATCATATATTCACCCTCAGGAACATTATAGAGCAGCGTTCAGAATGACAGAGACAGCTGTACATTAACTTTGTTGATTTTGAAAAGGTTTTTGACAGCATACACAGGGACAGCTTATGGAAAATACTGAGGGCTTATGGAATTCCCTGCTGCATTATTTCCATCATAAAAAGCCTCTGTGCTAACTTTACATGCAGTGTTAGGTTGAGCAACCTAACTTTTTAGGTCTTCAGGTGTAAGACAGGTATGCCCCCTATCAACAACTTTATTTTTGACAGTCATAAACTGGGTGATGTGTCAGACAACAGAGGGCAGTTCAAGTGGAATTAGATGGACAACGTTTTCTATACTAGAAGATCTGGAATATGCAGATGACACTGTACTACTCGCACATTCACACCAACACATTCAAGAAAAAAAACAGATAGACTGAATAAGTATACCCAGCAGATGGATCTGAACATCAGTCTATAGAAGCCAGAAGTCATAACACTCAATGTGGGCAATTCTTAGCCCAAGATAATAAGAACCAGAAGCTGGAACAGACAGACACATTTATGTACCTAGGATGCATAGTAACACCAGACGGCGGAACAAGCAAAGAAATCAACAACATAATGAATAAAGCGAGAACAGCCTTTGCTAGTCTAAACAACATCTGGAAGCCCTCTCAGTATAGCACAAACACCAAATTAAGATTTTATGAGAGCTGTGTACTTTCTGTGCTTGTCTATGGTGCAGAATGCTGGAGAGTAAAAGAGAAGGAAATGTCGAAATTGTTCTCTTTCCACACGAATTGTCCTCTTTGCCTAAGGAAAATTCTCAGAATCTTTTGGCCGAATACCATCACCAACCAGGATCTGTTTACTCAGAGTAACAAGGAGGATATGCACACCATCATAGCTGGCAGATGCTGGAGCTGGGTTGGCCACATCCTCAGAAGAGACCCTGATGCCATCACAAGAATAGCTATGCTATGGACCCCTGAAGGAAAGTGAAAGATAGGCTCACAAAAAACAATTTGGTGGAGAACTGTGGAGGCTGAGATGCAAAGAAAGAACCAGAGCTGGGGCACTGCATGAAGGATGTCCTCCAACCGAGCAAAGTGGAAGCAGTTTGTTGCTGCCCTACAAGACACCACCAGGCGTGATGGCCACTGACTGCTTTGACAGTTGGTGGCTACGGATCAAAGAAGAAGAAGACTTATGGGGAGGTTGTCTATGATGTGATATCTTAACTGTATTGTTGTCTATGTTGTGACAACTTAAATGTGTGGTTTTCTGTAAAGTGATCACTTAAATTTGAGACTGACTGCAAAATAAATGAAATATGTGATTGTCAATGTGATAATTGAAAAGCATTGTTAATTGTGATTTGATAACTTAAAATGTCTAGTTGTCTGTGATGTGAAAACTTCCATGTGTGGTTGTCTGAGATTTAAGTAACAATTCTAATGTTTCCAAAGAACACATTACCTCAGCATTATCGATATAGATGAGTAGTCCATGCTCAGGACAGCCTCCTTCATATTTCATCTTACATTTCTCACAATCTAAATAGATACACAGACTACCTTTAAACAGACATTGTAATTAGTTCCTGGAAAATGAATATGTTATTTTTAATACATTTCCAGCACTTTTTCTTGTCAAAGTTTTAGTTACTGCATTTGTAAATCTATTGTAGCAATTATACTATAATAATTTTCAGACAGTAAATAACACAATTAGATGAACAAAAACCTATCTATATTCAATCTGGGCAAAGTAACTCTTAAAGACATCTTAAAAATCAGAAGAACTATGTTTCATGTAATTACTCAAACAGAAACAAGTCAATGAGAATTATGTATTTTAATAAATGTACAATGGATAGAGTAAAGTCAATTTATTAAATGAAATATCAAAAACTATCAAAGCAAACAATGACAAGTAGTATATACTTACATAGAAAATTATCCTCAGCTGGAAACAACAGGGATGTGTGACTGGTCACTTTTTCCACCTTGACAGGCGACACACATTTTTCCTGCTCATAACTTGATTCTATCTTAATGGTGTGTCTCTGAAAGTAGTATTTTTTTACATGTTCAGAGACATATTTTGAATAGATCTATATTAATTTAATATCATAACAGACAAGATCAGGATGGCCCAAGGAAAATACCCAATACTGTTTCCAAGGGAAGTTATGATGTAGTGTTCCCAATGGAAGATACCTTGTATTTTCCCATGGAAAGATGCCCAATGTTTATCACACTGGATGATATCAAATGTATATCCCATGAGAAGACACCCCATATTTTTTCCATCTATACAGCTCCAAGGGGAAGATATCCTATTTTGTTTCCATTGGTAGATACCATGCATTTTCCAGAGGAAGATACTCTATCTTTTCCCAGGGAAAGACAGCCTGTACTATTCACAAGGGAAGATAGCCTGTACTTTTTCCCAGGGAATGACACTTTCTATTATTCATAAGGATAGGTATTCACAAGGTAATGTACCTCTTATAGTTTCCAGGAGAAAATACTTCATATTTTACACAGGGGTAGACATTTTATATTGTTTCACCAAAACATTACTCCACATTTTATCTAGAGGAAGATGCCCAAATTGTACCAGAGGGAAGATGCATCACATTGTTTTCCAAAGAAACAGTTCATGGGGGAAGATGTGCCCTATTGTTCCCAGGGGGAAACATCCCCTATAGTTTCCAGCATTAATGCAAAGGGATAATAATATAAAAGGAAAAAGGAGCACAGTCACCAATTCACCAGATGTGCCATAAGAGTCTGCTAAAGTTAGACTGTGTATGGTGCTAGAAGCCTGGCATGGGAGGGGGGGGGGGGAAGAGGAGAGGAATTAACCTCAGCAAGGTGCATTCACAGGTGGTGGATTGTGGGAGAATTCCAGATATGATGTATCAGCTGTGGTCTAAGCTGGTTCTTACTGGACAAATAAGCAGTTACAGGCCAAACAATGGTGTTCCCCAGCCGAATAAGGCTGGGTAACAGATGGCACTGTTACTCTCACTAAAATATCGCATATCCTATGACAGGTGCATCATGCAAACAAGAGCCGATGTAAGCTCTAGCATGGGAATGGAAACCTCAGTAAAAAAAAACCAACCTGCTGCCTCGCAGCAACTATCAGGAGATGGAGGGGCTATAGGAAAAAAACCCAGATTCTACAGTGAAAGGACTCATCCAGGCAACCTATGTCTCTGGTTACCTAATAGTCAGGGGAAAGCAGAGTAGTGCAACTGACCAAATAACCATCTTATAGTGGCTCAGTGGAATGCAGAAGGAGTGAAGAACAAAATAGTCACAGGTACAGAAACTTCCTCAGGAAAAAAAACTTCGATATAATATGCATTCAAGAAATGTATTTAAAGGGCAGTCAAAAATTCTTCATCCAGAGTTACCACTCCTTATGCCAAAACAGTTAAAAAATAATCAAATAAGGAATCCTCATACTGGTAAAAACCTTGATTCCAGCAGTAGAGATGAGCAGATCTGGAGAGGATGAGCTAGTACATCTAACAGTCAAAATATTTCTGCCAAATGGACATATGGAACTGGTCTATTGAGAAGTTCCTCAAAATGTTCTTTTGCAAAGTAAAATTTCTTCTTGTCCTATCTAGGCCCATCTTGTTCATTCATGCCTGGTTCTCAAAAACTAACTGTCGAATCCTTTTACCGTCACTGTCTCCATGATGTAGTACCCCTACTATTATCTCATGGTGTGCAGCGCAGAGAGTATCTTTTCTGACAGTCTAATTAATCTCTTTTTAATTTACGTCATGTTACCACAGCATGTCACTACTCCTGTGACAAATGCCACATTGAGAATAATAATTGAACAAAGTCTAGAATGGAATTCACCGCTATACACTGGATTTGTGGACTATGAAAAGAAATTTTACAGTGTAGACAGAGAAATATCTTTGGAAATTGATGAGGCATTATGCAGTCATCCTGAAGATCATTAATTTAATAAAGAAAACTTATGAAGTCATGATGTGCAAAGTCCTTTATGAAGGACAACTTACACAACCATTTGGGATAATAAATGAAGTGTGACCCGAATGCCTCTTGTCTCCATTTCCTTTCTTACTAGCAATTGATTGGGTTTTTTTCCTGTTTTTTTAATGTACGCCCGCTATTACTCGAGGCAAGAATCTCCAGTTAGTATATCTAACCTGGGACTGATTTTTACGTGAGTATCCCTTTTTTCCCTGTACACTGACAGGTGTCCACTCGCCATTCAGGTAGTTACTCGCCGTCTTCAGAGGGTACCCATTAGAGCTGGGTCGGCTCAGGAGCCACCAGTCCTTGGTCGATGACACTACTTCAAATGTCTTTGCCAGGGCTCAAATTAATCCAGTCCAAGTCCCGGTCGATGACACTCGTTCAAATGACCTCAACCTGGCTTGAACCTGGATCACCCAATCACCAGCGCAGAGTGGTAACCATTACACCAGCACAGCTCCCGATTGGGTTTTGAAAACATCATCACACAATAGACATGGAATCCAGTGGAATCTGACCAAACAGCTTGATGATTAAGATTTTGCAGATGACTTGACTCCTCTGTTGCATAACCATAATCAGATGCAAGACAAAATGAAAATACTCGATGAGAGGTCACAGCAAGTGGGTCTGAAAATACACAGTTTTAGTAGATCATACACTGAGGCAACCACCTGACCTCTTGAACCTACAACTACAGCTATGACTTTTGCTGTGAACTCGCTTGTGTCAAGTCCATGACCAGATCATTATACTTGGCCAATTTGAATGAGTGTTGCTCGTCTAATCTGGATTCAAATCACAGTCAGTTCAATCATTATAATCTGGTGCAATGATGAGGAATTTAGCAAATTATATGGTCGTATCTGAGATCTCAAAATGATTTCTGGGCATGTCCCTCGCCCAGGTAGATCTACTGCCATCTTCCAGTCATTTGTGCAGTCAAGAATGGATGGTAAACTGACATTTGGTTTAGCATGGGCTGACTTTCCTGCCCTCAGAAAATATGTATTTGAGTCACATGTTCTAACTTTGCTCTTCATCTTCACCCTTGCCAGGTCTGTAATAGCAGCCAGCTCATTTAGTACTCTGTTGTGGCCCCAGTAACAACTTGCAAACAGCATATGTCCTAGGGTTTGCCTCTCTTGAGCATCATCAGATTTTCCCCATATCACAAGGTTTGCTGATGATGGCAGAAAAATCATAAATTGATCTAAAAAAGAAGCTGAGTCTAAGAGGTGTCAAATGCCATATATCACTCCATGTCGAGGATTTCTGCACAGCTCCTTCCTATGTAGTCAACTGCCCTTGTTGGGCTTTCTGTATTGCTTTTTGCATCCTCTTATCATTCTTGGCTTCTCGGATTTCCTGAATAACTATATCTCTGCATTCTTTGCTTGATGCTTTGGACCATCAGAGGATGTCACCATGGCCAAAACTCCATCTATTAGTCTGTGTGTATCTGATTACTTCATTTAGCTTGAAGATTCTTGGGCAGCACCAACAGCTTCATTCACTTTCCACTTCCTTCCAGCTTTCAGTGTGGGCTGAATGAACTTAACTATGTCAACTGCTGATTCACACAGCATCATTGCAAGCCTTGCCTTTCTGGCTTTGTACTCCTCCACAAACTGACTTGAAAAGAAGGAAGAGTTTTGTCTTTTTGCAGTACAGTGTTATGTCTGACAGACCTTCTGGCACTCCTAACCATTTCCTTATGAACTTGTTGATCTTTGTTGGTTCCAAAAGTTGTCATAGCCAGGAGCTGTAGTGAGTATAAGCTCTCACTGCAGATAAATGCTTCTATGGCATGCACTTCAAATAGCCTCTGACAACCAAGCCCAGCTCCTGACCTTCATGTTGGGCTTAATTTGAGCCCGGCGAAACTGTTTCCACTGATGGGAGATAGGCGAAGGTGAGTCACTGGTGCCTTAAAACCACTAGCTTTGGACAGATAGGGCTCGTGATCCTTTGTTATCTAGGAGAGTGTAAAACTCTGAATTCAAACCACTGCTGCCTTGCAAGAATATCAGTTTATGGAAAAGGCTTCGGTAGTAAACTCCGAGGATAAATCCTCTGACAACCAAGCCCAGCTCCTGGCCTTCGTGTGTGGCTCAATTTGAGCCCAGCAGAACTGTGTCCACTGATGAGAAATGGGGCTAAGATGAGTCATTGGTGCCTTAAAACTACTAAATCTGGACAGAAAGGGCTCGTGATCCTTGGTTGTGTCTTTTAATGAGGCATCAAACACCCTGCCACGACTTTTAACAGGTTCCTCAATAACAGTTGAGATTCTCTGTATGGCTCTGAAACAATAGAGACAAACAAAAACTACAACCAAACAGCTACAGACTTTCAAAAATGAGCGCTTACATAGAACAGAAAGACTGAAATAGTATGACAAAGTCACCAATATGGAACTGATGACAAGAACCAGACAAGTGCTGGTGGAACAAGACATGAGAAGAAGACGCTGGTGGTGGAAATGACACCAATTGAGAAAATCTGTTGATAGCATTGCCTGGCAGTCCTTGTTCTGGAATCCCCTGGCAGAGGTAGACCAAAAAACATATGGAGAAGAGAACTGATGACAGAAGTGAAAATGATGAGGAAGGGGTGGAAAGAACTTGAGCTGATGGCATATGACAGCAGCACTTGACATGTGTATGATGAAGGCCTTTGCTCCTTGGGCAGCTAAAAGGTATTGATAGATGACTGAATGGCGATATAATCACAAACTATTGCAGCACTTTTTTTATGAAAGAAAAACTTTCTGAAACCAGTCAGATGACAAACTACCTCAGAGCATACAAGACAATGGGTGCACATGATTTTGCTATAGCAGCTGATGATATTCACCAGCTCACTACAAGAAGAGTAAACAGCTACCTGAGAGGAAGTTACCATGTACCAATCAATCAAAAAAATCTCTGTAACAGAAAATACAATAAAGCATGCGCCCTTGACTTGTGTACATCTTCTCCAACATGTATTAATACAACTTCAGTTTCAGCCCTTGACTTGAGTACATCTTCTCCAACATGTATTAATACAACTTCAGTTTCAGCCCTTGACTATGGGATGCACATATCATCAATATGATCATTGTTATTGTTGATCAGAGTTAACATCACTGTGCTCTGGGCAAACCCTACGGAGTTCAGTCTTCCTCAGAAAATTGTCAAAGGGTATCATTATTGTTGTTGTTTTAACTAGGGCTACTGAGCTTCTTGCTCTTTTGCAGCCAATACCACATTGATGACGCCTTAATATTATCTATACTATAGATCTAGACTTTTCCTGTGGCTTTTCTGCCATTCTAAAACATGTTGAGTTGAAGCCATGAGCTACAGTTTCTCAAACTTAACTAGCATTTAAAGGATCATCGCATCTGGTCCCAAGCTAGGAGGAATATGCGCGTGACATACAGTGCATTCCCCACCATCCAATGGGGGCTCTCAAAACATGCACAGCTAAAATACTGTGCTCGGCCTATAGTGAGATCTGCTTGCATGCAGCCAATCAGGTAAAAGGCCAGTGCTATGTTTGAGACTAGAGTGACTCATCCAAGCTTAGTGTGCAATGCTGGGCTCTCAACATGTTTCACCACAAGGTGGAATCCCTGAAAGTGTGTGGATGATTTCAAGAGTCACTGAGGGTGTAATTAGCCTCACAGAAGGGTATGAATGCCATTGTTCATATTGCGAGCTAGTTACATACATGCCAGATGAATCCTATGATATGTTGTCCCTGCTAGTTTTACATTTGATGTCAAATTCCAGCCATCTTAGCCTTATTGATTCATCAATTGCAGTGTCATTCTCTAATAGGCAATCATTAATTATCCTTATTATCTCTTTTTTATCCATATCCAACGCACCCACTATGTGTGCTCATGAAGTTAGTCTGTCAGCTTTTTCATTGCTATGTATCCCTGCATGACCATGACAGAAGATCCACACCAGTTGCTGAAGATTTGAGGCTAATAAGGTTTTTGCATTTATGCCATGGCCATCCTTATTGGACCTTTGAAGCATGGACTGAGAGTCTGACATAACAACTGCCCTGGTTAATGTCATTTCAGACAGCCACCCCAGGGCCACAGTAACTGCCTCTACCTCCCTTCTCATGCTAAAGGTTGTTATCATGTAAGCCCTGTTCTGTTCAGTGATAATCCTGCCCTTTACTATAGCTGAGAATCCCCATCCTGATTTCTCACCATGGATTATAAACACATCAGTGTACACAATGGCATCATCATACCTGGCATGATAAGTTATCAGTTGATTAATTTCCAGCTCTGCTTTCGCACCGTCTCGCGCTCTACACTCCCTGCTAAGGCTGACAATGACTTGCTGGTAGTTTGTCAAGTTCTCACCTGATTTACTCCACCAAGTGGAGTGCAATTATATCGAATCTGAACCACAATAACAATTCTACATTGGTCTTGATTTTGTTTCTCATATATTTCACAAAGCAACAAAAGCTCCTCTTTCCTTTTGTATTCTTATTTTGATATCATATCTATTCCTACAACCGTGTCTACAATGCTGCCAATATATGTGTATGATTCCATGTCTTCTACTGACGTCTCTCCTAGTGTAACCTGACTATCATTAGTCACATTTATTCTCATAATCTTTTTCTTGTCTCTGTGTACTTTCAAACCCAATTGCTAGATTCTGTCAGTCAACCTGGCTCTTCTATTTCATAACCATAACGAGATGCAAGACGTAATAAAAATATTTGATGAGATTTCACAACAACTGGGGCAGTACAAATGCTTCAACACAGTCCTACTACAATAGCTACAGTTCAGAAAGTTTATAAACTGGACTATACAAAAGTGATCAAGATTCACGTTATTCTAGCAAGTAACCTACCTGACAAAAGACATCTATAACCAGCTCAACAGAAGAGAACACGTAATACTCTACAGACCACAACAGACTGAGATACCAACTGTTCAATTGGCTGAAGAAATATCCACCGCAAGAGTGTCCCACATATGATGAATAGAGAACATGCATATGGCCATCACCAGTTCCAGTCTAATAAAATCTCTGGAGACATTAGCAATTTAGGTTGACCACTGCTATTTCCAAGTGTACAAGCATATTCAGGCTGATATCTCACATATGAGAAACTTACTTACTTTGTCCTTCCACTATTACCATGAAGTATAGTATGAAGCTGAAGTTTGTGGCCCTGAGCCAAGTGTGCCACCTTGGCAACTGTGAGTCTGTGTTGTTACAGGATTCATGAGAAACACAGACAGTAGTCACTGGTTTCAGCTCATAAAAAAACTCGAGATGTTAGCATCTTAGGCTTACCAATCATTTTTTTTCCAAGCATATTTCGACTGATGTCTGAGAGTGTTTAAAGACAAAGAAGCAGAAGTGCCATAGAGTACTCCTTTAAAAGATGACAGAATTCCTTCACAACTGTTTGTCACATCTGCCTCACAGAAAATCTACTACCAGTTTCTTCTTAAGAACAACATACCTCTGCCTTACATTTGATACTTAAGGTCATCTAAATTCTCAGACAGATAGTCATCTATCTTGAACATCAGACAAATTCATAAACTCAAAAATAACTGGGCAACACTCTCTGACATCATACAGTAGTCATGTTCCACAGTGAGTCACCAACTGTCCAAAGTCACAGCTCAAACTCCCTTCGCTCCCTCCTTCCAAAAGACTATTCAAACAGACAACCTTAATTCATGCTGCATATAGCAAACATACATTCTATTCACAAGTGTCTTAAAAATAACACACAGACTTCATAACTTTGAACCAATTTTATTGTTAATCTGAGAATGAATATTTCTGTCAAAAGAATAAAACAAATGTATCCAAAAAAAACTATTATTATCATCATAATCTTTCTGAGTAAATTTGAACTTTAACCTTCAACTTTTAAAGTTTACACAAAACAAACCTCATCAACTGGTTTTTATTTTACACCCACAGTTAGATCACACACATTATTAATATTTCATGCAGCATCCTAGAATAAAATATAGCATAAGATCAATTTCAAATAATTGTAATTAACAAAAATAAAATTTACACCAACTCATGATGGACAAGTTTAATCACATGTTCTACCTTCAAAAAAACTTTAGACATAGACATCTTAATTACAACTCATCAGAGGTTGAAAAGCCTATCTTTTTCTGTCAATTCACATTTAAAAAAAAAACTACTCTCAAGTTCTATTTCATCTTCTTGTGACAGAATGGGGAGACCCTTCATGATCTCTGTTTCACTGCGGCAGTATCAGTTACATTTTTGTACTGATTTTTATTGCGTGCTTTCAATTGTCGCACTTTCTTTATTTCTTTCTCTGCTATCTGTAGCAGATATTTGGTATTTTTATTCTTACACTCCCTTCAGTATATTTCATCTTGTCTGTTTACCTGCCCATCCCTGCTGAGATAATATTATCGACAATCATGTTTGTTAATATCGGCAGTGGCCGACATCAGCTTAACACTAAATCGTCCAGCGAATGTGTTTAATTGCTGATAAGGCCAGACTGCCCTCGTTGCAAAGCAGGTAATACGGGATGACTCATTTTGGACAGACAGGACTGACAAGATTACTTTCAATAAAGTAATAAGACATTGCTGAGAGAGTTTACCGATGTGTGTGTGAGTTGGTACACAAGGTATTGGAGGTTTGATTGCCATATATATATATAGGAAACATGACCGTTGCATCACGTGCAAAATTATTCCATGTCAGAATATTTTGAAATTACTCCATTCATTCATCATTCATAACCCTCCACTCCCAAAGGAGCATAGGCCTTCAATAAACACATGCCAAGTCCTCCTGTCACGTGCCATCATCTCAAGTTCTTTCCATGTTCTCCTCATCATTTTCACCTCTGTTTCCAACTCTCTTCTCCATGTGCCAGAGTGCCAGAGTGAAGCCTAGAATTCAGATTTCCATTTATCAGACTGGACTTTGTGGAACAATCTTGAAGGACTTACATAGCCCAGAAAAACCATATTAATAAGGAAGGCTGAGGAAACTAAAACACAGGGAGTCATAGAGGGAATTATCTTATAAAAGTAACGACCCCCAAGAACATGTGTAAGAGGCCTAATCAAGTGCCTTAACTTCATTTATCTGAGCAAAATGTCTGTGAGCCAGGATTGGCACAAGTTTCATTTTACGTTTTATATTTTTCATTACTAACATGTGAACTAATATGTATATATTACCATGTGTTATGATTAAAATTCATAACAGGCGTGAATTATATAGCTTTAGCTCACCGGGGCTCTGTGTTTGTTTATTTTACATGGGTCACTGGGAAAGACGGGTGAGATACGTTAAGCCGACATGCTTGGCTGGCTCTTGTGAGACAGGTGAGACTGGTGGGGCAGAAAGGCGGAGAGTGGATTGTGTGTAATGGCGAGTGGACGTACGATTTTGAGCTCCGGGTGTTGAAGTGTTTATAAATGGAGTTCTATGATTATTAATAAAAATATAAAAGGATATTGAGAGCAAATATGACAGCCTTTTGACATGGACTTACTGTCGATTATATGCCATTATAATTATTGTATTACTTGTGGAGCTGCGTGCTGTCCAAAATAAACTATATTGTCCACGTCGCCAGTTGTGATTCTAATAATTCTGAGTGGTGTTGGATGGTTGCGGTGTCCAAAAGATTTACTACCCTAGCTGGTATCTTGGCCATCAGGAACCATCCTGATACATACATACATACATACACACACACACACACACACACACACACACACACACATATATATATATATATATATATATATATATATATATATATATATATATATATATATATATATATATATATATATATATATATATATATATATATATATAACATTAACTTTCATGTTTAAAATTTTAAAATGACACATAACACCATGTGAATATTAATATGTGAAAATCGCTAGTGGATGTCCCAGTCATTTGAGGCTGGCAACCTCAGTGTATAGAATGATGATTTCATGAACCACCACTGCACAGGCTGGTGATTGCATTATTGCTAGTTTCTTAAAGATAACTAAAAGCAAAGGGTAATCCCAAGTTCCCTATGGAGCAGGGAGGGAAAGATGAAAGAAATGATGTACATTCTAAGGATAATACTTACAGTTTCAAATCAGGTAAATGTAAATAGATTAAGTTTATATTGTGAACCCTTTTCAAACAGTGGAGATGTACAGTAAATGTAAACATATTCTATCTGTACTATTAACCTTTTCATTTAAATGTAAAATAAGGATCATCATCTCAACCCGTAACCCGTCAAGGGTCATGGGGGTGCCATGATGGAAGCATCAGCAGACAGAGTCCTCCACTGCTCTCTATCCTCAGCAATGCATACAAGTGTGGAAAAACCGTGTCCTGCCCATTCTTTGATGTTATCAGCCCAGGATTTTCTTTGCCTTCCTCTTCTCCGTTTACCTTCGACTGTTCCCTGGAGGATCGTTTTCGAAAGGGAGTCATGACGAGTTACATGCCCAAACCAGGCAAGCTTTTGACGTTTTACCATTGACAAAAGTGGTTCTTGGTGGCCTGCATAGGTGTTTATCTTCTCTCTAACATAGACATTTGTTTTGTGCTCTTTATAGCAAATGCGCAAAATTCTTCTGTAACATTTATGCTCGAAAGCCTGAATCCTTCGCTCCGTATCTGCAGTGAGTGTCCAGCCCTCACACCCATACAAGAGAATAGATAATACAAGTGATTTGTATAATTTGATCTTCACAGGAAAACTGATGTTACTTTTCCAGATCACATTCAGCCTTGTCATGGCAGCTGAGGCCATCTCAAGTCTTGTCTTGATTTCTTTACTTGATCTTCCATCACTACATATAGTGGACCCGAGATATTTAAAGGTGTAAACTTCTTCTAACGTTTGCCCATTTAACGTAATGTTGGTCGGAACATGTTTCTTATGGCTATTCACCAATATCTTGCTTTTTTCTATATTAATTTCCATCCCATACATTCTTGTTACTTTCTCCAGTCTAGAGGTAAGGTCTTGAAGTTCTGATTCTGTTCCAGCTATCAGATCGATATCATCAGCAAAACGTATATTGCAAAGAGGTCGGCCTCCAATCGATATGGTTGTTTTATAATCGTAGAGAGCCTCCTGCATAATATGTTCTAGATATATATTAAAGAGCACTGGAGACAGGATACATCCCTGTCAAACTCCTACAGTTGTTTTGAAAAATTCTCCAATGTCATTGCTTGCAAAAACAGCACTGCTTGCATCCTTGTATGGTGCTTCAATGATATCTATGATGTTGGTATCAAAATTGAATTTTCTCATTATTTGCCATAAGCCTTCATGCCAGACTCGATCAAAGGCCTTTGTAAAATCGATGAAGTTATGGTATAAATTGTGTTGATGCTGGAGATGTTTTTCGATCAGTAATCTAATATTGAAGATTTGTTCTGATGTACTTCTTTTTGGTCTAAAGCCAGCCTGTTCCTCGGACAAGATTTCTTTTGATTTCTGTTTTATTCTGTTCAAAAGTATCCTTAACATCACCTTACTTGGATGACTAATAAGGTTAATGGTTCTATAGTTCTTACACATTTTTAGATTTCCTTTCTTTGGAAGCGGTATTACTAATGATTGCGTCTACTCTTTTGGCCATTTTTTTGTACTCCATATCTTCTGGCAAATTGTTGTCATGATTTTTACTATATCTGGTCCTCCATATTTCAAGAGCTCTGCTGGGATATTATCCACACCCGGTGACTTCCCTCCTTTCATTGAACATGTAGCCTGTTACGCACAAATAATTACTTTTTCCAAAGTCTTTGTATGATCATTTTTCGTATGTATGATCATTTTTTGACTGAAATGTGTATTATGTTTTTTACAGTCAAAGGGACATAACCCGAGTTATTGAGACTACAATTTTTTAGGAGTTTGCCTTCTCTTGTATAGAGACACGTTCGGTCTATAATTTCTTGAACGAAGCGTGACCATATCTCCTTATTTGGTAGTATCAGTCAACTGTTGTAGATGTCTGAAACCTGTCTTAACGCTTCTGTTCATGACCATAAAAGGCGCGACTGTGTAAGACTTTTATCTCGAATGTTCTTAGAACCGCTTTGTGTGAATTGATACTCACGTAGATGAGTTCTGCGCATGTCAAAAACTGGGAGTTCGTTCTGTGTGTTCCGCCCAGCTGGGGAGTTTAGAAATGGTCTGAGTAGCGAGCGGACGCAACCTGCGTCTTGTGATTTTCTGAGGGAAATACATTGTCTTTGTGAGTTAGTTAACTAACTAGACTATTTCCCAGTATTATTCAAGCCTGCCTGGAGGCATATGTTCGTGGTTGAATTCCGAAGAAAGGTAATTCCTCTTGTATCGAACTTTTTGCTATCATCTAGAAGTTCGTCATTTTGTCGCTCCTTGCTCGCCTGTGTGATTCAATATGGAGAGGTACTTTGACTAGGATTTTCGCCACCGGTATCTTTATACCTGAACTAGTTATATATATATGGGTCGCTCTAGACCAACAAGACTATTGTCTGTGTTCCAGGATTCGTTATATCAGAGATCACGTCCAAGTCAGATGGTTAGACTTAGAAACGTTATAAAGGTCGGTTTGACCTGTATTCCCAATATGCTATTCACGTGCAGACAGTAAACGGACTTATTGTATACATCTGATCTGCTAGCATCAGAAAGGGAGCATTTATTATTGTCTATGAACATTGAAGATCTGCAGCTGACACTGTTGCAGAAGTTATATATATTATTTATACAGCTTCACGAACCAGAACTTTATGATAACTGTTTACAATACAACTATTGAGTATTGAATCCTACATGACTATCAGTTAATATGATTTTGAATGCTGCATTCGTTATACTATGCTGGTGATGACATAAATATCATGACTGTTTTGTGGCGTGCAATAAATGGTATAAAACTAAAGCGAAGTTACCATTTCTATGACTCTACACGTCATGTTGCCTGTGGTGTACCCTGTGAACTGTTCTACTGCAACACACACAGCAACATTCTAAATCAGAGAAGACACCTACATCTTGCACTTTAATACCAGGTGTCGATAGGGGTGGCAAGTTATCATTTCAGCTCAAATCCACCTTTATCATTTTTGGTGGCCATATGTTGGTTTACTCTGATACCAGCTATCAAGGGGTCAACAAACCCAGACATCATCATCAAGCTTTCAACATTACAGTTTCAACTCATCACCTCAATGTTTGATGAAAGATTTTGAAAGTACCCGGCGTTGCTCGTCAAGTTGGCAGTTTTCCTGATCTGTTAGGAAGAAGGACAAGTGCCGTAACAACTGTTCCGGTCTCAGAGGTACTGTTGCAGATTCAGAAGGTCAAGTGCTCAAGTCAATTCAGAAGGTCAAGTTCAGAAGCTGTTTCCTGTCAGAAGCTCATTTCCTTCGTCATGGCAGTTTATGAGAGCAGATATGGATCAACGTTGGATCATTGTCCTAAGAATGCTGATCACATCCTGTTCTGAACTGTGCTGACGTTGTGGATACATAGAAGTTAAGTGGCCTGTTTTGTTTGTGAACTGTGCCCTTATGTTCTAGCTGAGCCTTCTAAATTCTTTCACACTTTTTGCTATTTGTTACATGTTATATGTTATTTGTATTTGTATATTTATATGTTTATATTCAGCGGGTTTTCTCGGTTGGGCGGTGTCTTTCAGTGGAAGATACCACGTCACAGAGGTTCTACTGTTAGCGTTTTCGTTAGGGACTGTGCGAATTTCCTACTGTGAAATTTGCTAGCGACAATCGTTGCTATATCTGTTTAGTTGTGACGAGTTGTGCTTTATTTTCGTTTTTTTTGTATATTTTTTTTCTCTCTTTCTTTCTGTTTTTTAGTTTCGATTTCAATTGTTTGTATTTGTAGGTCTCCTCTTTTCTTTTATTCAGTTCTTTACGTAAATTTTTGTGTATACACTGTAGCGTCATTTGTTTGTCATATCTTCGCATTTTGTCATCACATTCTTTGTGATATTTCTTTTTAGTTTCGCTGTTTATTTATTTGACTTATGCGAATGTTTTCGTATTGTTTGATCTTTGTTATTGTTTACATTGACTTTGATCTTTGTTGTTGTTTACATTGACTTTGATCTTTGTTGTTGTTTACATTGACTTTGATCTTTGTTAATGTTTACATTGTTAGTGACCTTTGTTATTGTTTACATTGTCTTGTTATTGTTTGCATAGTTCTTGCATAGTTAGCTTTCACTATTGTTACATATATGCTCATGCACTATTGGTCTATAGTGCACTTATCATAACTAACTGGTGGTTTTTTGCTTATGCACTATTGAAGTGCAGTTATGATAAATAACTGATGGTTATGCACTGATTTGGGTAAAGCACTGATAATTAAGAGGTGACTTGTGATATTATTATACATTTGATAATACAAGTTGGTGTCAAGTCTAGTTTCCCACAGAGATTGGGTTAAACATAGTGATTATACAAGTACTTTATTAAGTCTTGTTGCTATTAAGATTGAAATAAGATAATTAATTATTTCAGGTTCTGTACTCACATTTTAGACATCATGTCTACATTTGAGTACTTTATTGAGCAGGGTAAAACCCTTGGGAAGACTGGTGATAAATTAGAAGAATTTGCGACTGTTCAATATGCCAAGGCATTGAAGTCGGAGGAAAAGAAAATGAAAGAACTAACTGAACAAAAGAGAATAGATGCTGAAAATTTAAAACTGCAGATGCAGATAGATGAAAAAAGATTACAAATGGAAATGGAAAAACAAAAAAGAGAAGCAGAATCTCAGGAGAAGAGACTTGAAAAAGAGGCTGAAAATAAGAGACTTGAAAAAGAAGCTGAAAATAAGAGACTTGAAAAAGAGGCTGAAAATAAGAGACTTGAAAAAAGAGGCTGAAAATAAGAGACTTGAAATAGAGGCTGAAAATAAAAGATTAGAAAAACAAGCTCAGGTTGAAGAAAGAAAATTGCAGGCACAGGCTGAGGCTGAAGAAAGAAGGTTACAAAGAGAGTCTGATGAGAGAAAAGCAAAAATGGAGCATGAAGAAAAACTCATAGCTTTAGAGTTAGAGAAGTTA
Source organism: Oreohelix idahoensis (assembly GCA_024509875.1). Taxonomy (NCBI): domain Eukaryota; kingdom Metazoa; phylum Mollusca; class Gastropoda; order Stylommatophora; family Oreohelicidae; genus Oreohelix; species Oreohelix idahoensis. Next base: position 304,055 of record JAMPIV010016684.1, read on the forward strand.
AAGTTATTGAACGCTGGTAATGCTAATGATGCAAATAAGGTGTCAGATAAGACTAATGCTAAGGATTTCAAGCTTAATCTACCAGCATTTAATCCCTCAATCGATGATATAACATTTTATCTAGATAGATTTGAAAGTGCATGTAATGTGCATAATATAGATAAAACATTATATGTTTATCATCTGTCCAAGATACTTAGAGGTGATGCTTTGACTTTGTTGAGTATGGTAGATGTGCCTGACAAAAACAACTATGAGGTTGTCAGAGCAGCATTGTTAAAGAAGTACCAACTTAACGAGGACGGATATCGTCTTAAATTTAAAAACATGTTACCAGAAACTGGAGTTGAATTCTCTGAATTCATCTCAAGCATACGTCTTACTTTTTTACGATGGGTTGAGTTGTCTAAGACAGAAAGTACATTTGAAGCTCTCATGGACTTACTACTTAGAGACAAGGTTATGTCTTCTGTTAATGAAGCTTTTCTTTCTTTTCTTCATGAGCGTAAGCCTAAAAACATAAAAGAAATGGAAGAATACTGTAGCCAGTATGTTACTGCGCATCCTCACATAACCATTAGCAACTCTAAAGTAAAAGAAGGTCTGCCAGTTGCTTCGGCAGCACCTTATGGCCCAAATTTTATGCGTAAATTTCAGGGTAGCCAGCAAAATTTCAATAAAAAGAGTAACCGTAATTATGCCCAGAACCATAGTAATCAATTCCAGGGTGATTCTTCTTCCCAGAACTGGAGACAACCTAATACTACACGGTATTCTACTCCGGTTAACTTTAGAAATTTTCACAAAGGTAATCGGCATAGAGAAAAATATTTTTTGCAGAGACCTCAATACCAAGATAATAGAGGTTCTCAACAGCATAGAGATGGTAATGACAGTTATGGAAACTGGAACTCAAACCAGGATAAAAATTACAGTAGGGACTTTAATGATAATTGCAGAGGCAATAATGGTCGCGGTAGATCGCAACATAAGAGAAAAAAATATCAACAGACAAACGCTGTTCAACAAGAATCTCAGGGAGCATATAAGCAGGTTAATAATGATAAAGACCATAATGCTATCGGATGCTCATCTTTTGATTTTGGTAGGGCAAATAAATGTATCCAATGCAGTACTTTATTTGATCCGAAAGACCGTTAGTACTCTAAGCTGTGGTCATCCTTTGCCCGCTCTTCCTGCTAATGTTGCTCATGATGGGAGAGGTTCTCTTATATTACATAAGGGGCTTGTAAATAGTAATCCAGTCTCGGTGTTGTTTGATTCTGGATGTACTACTGTCGGCGTTAGGCAATCTCTTGTAGATCCATCCTGTGCTACAGGAAAGGTCATCAAATGTGTCACATTTGGTGGCACGTTGGAAAAGTATCCTACTGCTATAATACATATTGCTACTCCTTTCTTCACGGGAGAGGTCCACGCGTGTCTACTTCAAAACCCTATTGCGGACCTTATTATTGGTCGTATTCACGGAGTTAGGGAATGTACCCCACAGCAGATTGCTGTTTGGGAAGAGCAAAACATTGAAGCTACCAATGCGGTGGTCACAAGAGCACATGCTCTGGATCCACCTCAAACTTCATTAACTAATAATGATGAAGTAAATGACCAAGATAGTCACTTGACTATTACACGTGACTCATTTATCAAATTGCAAGAAGAAGATCCTTCTTTACAAAAATTCTTCATTCTAGCAAAAAAAGGGGATCCTAATCAGAATACTAATAGAAAATCCTGGATTTCTATGAAGAACGGCGTACTTGTACGTATAGTACAAGACTCGACTACGTCCACTCATTCACAAATTCTTGTGCCTAAGAGCATGAGATTGCAAATATTGCAACATGCTCATGACTCGCAATGTGCTGGACATATGGGTTTTTCCCGTACAAAGTCGAGGGTTCTTGCGGCTTTCTTTTGGCCATTTGTGAGCAAGGACATACGAATGTACTGTCGCTCTTGCAAAGTATGTCAGGAGGTCAAATCTAAAGGACCACGACATGCTGCGCCTATCCAGGCTGCTGACATCCATTCCTATTCGCCCTTTTCAAAAAATGGCAATAGATATTATCGGTCCTTTTAGAATTAAGTCGGCTAGAGGACATCAATTTATCCTTACATGTGTCGATATGTGCACACGTTGGCCAGAGGCAATACCTCTCAAGAGCATCTCAACTGCTGATATCGCAGACGCTCTTTGGCTGATATTTTCTCGCTTGGGTTTTCCCGGAGAAATATTGTCAGACCATGGCACTCAACTTATATCAGACACTATGTCACAGGTAATGTCTATGCTACACATTAAAAGGTCTCTCAGCAGTATCTATCACCCAATGTCTAATGGGTTGGTCGACGTTTAAATAGGACTCTGAAAACTTTACTTGGTAAAATAACTGAGGATCATCCTCAGGATTGGGACAGGGTCTTACCCGCGGCTCTCTTTGCGTATAGAGAGGTCCCCAATGAACATACAGGGTTTTCCCCTTTTGAACTTGTCTTTGGCGCGCAACCGCGCGGCCCTATGTCTTTACTTCACGATCTAATCACTGCCGATAATATTAGCGATGAAACTCAATCTTCTTATGAGTACGTCATTGCTCTTAGGCAAAAGATCATCGAGGCATGCAAACTAGCAACTTCGTCTTCCGAATTTGCTAAAGAAAAGGCAAGGCAGTTTGCAAATAAGAATAGATGTCTACGACAACTTTGTCCAGGTGACAAAGCTCTCGTTCTACTTCCTTCAAGGGAGAACAGACTTCTAATTGCATGGAAAGGTCCATATGCAATAGTCTCCAAAATTTCTGATGTCGACTATGTTGTCGATATTGATGGAAAGCATAAAACTTTCCACATAAATATGCTCACGGAATTTTATGAAAGACCTGACTATTTGCAGCCTATTTTCCAGGCAACGGACAATTCTCAAGCACCTCATGGTCAGTACTCATCTCTGTCAGTTATACAGGATGAGGAAACTACTTTTTCTGATGTCAATCTTCCTCTTTCTATGGTCCCACTTTATTCTACGGAATCTTGGAAAAAAACGTGACCGTTTCTCCAAATCTTTCCGCGGAGGAACATCGACAAGTTTCTTCGATGTTGCAAACATTTCAGGATGTTCTTACAGACATCCCGGGACACACACATGTCATTGAACATGACATTGTGCTAACTGATCATAATCCTATCAGAGTCAGACCCTATCCAATACCTATCCATTTCCAGTCTCAAGTCGAAAAAGAATTGGATGAAATGATACGTTTGGAAATCATTGAACCATCCACTTCAGCATACTCTTCGTCTATGGTTATTGTTCGAAAGAAGGATAATAACATTCGCATTTGCGTAGATTATCGCAAATTGAACCAAGTTACGAAGTTCGATGCTGAACCTATGCCTTCATTAGAAGAGCTACTCAATAAACTTTCTAATTCTAGATTCTTTACCAAACTAGATTTGTCTAAAGGTTATTGGCAAGTCCCGCTAACTGAACGTGCCAAACCTTTTACAGCTTTTTCTACACCCCTAGGGGTTTATTCCAATGGAATTTCATGCCTTTCGGTCTTATGAACGCCCCTGCTACATTCGTACGCATGATGCGGCGAATTCTCGCATATCGTACAGATGTCATAGCATACCTAGATGATATCTGTCTATTCAGTGATTCCTGGGAAGATCACTATTTGGGTTTATACGAATTACTGTCTACTCTTCGCGAGTATAACTTGACTGCAAAACCCTCTAAAGCCTTTATAGGATTTAGTGAGATTTCTTTCCTAGGTCATCGTGTTGGTCGTGGTCTTTTAAAGACAGAGGACCACAATGTTTCAAAAATACTTAACATTTCGGTCCCTAAGACGAAGAAACAAGTAAGGAGTCTATTAGGTTTGATCCAATTCTACGGACGATTCATTCCGAATCTGTCCTCCATTATGGCACCGCTTTCTACTTTATTGAAGAAAGGGTCGCCTAATCTGATCCGCTGGTCTAAAGAATGTCAATCCTCATTGGACCAGGTTAAAGCCCTATTTTCATCTCCACCTATTCTTAGGTTACCTACTATTGAGAAGACTTTTGTTCTTCGAAGTGACGCCTCGTCAACTGGGATTGGGGCAGCACTAATGCAGGAGTATTCTGATACTACTCTGCATCCGGTGATGTATATCTCTAGGAAATTAAATGCTGCAGAAAAGAATTACTCGGTTTTAGACCGTGAGTTATTGGCTATGGTATGGTCTATTCTGAAGTTACAAAGATTTCTTCTAGGCGCACATTTCATTGTGGAAACCGACCAGAAAGCGCTTACTGCTATTCAGAGCAAAAACTTGAAGAGCTCGAGGTCCACTCGTTATGCCATAGCTCTTCAACCATTTCATTTCTCGGTTCGAGCTATCCGTGGTTCGGACAATGTAATGGCAGACATTCTGTCCAGATGCCCACACGATTCCACATGATTATTCTGTCATATATATATATTTCCTGATATACAGTCCAATATTATAATGACATGTTAGTAGATTTTGTCTCACTTTTTTTTTTTTTTTTTGAGGGAAATTTATAACATTGTACCATGTAATTATCTAAGAAGGCTTAGTTAGTGATATACGGGCCAAAAGATCACTCGGCCACATTTAAATAAATTATTTTCAGGATTGTATTAAGAAATTTACCAGTTGTCTTTAAGATTTGTGTTATTGATATTTTCGCAGCACATCATTGAAGTCTGCGAGATTATGTCCATTGTGGAACTTTGAGGATATCAAGTCCTGTCCTAGATTGGGAGCGGATGATGTCCACATCTTCTATTGCTTGTTTATGTCAACAAAGAACAACATTGTATTACTTATTAATTACTGATGCATTATATAATGTAATAATATAGTGCGGTATATTAGTAAATTACACCGCTATTTGCAACACATTGTATGATATCATAATAATATATTTAATTTCATATATTGGTATGAGAGTAATTTGACTTTCATTATGATGTTGCCATCATTGTGGCGTGTGTTGGTGGCACCTTCCTGGAATATATACGCGAATACTTGGGTAAAGTTTTTTCTCTAAGGACCTGAGATATGATCTCAGTTTCGCTCCATGCGTTGAGCTAGTTTGTTAGGTATATATCCGCGCATCATACGTGCGTTAGGAGCCTAGATTTTTCCGGCTCCAGGATTTTAAAAAAAAAAAAAAAAAATGTTTCAAATTTTTTTTTTCCGGGAGGGGTGTGCGGTAATGTTACGCACAAATAATTACTTTTTCCAAAGTCTTTGTGATGATCATTTTTCGTATGTATGATCATTTTTTGACTGAAATGTGTATTATTATGTTTTTTTACAGTCAAAGGGACATAACCCGAGTTATTGAGACTACAATTTTTTAGGAGTTTGCCTTCTCTTGTATAGAGACACGTTCGGTCTATAATTTCTTGAACGAAGCGTGACCATATCTCCTTATTTGGTAGTATCAGTCAACTGTTGTAGATGTCTGAAACCTGTCTTAACGCTTCTGTTCATGACCATAAAAGGCGCGACTGTGTAAGACTTTTATCTCGAATGTTCTTAGAACCGCTTTGTGTGAATTGATACTCACGTAGATGAGTTCTGCGCATGTCAAAAACTGGGAGTTCGTTCTGTGTGTTCCGCCCAGCTGGGGAGTTTAGAAATGGTCTGAGTAGCGAGCGGACGCAACCTGCGTCTTGTGATTTTCTGAGGGAAATACATTGTCTTTGTGAGTTAGTTAACTAACTAGACTATTTCCCAGTATTATTCAAGCCTGCCTGGAGGCATATGTTCGTGGTTGAATTCCGAAGAAAGGTAATTCCTCTTGTATCGAACTTTTTGCTATCATCTAGAAGTTCGTCATTTTGTCGCTCCTTGCTCGCCTGTGTGATTCAATATGGAGAGGTACTTTGACTAGGATTTTTCGCCACCGGTATCTTTATACCTGAACTAGTTATATATATATGGGTCGCTCTAGACCAACAAGACTATTGTCTGTGTTCCAGGATTCGTTATATCAGAGATCACGTCCAAGTCAGATGGTTAGACTTAGAAACGTTATAAAGGTCGGTTTGACCTGTACTCCCAATATGCTATTCACGTGCAGACAGTAAACGGACTTATTGTATACATCTGATCTGCTAGCATCAGAAAGGGAGCATTTATTATTGTCTATGAACATTGAAGATCTGCAGCTGACACTGTTGCAGAAGTTATATATATTATTTATACAGCTTCACGAACCAGAACTTTATGATAACTGTTTACAATACAACTATTGAGTATTGAATCCTACATGACTATCAGTTAATATGATTTTGAATGCTGCATTCGTTATACTATGCTGGTGATGACATAAATATCATGACTGTTTTGTGGCGTGCAATAAATGGTATAAAACTAAAGCGAAGTTACCATTTCTATGACTCTACACGTCATGTTGCCTGTGGTGTACCCTGTGAACTGTTCTACTGCAACACACACAGCAACATTCTAAATCAGAGAAGACACCTACATCTTGCACTTTAATACCAGGTGTCGATAGGGGTGGCAAGTTATCATTTCAGCTCAAATCCACCTTTATCATAGCCTCTTCCACTTTATCCCGTAAAATTGCTGCATTTCCAAGTTCCCTGTTTTCGCACATAATGTTGTTAAATATGCTATAGTCAATGTCGAGTTTACAGTTATATAATTCTTTACAATATTCTGTCCACCTTCTCATTACAGCTGTTTTTTCATTGAGCAGAGCCCCATTGCTATCTTCTATGACAATTACCCTGAGCTGCTGGGGTTTTGATAGTCTTCTTAATGTGTCAAAAGCTGCCTTGCTGTTACCTTTTATTAGCCCCGTATTAATGGACTCACATTGATCAGCTTCCCATTTTTCTTTGGCCTGTTTCATTTTCTTTCTAACATTTTTATTCACCATACTGTATTGCCATGCTGCTTCAGGAACCTCTTTCTTAACCTTTTTCATTTCCCGTCGTTTATCACATAACTTCAGAATGTCATCTGTAACCCATGGTTTGTTTATTTTCTTTCTTTTACCAAGTATTTCTGTTGCTGATTCAATGAGCACGTCTTTCATGTTCTCTGTGATTGAGTTGATATCATCCTCCAAAAAGTTGAGAGCTGCGAATTTTCCTCCAACAGTTGCCTCAAAGATTCCCGCGATTTCTGGATCTTTCAGTTTGTCTAAATTGAATCTTAACTGAGAACATCTGTTTTGATTATAAATAAGGATAAAGCTATTCAATTTAAATGTAAAGAAAGTTTCTCTAGAGGGATTAAGTTTAATTCTCATCGAGGGTAAATTCTGAGATAGATGGAATGGTAGAATAGGAGAAAGGGGACACATAAGTATGTGTCGGGAATTGCTATACTCAGGAGAGCATTTTGTTTCTATTCTTTAACCATAGTTGTTGTTGGTGGTACCGGTGAAGGTACTAATCTCTGGAACAAAGTGAGAGTAGAAGTGCGGGACCAGCTTGGCAGTTACTCCTTCAATATTCTGGGAACTTGCTGCACCTTTAAGTTTAACCAGAGATGTGAGGACTCCAGTGACCTATCTGCACAGAACCCATCAGCAGGAGCAGAAACTACTATTGGCAGCTAAGTGAAACATATAAGCTGCCAAAGTGAACTTTTTTTCATAAAACCTACTATCATTCAATGATGAACATTTTCTTTTAAACTATTCAATTATTTTAACCTTGTTAAAACTAAATGATTATTAAATCTGTTATTTGTAATTATAGAAATTTAACTTCGATTCAATCATTTTAAATGTACTACATGTTTGTCTCAGTCAAATTTACTAAACGCACTCTAAACAGAGCTATACCAAGAATAATAAGAATTCCACTGAGTAAATCAGGGTGGGGGATTAACGAGCTAAAAATAATAATTGCTTAATCCTTCACAAACGTTGTCGGCAGATTATAGAATCAACGTGCTCATCCAATGCAGCATTGTTTTTGCTTTTTCTGAATATCTTGTGAATAATCCCTTGTGATTGAAGTGTCATTACCCTTATATCTACATCTCTGCCAAGAGTAATATTGTGTGAAGGTAGACACCTTTGCAGCCCATATTAGGTACTCTTGAGTTTTGGCCACTGTTGGACCACTACTGCAAAGCAGGGGAGGCAATACCGTCACACTTCTGTACAGCTGGATTACTGATTATTTGCTAAGTTTTTTTTACCCCTTTTAGTACATATAAGGAGGCATATCTGGAGTCATCCTTATGTGACCACCAGCCAGGATCAATGCTTTAGTATACAGATATGGAAGTGAACCTCAGTCTGTGAGACTAATTACACCCTCATTGACTCTTGAAATTATCCACACACTTCCAGGGATTCCCCCTGTGGTGAAATATGTCCAGAACTCATTATTGCACACTAAGCTTTGAGGAGTCTCTTGAGCCCCAGATGTAACTCTGTCTTTTACCTGGTTGCCCAATGCATGGAGGCATATCTGGAGTCATACGTATGTGACCACCAGTTATGCACAATGATAAAATATACATATGTGGAGGTGAACGTCTTTCTGTGAGGCTAATTATTCCCTCAATGACTCTTGAAATCATCCACACACAAACCAGGGATTACCCCTGTGTGTTCTCACTAAGCTTGGAGAAGTCACCTGAGCCTCAGACGTAATTTTGTAGCTTTGACCTGGTTGACTGCATGCAGGAGGATCTCACTATGGATCCAGTGATAGGCAGGGGGAGCTGAGAAGTTGTGATGATTCCTTGGGACAGCCCAGAACCAGAGCACAGTATTTTAGCTCTGCATAGCTGGAGAGCCCCCTTGGATGGTGGGGAATGCACAGTATGCCACATGCTTCTTACTCTCTTAACCTTGATGATTCATCTATTGCAGTGTCATTCTCAAACAGGTGATTATGAATTGTTCTCAGTATTTCTCCTTATCCATAACCAATGTCCCCACTGTAGGTGCTCTTGATGCTAGTCTGTCAGCTCTCTCATTACCACGTATGCCTGCATGACTAGGACAGTAGATCCACATCAGCTCCTGCAGATTCAAAACTTCTATGAATGTTTTCCATTCATGCCATAGTCAACCATTTTATACCTTTCAAAGCATGGACTGAGAGTCTAACACAATGACTCCCTTTGTTAATGAAGTTTCAGTTAACCACCTTAAGGCTGCAGTAGCTGCCTCTACCTCCATTCTCATGCTGGAAGTTGTTATCTGGTAAGCCCAGCTATGTTTGGCAACGATTCTGCCCTTTAACCTAGCAGAGAAACCCCAAAATGATTTCTCACCACTGTGACAACCGGCCCAGTCTTCCCTTCATAAAATTATTGAGACGTCATTGTTTTTTCTTTATCTTCAATGCATGATCGCAGCTGGTAAAAATCCATGGTAAATTCTCCTCGGTTACATATCCTCGTAGAGTCCGCACTATTTTTAGATTAATGATGTCATTCTAAACCTAACTTCAGTGGCCAAAACCGGTTAAAACCCGGCGAGTGGCTTGACCAATGGATGAAGGCAAAATACTTTTAGACTTAGCTAAAACCAGTCTAAACCCACTCTAGGAAACCCCTCACATGACTTTTAGCGTTATTGGTTGGACGTCTTTTGGACACCAAATTACATGACCGAGCGGAAATGCACTCTCTGGATCACGTGACCCAGCAAAAATCATGCGCTAAAAGATAGTATCTTCTGATGCAAACTCACTTGCATCCAGGAAGCTGAGAGGGGGCCAAACCTAATAGATCCCAAATTCAGCATCTAAATCGCTGATTAAAGTCCCAACTCTGAGTTAGTTGCTTATCCTTTACAGGACGTGGCAATCAACCCCAGCATTTATTGGCTGTTTGTGATTTTTCTAGGCAATTTTTTCATTCAGTAGTTTGCCATTGCTTTCTGAATGGTACGGCGCTTATACCATTGTTAAAAATCCACACAAAGCGATCTGCTACCAAACCGCCTGCAGCAGGTTTCGAACCTGGTATATCTGGATTATGAAACTGCGTTCATATCCATTAGGCCACATTTTCTTTACAATTGCAGCTAGACGCATGGCTACAATGTGATCTTGTGTACTTTATTAAAAACAGGAGGAGTTAGTACCAAATGTTCATATTATACTGTTCAAAAAAAAGAAACGCAACTTTTTTGGTGTTACTTTTATAAAAGATATTCGCTGATTGGACATCAGTCAACCTATCGACTGTGTCCACCTGGTCATAACTTCTTGTGGTTACCTGAATTGTACTCACCTCATGATTCGTGAGGTCATGAAAGAGGTCAAGGTCAAAACATTATTTTTGACAATAACTCGTGACAGGTTCATGAGAATCCCGTGAAACTTACTGAACATAAAACTCTCTGACCATATTATTGAATGCCTATAAAAGATTGACGCTCCTCAAATAAATTTAGTTGGAAATTAAATGCGCAAGTATTGCTCATCTCACTACAGAACAACGACTCATCATCATTGGATGTTTACAGACTGGACAGTCACAAAGTGTAGTGGCCAGACAATGTAATGTGGTTAGAAGCACCATTAGTCGCCTTTGGAGGCGATTTCAAGAAACTGGCTCAGTGGCAGATTGGCTGCGCAGTGGAAGACCCAGAACCACAACTCCTGCCGAAGACCGCTTCATACGGCTGCGTCACCTCAGGAATCGACTTGCATCTGCGTCCTCCACAGTCCAGTCAATGTCAGCAGCTCGTCAAATTTCAGATCAAATGGTCAGGAACCGGCTGCACAACTGTGGTCTTTGGGCTAGAAGACCCTACAAAGGTCCTGTTCTTACGGACTGGCATCGCCAGAACCGACTGCAGTGGGTGAATTAGCATCGTCAATGGACCGTTGGGAATGACTGGAGATGGGTTTGGTTTAGTGATGAATCATTTTTTGTGCTCCAGCGACACGATAGACGGAGAAGAGTTTACCGCAGAGTCCATGAGCGCTACGCCCAGAACAGCGTTGATGAGGCTCCTCCACATGGTGGTGGAGGTGTACTGATGTGGGGGGCGATCAACTTCATGGGAAGAAGTGACCTGGTGCAAATTGAAGGACGCCTGAATGCCCAACGATACGTCGCTGAAATTCTTTGTCCTCACGTCCTTCCACTTCTGGCTGCACGAGGGTCGATTTTTCAGCAGGATAACGCTCAACCTCATGTGGCACAACTCACCACCCAGTTCCTCGCTGACAACAACGTCCAGACCATTCCATGGCCAGCCATGTCATCAGACATGAACCCCATAGAACACTTATGGGATAAACTCGACAGACGATTCCGCCAGCGAGACGTGGCTCCAGGCAATCTCCGACAGTTGTCTCTTACACTGCGGGAAGAGTGGGCAGCCATCCCACAACAACAGATCCAACGGCTAATCGGATCCATGTCAAGGAGATGTCATTCTCTCATAGAGGCCAGAGGAGGCTATACACCTTACTGAAACAGAGGCCTCAGTCGCAAAGAATAAAAGTCCAAACCAAATTTAATGAACATCATTTCATTGCTAAAGTCTGAAAGTTTCTTCATGCCAAGATTGAAACATTAATTCTGTAAAATAAAATTTTGGTACAAGTTTGAAATTTGGTGTCCATTACCACTGCAATAATGTTGCGTTTCTTTTTTTGAACAGTATAATTTTAAATGCATTCTATATTACTTTCTGTATTAATTCATCGCATTCGACCCAATGATTAGACAAGAGGAAAATAATAATAATAATGTTGACAGACCATGCTATATATTCATCATAATTTATGTGACGATTTGACCAGAGATAATGTATTATAATAATGTCGCCAGACAATTCTATAATAATGTCCGACAATTCTATGTTAATTCATCATAACTGACGTGACGGTTAGATGGAGGCACAGAACTAGAATACTGTTGCTGACACTTCTATAATAATTCATTGTGTTAACATGACGCAGTTTAGTTGATGAGGTAAAGAATTATAATAATGCTGCTTGGCAGGAAAATATAATAATCAAAGGAAGACAGGGGGAAAGTTGAATTCAAGATAATGACACTAGACATATGATGTTAGAGTCTAAATCTGACATGACTGGCAGACGGACAGAAACTAAAAATCTGATATGACTGGCAGACGGACGGCTTAGGAAAAGAACCAGCTTTCCTCAAGCTAGGAAATTAATGAGAGCTTGGTATTTGTCATTCAGTCTATGGGGAGCCTTGCACGACCATTCCAATCAGATGAAGAATACACGTAGTCGAGCACAGTGAAGGCAGATTCAAATCACATTTGAGGACCCCACCTGATGCTCACGTCCATAACACGACAGGACAACCAAACCACGCTTCCCCCCCTACGCCAGGGGGCTGAAAAGATAAGTTCTCTGTCAAAAAATGATGACCAACATATCAATGTTTGCACTAGCCTGTAGTTGATGTGCATTTTTTGAATTGTTAG